>OZ010612.1:9784659-9802159 GCA_963932145.1 Acanthosepion lycidas | reverse complement strand
TGCCAGATTCCATTCAAAAATGTACAAAATACATATATAATCACCTCATGCACATTTAAAAAAAATAATGGAAGCCTTAATAAAAAAGAAAATAGCACATAACCATAAATCTAGATACATACACACAATCCATACATTCAGTTAAAAAGTAAAAATAAAATCATCCTTGATAATGGCTAAAAGTATAGCTGAAAGCGCTTGGAATTACAGAACATTTGGACAGTTTCTAGACATTCTGTGTCCAGAAAAGAAAACACTTGTTTGAAGACAAGAAAAATTAAATAAAAAGCTTAATTGCAGTACCTTGTCTGTTGTCATTAATGAAACATATATAGAAGAGGGAATGCTACCTAAATTCACTATATATATATATCTCAGCAATTGGTCATCTAGCCAAACTGATGGGTTGTGATACAGGGAAACAGGCTTGTACATGGATGACTATGCTTTCATTAAACAATTGAGCAATATAGAGAAAAGGTAATTTATATAATAGATCTTGTTAGGAAAAAGTAAAAAAAAAAAATAAAAAATAAAAATTACTCTGTCGGACTTCTGATCAAAAATTGAATATGTGAAGTTGAACTGAACACTGCTACAAAGTGCTTCTAACTCGCTTGCCAAATGTTTCTCTTCATTTGTTTTATTAAAACCAGTAACAGCTTGGTCTATAATGTATTTGAATTCCCAGAAAGTGGTGTAAGTTGCGAGAGTTTCCACTGAAAAAAAAGTAGAAAAATAGAAAAACATTAATATTAAAAATATTTTATCAAATCATTTAAATAATTATATAAAATTCTGTGACTTCTGTTTATCCCTCTGAATATGAAAAATTTGAGGGAGAAGTGCAAACGAGTAAGGGGATACTAAATACAATTGGTTTTAATCGTGTGCATTGCTCAGTACAATAAATTTTCAGATTATGAAATTAAAATAAACTTCAAAATAAATTATCATCAAAATAATTAAAGGGAGAAAACTCCACAATGGTTAAAATGCAAGGTAGATAATTCCGTGTAATTGGTTAACATAAAATTAGAAATTATATATATATATATATATATATATATATATATATATATAAATTCTGTGACTTCCCTTAGTCTGTCTACCCATCACACACTCTAAAATAGCCATACATCGACCAATCAAAACGCAATTTTTGGGACGAGTGCAAACTGGTAAGGGGGTACAAAGTACACTTGGTTTTACTAGGGTACATAGGTTAGTGCAATAAATTTTCTTTAATTATTTTGAAAAATTAAGCCTTATTATTTAACATACAAAA
Source organism: Acanthosepion lycidas (assembly GCA_963932145.1). Lineage (NCBI taxonomy): Eukaryota > Metazoa > Mollusca > Cephalopoda > Sepiida > Sepiidae > Acanthosepion > Acanthosepion lycidas. The sequence continues at coordinate 9,800,871 of OZ010612.1, read as the reverse complement.
TACTCCCACTATTTTAAAAACAAGTTAATAATTAAAATAAAAAAAATACTTATTTAATATAAATGCAATATTGCTTTATGCATACGTTTTCTTTTATATATATATATATATATATATATATATATATATATATATATGTGTGTGTGTGTGTGTGTGTGTATATAATCAATCAAGTTTCTAGTTTGCCCTGCGTTTGCAAAAAATATAATCAAATCACAAAGCCAAAAGCCTCAAAAAGTTACAATTTGGATTCAGAAAGAAATATGGCCAGTTGTATGTGGCATGCTCAAGAGTAAGAAATCCTAAGAATTTATTTTTCACTGTTAAAAAAAGAAAAAAAAAATTTTCTTCAAAAATATTGTTTACCATGAAAAACTATGAAATTAAAGAAATTATTAAACCACAAAGTAGGGTTTTTGTCGAAGTATTTTCCCAAATAAGTCAGCTTATTCAAATTTCATTCATTGGTTTGTGAAATTGAATGAAATCGAGAGTTTGTAAATTTTAACAAAAACATTAGCAATAACTTCAATAATACTAAATACTGTGAGGATTTCAATACACACCAGCAAATTGCCAAAATTCTAGCGTAATAAATGGCAACCCTATGACCATAGTCAGTCAATGGGTTGGTAATGATCTAATGAAAATTACAAAAAAAAAAAAAAAAAAAAAAAAAAGATTAATTGTTTGTAACTAATTCTGATTAAAAGGCAATTAGTGACCGTTTCATAAACACCTTTAGCAAGTTTTGCAAACAACCAATTATGGAATTTGACGTTTGCCACAGGTGCATCTCATTATGAGAACTTTCAGGTGTTGAGAATGAGAAATTTGAACATATGCTGACATGTTGAGAAAATTGAGTCGCTTTAAATGCTCTAGTTTTTCATTCATAACCTACTGCAACATATCAAACACACTTTTTATTACTTGCTTAAATGAAGCCATTGGCAGATTTTGAGCATTATACAGACCATGTTAGAAGTTAGTTGCTGTCATCTATCCTGAAATACAAGGAAACAGAGCAGCAGGGAGAGAATAAGGAATCAACCAGAACATTCAGGAATGGTGCCAACAAAAAAAAAAGAAAATCCTACAGAGACAGAAGACATGCAGGAGGAAGTCAGCAGCGGAAAATGACCAGGATCCTCACAGTCGTTTCTAGGATGAGAAAATCTTTCAGGAATATATAAAAAAAAAAAAAAAAAAAAATACCTGAGATTGTCACAAAAAAAAAAATCTTAAAACCAACACAAAGAAGTAGCTATTCAATATTCATTTCTCTTTTGTCAAAGTGGATGCTGCTTATAAAACAAAAAACAAACCTCAAAAAGAACCATTTTTTGGCTATAAAGCAAAAGTAGTTGAGATTAATATAAAACTCACATCTTTCTTTTCTATTTGGGTGTTCATAGTATCACAATATCTGCATGTGCAAGTAAAATATAAAGAGATTGTGATAAATGATATCAATTATAATTGACTAGAATGGATAAAAATGACGAGATGGTTACATGGTACTAGATTATAAAGATGGTGCATAGAGAAATGACTTACCTACACAATCACCCAAGTTTGTTGAAGGAACCCAGGTATTTTTTCCAGTGCAGGTGGAAGTCTTATTGTTGGTGTTATCAGAAAATGCAAAACCAGGGTTACAAATTATTTCACAATTCATGTCTCCAAAATCAGCAGTGCATTTTTTTGTAGAATCTGAAACCTGTCTCAGCGATGACTTGAAACATGTTGTTGCTAGACAAATGAAACATAAGATCAAGTAAGAAAACTGTCTATCAAACAAATATTTGCCTAATAATCATTTTTAACGAGGTAGCAGAGTCTTTTAGTCTGTTTGGCTAATTGCTTAGAAAGAAAAAAAGAAAGAAAAAAAAAGATGATGCAGGAAGTCTCCTCTCCTATGTATTGTGTCCATTTGGGAGGTAGATGATCATGGAACTATGACCCACTGTTCTTCATAGTCCTTCATAAAAATAATTGTATGGAAAGTAAGGATGTATGTACATGAAATTGTCTTTAAATTAAGGACACATGGCACAGTGGATAAATGCATTGGTTAGATCCAGTGACAGGACCCAAAGAGTGTGAGTTCAATACCCGGTTAAGGCAGTGGAGAACTTTCAGGTGGAAATTAACAAGAGATAACTGACATCCATTAAACACGGCACGTGGAACTAGAACAGTCTACCCCAGTGAATGAAATAAAGGGTTCAGTTCGACATAACTTAGGGACTCTCAAACTCCTGAAGTTACAGTTTTCTTGAATACAGTGCTCAATGCCCTCAGGATAGAGTAACATTCTGTACAAATGTTACTATTTTTATATTATTGAAAATGTGATAAATCTACATACAACTAAAAGTTTCATTGTTTAAATCAACTGTGCTTTGATAGTAGTGATCATCAGATGCTTAAATTGAGTCAGTTCCAGTTTTCACTAGTATTTGCACCTATGACTGGTGGCTACTACCATTCCTACTCACATAAAGTGTAGATTGAATCGCAGACACTAACAAATATAAATATTGGAATAAAATAAAATTCCCACATGTATATTTTATTATTATTTTAAATCCCCCTCATAGCCAGAAGGTAAATGACTCAACAAAACTTGCTCACATGCCCCTATATTTGCTAACTAGTTTTGATCTGTTATTGAAATCTTCCTGCTCATGAATGTTATAATTTGGAATTTTTATTGCCAGTATAATTCACAAGATTTAGATGTCTTTTAAGTTTGTCTTTATAATCTTTTACTCAAGAGATTTACCAGAATTATCCTTCTGTTCCCATATGCATCTAGCCAGTGTTGTTCACCTTTTGCATTGTCAATTATTGAAAGAAGTGTTTTATGGTTGTATAACCTTTCTTTCCAAGGATGTTCAGTGGCTGTTAATTTAATCATGCCAGGTTCACCATGATTTTGTATATTATGTTTTTATTGTGGACACCTGTCTCTGATGTTACTTAATTCATTGACATAATAGAGTTGATTTCTGGATTACTTACTAAGCATAATCTAGTTTTTGGTCAAGGCTATGAATATAGGGCACCTAGTGAGGATCAAATGACTAATGGTGTACAGACTAGTTATGGAATTACAGAACAAAGCAATACTGGAAATAGTAGTATAAGCTTACCTTCAAATTTCACGAGGAAGTAGCAGCTAATGTCTTGGCTCAGGTTTGCAAAAACTGTGAGATATTTGCCTGCCATTTCTGGACTCACATACACTGTATTGGGGTACAGCTGCAAATTGCTGTCATTCTCAGTTTGTACAAATTGGGATAAAGAAACTACTTTATTTACTGTTGTTACATTTATAACCACTTCACCAGGGCAGGTAAGACCGAGTGGCTTTTTTTGAAGAACTGTAAAGAAAGAAAAAAAAAAAATATTAAAAAAATGATTAAATCTGTCTATATTTTTGAAATGAGGTATTATAACTATTTACATTATTTTCATTGTTCAGACTGATGTCCTCATTTTTATTGTCATATTCACAATGTTTTGGCTGTTGTATGCTCCAGCCTTCTTCAAGTGATATATGTAGGAATTTTGAACCAAACCCTTTATTTAGTTCACAGAACTAGAACAATCTACCCCAATGGACTAAAGAAAAGGTTTGCTTTGGAATTCCAATGTATATCACCTGAAGAAGGAGTGGAGTGTATAATGGCTGAAACATCATGAATATGACAATAAAGATGAGGACAACAGTCTGAACAATGTAAATAGTGTAAATACATTTCAATCTGTGGCAATACCGACAATCACTTAATTCTGACCAAAGGGATTAACCTTGTCAACATCTGCTTTTTTTTTTTCAGGAAAGGAAGGTAGGAATTAAATTCTCTTTGCATTGCATACATTGTTCAACTTTTAAATTTATATATGTTACAAATTAAATTAAACACAATTGACTATTAATGGATAACAAATGTTCCCGGATTTTGATGTTATTTTGGTTTTCCGTTACATCCAAATTATTTAAGATGGAATGAGTCAAGCCAATGAGAATGATTCTACTGGTAGACAGAATTCATTATAGTTAGTCCAATCAGATAAGATCAGATATCTTTAGAGAATCATTCTCATAGGATGAACTCTTTAGCTATGGTTGACAACCAGTGTAGGAGAAGGACAACTCTGAATTCAAATCCATATGTAGCTTTGCGAGTTGAAAAATATAAATAGGAATTAAGCAAATGGACAGCAGTGAGATTCATTTGGATTAGGTGCTCCACTATCAACCAATACATAATTGTTCATTACTTAATGGCAGATTTGACTTTTAAAAATAGTTTACCCTGTATTTCAAATATGCAATTTCCCACATTTCCTTCAGTATCTTCAGCTTTGAAAGTAACTGTTATGTTTTTATCAGGCATGGCAGTTCCATTGATCATGTAGGGAAGGCTTTCAACTAATATTAAACCACCATTGTCTTTTGCTCCTATATCAGGAATTACAATTGGATGTAAGTAGAAAAAGGCCAATGGACTTCTGGGGCAATTTGTAAAAGTTGGATCCTCTGTGTCTGAAAGAAAAAAAAAATATAAAAGATGACAGTAAAAATAAATAAAAAAAGAAATAGATATCAAGGCATAGGCATGGCCTGCATGAGACTCGTCGAAAAGGCAGGCATAGGCATGGCCTGCATGAGATGAGTAGAGGTTTATCCCTTGTTTCCTGTTTACTATGGGTTTTCTGGTTCCATCTGAAGTTTTTTTCTTTCTCTTTTCCTTTCAGTAGAACCTTGTGTCTTGGTGATATTATTACTTTGCTTAGGGGTGAAGTGATTAAAAACAAAAAATCTTTCAAGAAAAGAGTGTTAATTTTAATTGAAAAATCAATATTTCTTGCAAAGTTAATGATTTTGATCTTAGTAAAGTACAAGGCCAAATGATATGAATTAGGATAAGAAGTTTGTGTTGTGCTCAATTACTGTGTCTTATGTCAGACAAATCTATGCAAAAGAAAGTTCTATATTGAACCATTAAGTAGAACCTCATCTTACCTTTGCATTCAGGAACTGAACCATTCCAATTGGTTCCATTGCATGTAATTGGATATGATGGAGAAGGAGTGTATCCAGGTCTACTGCATCCAAAATAAAGGTTTTCACCAGCTAGGTAAGAATTTCCAATCTGGTAACCATCACCAGGTGAGCCAGGATCTGAACACATGTCACCTGATTTATAAAAACATCAGAAAATTAATTTCTAGAAGTGATAATACAGTTAAAAAACTATAAATATCAATTTTTTACTATCAACATTATTTTACTGGATACATGTTATTTTTTAAAGCAGTAAAATTAACGTCCACTGGCCTAGAGTTAGAGTAATAAAAAAACAAAAAACCAACAACAAAGTTTCTGTGTGTATTTAAATGGATCCTAAATGTGCTATGGTCAGATTGGTGTAACATGAGTCTCTTTGATAAGCATGTCATTGCATGCCTAATATAATTATTCATGAATTTGGTTTGATCAAGTACTTAAGGGGCTGTGAACTCAAAAATAATATCTCTGTAATTTAAATCCTGCAAGTGTGTTGTTGTTAAGGTTAGCAGTTTTAAGTTTTTTATAGTAGATAATTTTTTGTTCTAGTTGACCATGGTTGTGTATTTCTTTATAAAGAGTCTTTATTATGACATTTTCTCTTTGAGTTACATGTGGTTACATTTTAGTCATTGCTGCTGTTGAAAGTTCTCAAGTGATGTGCTCTTTGTTATTTGGTACAGTTCTTTCTTTGTGATTTTGAAGTATTTTGTAACCTATGAAAAGGTTACTGAATAAGAATCACCAAAATGAAGACTGGAAATGGAACAATAATATTTATAATGGAAACAATATACAAGACTTACTAGTGGTAAGCTAGAAGTGAATTGCAAGTGACTCCCACATACAGTATATTTCACTTTATTTATAAGGATTGGAACATACCCATTATAATCCATAAGTATGCTATAGCATAATGCTAATCTGCAAGATTCAAAGAAGGATGGTCCTTGCTAAGATCTACAGACTTCATTCATTAAAAACCATTTTAATCATTGATCTGAGAAAGTGGTTGTCTACAGCTGATAGTTTAGATATTTTTGAACAGGTTTGGTGCCATGCATGACTTCCATATGAAAATCTCAATCTGATTAGGCTATTTACAAACATGACATGACTTTTTCGGTTAATATTTTAGTTCTGAAGCAAGCAGGCTTTTGGCAAAATTGCTTGTAGTACAACTTAGTCTATGTTTCATTTCCTTATCTCTTAAGCAAAATGTGAGAACATCAAAAAGTATGAGATCAATTGTCTAAAACTTTACTAACATAAAGGAAGCTAAATAAAAGAAAAAAGATTGAAAAATAAATGTACCTTCACAGCGGAGAGTTCCATAACTCCATAAACCATTTACTTGGCAAGTGACATTTGTATTACCATCAGAACTATTGCCTTTTATCTTCAACTGATCATTGCATCGGAATAGAAAAGATGACTGGTAAGTTGTGGAAGTGTGTAAGTCATTTGGATGTCCATCATAAATAGGAGCACCGCAATCAATTTCTATTTAATAAAAACAATTTTTCATTAAAAATGCTACAGCAATGAAGATTAGGAAAAAAAAACAAACCAAAAGAACAAAAAAAAAACAGTAGCTTTTTTTTAAAAAAAAAATAATAAATAAAATCATACCAACCCATGCAAGGCAATAAAGCCACTAAGAGAGAAGGGGGTTACTGAGTGTGAAATAATAAAAAAAAGAAAAAAAAAGAAAGAAACATTAAGGCATGAGAACAATAGAAGAGTAATCAAGATAGTAGATGTTGATTGACATTGCATTTAAATTTTTGAAGATCAAAGTTGGCTGGAAAGCATGGAGTCAGAAGGGAGTTCCACAAGTGAGAAGTGTGAAAAAAGAAACCATAAACATAGAACTTATAGTTACATCTAGTCACTTCAACTGTAAATTGATGAGACCTTAGTTAAATAATATCTTAGCAGATTATTATTTTTAGGGGGGGGAGTGCATCTCTCCTCTGACTTGCTGAGGTTGACCTTACAAATCAGATATAACACAAAAGGAAATTGATTTTGATTAGTTTAACGAGCATGAGAGCAATAAGGTAGAGTTGAGTCTTAACTGTCAAACACTGTAGACATTATTTCCTTTCATGTCTGAAACAGCTCCCCAGTTGGGGAGAGCGACTCCACTGGATATTTAGAAAATGTAAATGTCGATGACATTAATAAAATACCTAAGTTTAAAATTATCTTTGTTAGAGTCTTATCTCTGGGCCCCAAAACATTTTGCCAGGCTGCCAAGAGAAGACAAAACAAAGAGAAGACAAAACAAAGAGAAGACAAAACAAAGAGAAGACAAAACAAAGAGAAGACAAAACAAAGAGAAGACAAAACAAAGAGAAGACAAAACAAAGAGAAGACAAAACAAAGAGAAGACAACACTTACTGCCAATCTAGTACTTTGCTTAAATTCGTGAATTCTAGTTATCATAGTGAATAGTTCATTTGAACAGTTACCATGAAAGTATTTATAGAAAAGGCACAGGGAAGCACCATTATGGCATTGGGGAAATGGCAGAAGCCAAGATGCCAGGTCAGGATCACTAATATTGCTGATTTTTCTTTGTATTTTATCAAGAAACTCTAAAAATATACAGCAAGGGGCACTGGACCATGTGTGTCAGCAATATTCAAACCATAGAAGAATGGTAGACTTATAAATATGTAAGATAGATTAAGGAGAGTAAGTGCCTGAACTATGAAGATTTTACCGCACTAGATTGCCATTTCTTTTGGCTGTAGACTGGTTGCCAACCAAAGCAATAGAGCAGACTGTCCTACTATTTAACCCATAGCTAGGAGAGAAGAGATGGATTACTACTTTTCCCAAGGTTATTTGCCAAGAAATAAATGTAATGACCTCAGATGGAATTTGAAATCAGCTCTCCAACTTCCCATCTTGAGCCATTATCCAGTGCACATGCTTTAACTAAAGTTAGGTACCTCTACGAAATGTAAACAAAAGGAGCATAGCATGATGAAAAAGACATTGAACTTGATGAAAACAAAATTTTATCGTCTAATGTTCATATTATTATTAAAGAGGAAAGATCAAAGTATTTTGGGGGTATTTTTTTACATTTTTTAATCGTTCCTAGCATGTCCAAAATTTTTGTTAAAAATCTTGTTTTTTTTTTGTCAAAAAAAAAAAAAAAAAAGGACCGATAATCATTTTCAATCATTTTTTTCCATTTTATAAAAAGGATGAAAATCTGACTTTGATAGTCTTTTAAAAATCAATTACCATTTTTTCAAAACTTATTTTAATAAAATCAGAAACTATGTTTATTTAAAATATTTTGAACCAAGTTTAGCTTCTGCACCAGAAAAATGTAATGTGATAATAAAACAAAGCAGGTCATAACCTTTCGCGTCGTTTGACAGGTGACGAAAGACATTTTTATGACATTTAGATAACTTACAGGAGGATAATTCTTTCTACGGATGGAAGGAAGTGAAATTATTTAGATTTAAGTGAACAAATTATTTACCTCGTTACTTTTAAGGAAAACTTTCAGCACTCTAATTTTTTCATTTTTTTTTTTGTACTTAGCTTTCATCTTTACGTTTACAATGCTTTATGGAAAACATGAAGAAATTAAAAAATAAAACTTAAGAGGGAGATTAAATTTCATAAGAAAAAGGTATCTAATTAATTTATAGGTACCTTTATGAAATTTTATCAGAAGTGTACATAAAATACTATAATTTTATGTACATTTATTACATTTTACTGTGTTATTTGTATTTCCATTCATTTTATTATTAATTTTGATATTTATGGAAAAATGTCATAACTGAGATTAATATAAAAATAAGATCATATAAATTAAAGTTTAGCAGTAGTTAAATTTCATAAAATGATACTAATACTTTTAGGTACCCTTCTCAGTTGAAATTGAAAAATCAAATTAACTTCTCCATACGTGTTTCGCAAAAGTAAAGGCCTTAACAGCGGAGAACAATGCTGAACTCAAATAATGCAACTAAATTGTATTCTGGTTGGTCTCCTGTACTTTATAATTACCGCCTGATCATAAACACAAAAATTACATTTCTTAATTACTGCGTATCTTCTGATTGGTCCAAATGATACAATTTTCAAAGCACTAGACAATGACAATCTCATAAGGACACTTTGAAAGGTTGACGTTGCTTTTAACTAATGTTATAATATTTTTAAAAAACTTAATGTAAAAATCTATTAAAGAAATAACAAATAATTGTATTAAAAATTCAATTTTCATTGAAAAAAGTTTTTGCTTTCAGAAAATATTGTCCATATTCATAAAAACAACTAAAAACAAATAAAAGCATTTGAAATTAAGTAATATATTTGTTTTATTGAGTTTTGTATGTTACAATTAGGAGCTGATTTTCAGGTACCATGTATCCAATTAAAAAAACAAAACAAAAAAAACATGATTTGCATTCTTCAAAGCCTTGTGCTTTTAACTATTGTAATCACTAAGGTTGATGCGCTCGAATTTCTAGAGTTTTTCATAAAATTAGTTATGGGGGTGATAATAAATATAAAAAAAAATATTTCTGCCATGACTTTAATAAAAAAAAAACATTTATAATAATTTCGATCATCTGTAAATAGTTTCTGAAAGTTTCATTAACATCTGACAATTATTTTTATTTTTGCAAGATTTTCCAAATTAATGTGTATAATACATAAAAAATGTACTAAAAATTATCCATGTTATTTAGTAGCCCCTGTTGGTACAAAGAGAAACAAGTTTTTTTTTTAATCAAAATTTAGAATGTTCTAAAAAGAAGGGAAAATTTTAAAAAATAATTAAAAAAAAACTTTGGTCTTTCCTCTTCATAAAAACACAAGCATTTAGACGATAAAATTTTGTTTTCATAAAGTTTGGCGTCTTTTTCATCAGACTATGCTCTTTTTTTTAAGTGATTTCATGGAGGTACCTAACTAAAGTAGTATTTTTTTTTTTTTTTTTTAAAAAAAAAAAAAAAATCAAAATTATGGTCAGGCTCATTATTGTGAATTGCTAATTCTAATGTGTTGTTTTGTAAAGGATCTATTTTGTATTTAAATTATTTAAATTCCTCAAGGTTTCTCCTATGTATTCCTTATGGCAATCATTACAGGTGATAGAATAAATCCACTACCTCTGTGACATATTCTTATTATTCAAAAAGTGAACTCCTATTCACATAGAGGGAGCCTAAAATGATGTTAACTTGTGAATGCAATGAACCTTACTAGAATTCAGTTAGGATTTATCTTTATTTTAATTCTTCTTGTCAATACACAATGAAATTGAACAGAATTCTCCAGGTTTACCAAAAGAAATGCAAAGAAAAAAAGACACACACATGCACAGCATCTAATAAAGAAAAGTAATCTCATTTAAAATATATCTGGAATTGTCAGCATGTGACAGCATTTATTTTATGCAGGGTCCAAAGAAAATAGCTGTCCCTCAAGCACTTTGTTCTAGAATAGATCTAAAACATCACCCGAGAGTAGCAGATAAAACAAGTGGTACCTGGGATGCAGGCTGTCTTTCCTTATGTTTTCTGTTCTGCTAAATGTAAATTAGAAATATCCTCTGACGACAGCAAGCAGGTGATTATTTTCTGGGCAACCTCTAGAACCTTCTGGAGGGCTCTCCTGTCTGCTACAGAGTAGCTGGCATGTCAAACAGCGATGATGTATGCCATCACAATCTCAATAGAGCAGTGGTAGAAGGTCATCAACAGATTCCTTTGTAAATCTTTTTTACTGAGAATTTTTGGGAAATAGAATTGCTGGTGCACTTTCTTGACTACTTTGGCAAAATTGGACCTTTATGCCCACAAAAGAAAAAAAAGAAAAGTATCATCAAAGAGATGTTTTTTCCTTGAGACTACTATTATTTTAATTACCTTTGCAATATTCATTACTTCAAAAAAAATCAATGATTAGAATTGTAATAAAATGTAAAAACCAATACAATTAAAACTATAGTAATGCAGTATTTATCAGTTACCAATTTATAAAGAAATAAATATGAAAAATTTTTATTTATAAATTTATAAAAATTTACTCAATTATTAAAATATGTGAACCAACTATAAAGAAAATTTTATAAAGATTGAATCAATTGGCAATTAGCTGATGTTTTGCTGACCATTCCAATGAATTATATATTAAATGGTGTTTATTTGTGTTGTAGATTCTAAAATTTTGATTGATTTTTTTTTTTACAGCTTAACCAGGTTATTTAAAGCCAGAAAATATTTTTAAATTGTAAAAATGCTTTTGGAGGTGATAAGTCTTACTAATTAACTGATATCTGGGGAGAGAGGTGGATTCATACCTTTCTGAAGGGTATTTGCATGTAAGTGAATATAATGAACCTAACAGGAATTTAAACTCCGCTATCCAATTAACAATTCCAAGCAATTATCCATTACACCACCCACCCATCAAAACTTACAGCATCTGGTATTCCCAAGTAGTCGCACATCTAGGTACTGACCAGGCTTGACATTGCTTAATTTCAGTGATCATATCAGTACAGGTTTTAAAAAAGCATACTTAGCTATACAACAAAATATCTTAAAAACAATTGCTTATTTCAAGAGACTTCTTTATTATTTCCAAATTTCATGAATTTTCCCCCCTCATTAAAATTTAAAGTGCATCCCAAAATTTTTAATTATTCTACAAGTGTGACCTGAATTAAAAAAAAGATAAAACACTACGTTAAAGTGATGCTTATAAAAACTGTCCTAATTAAGTCCTCAAAACATTTTTATTTTTTACCTATGTTGATATTAAAAAAATAGCAACTGTCACTAGTATTGTAGATACCCCCACCCAATAGAGGAGAAAGGTTTATAAATTAAGGGTTGATGACAGAAGAGGAAGGTGAAGGAATAAGCATGTGAAAAAAGGGAGAGAGAGGAATAGGGGAAACAAAGTGTGGAAAGAGGTCACCTATACGGAGGTAATTATTTTACAAATTCTTTTATGGAGATACTCACCTGGACAGTCAAAGATATCTCCAAGAAGTTGATATTTAGAGTTCTCATAGACACAGAAGAATTTACGAAATATTGCCATATTGTTGGGTAAAATACATGTTGCATAAACCATATCTTCAAAAATAATTGGTACTGAACTGTTGTACGATACATTTACTGGCTTGATATTCCAGGTAGTCAGATCTAAAGGAGGACAGATTGCAGCTGAAAAAAAAAAAAAAAAATAATAAAAGTAAAAAGGAAATTGTATCAATTAAAAAAAAAAAAAAAAAAAATTATAACATGTAAAAAAAAAAAAAAAAATTGTAACAAATAAAAGTAACAAAAAAAAATTTGTAACAAATAAAACAAAAAAAAATTAAAACAAAAAAAATTTGTAACAAATAAAAGTAACAAATAAAAGTAACAAAAAAAAAATGTAAAAAATAAAAGTAACAAAAAAAAAATTTGTAACAAATAAAAGTAACAAAAAAAAATTTGTAACAAATAAAAGTAACAAAAAAAAATTTGTAACAAATGAAAGTAAAAAAAAATTGTAACAAATAAAAGTAACAAAAAAAATTGTAACAAATAAAAGTAAAAAAAAAAATTGTAACAAATAAAAGTAAAAAAAAAAATTGTAACAAATAAAAGTAAAAAAAAAAATTGTAACAAATAAAAGTAAAAAAAAAAATTGTAACAAATAAAAGTAAAAAAAAAAATTGTAACAAATAAAAGTAAAAAAAAAAATTGTAACAAATAAAAGTAAAAAAAAAAATTGTAACAAATAAAAGTAAAAAAAAAAATTGTAACAAATAAAAGTAAAAAAAAAAATTGTAACAAATAAAAGTAAAAAAAAAATTGTAACAAATAAAAGTAAAATATATATATGTAGTAGTATATGTAGTAGTAGTAGCAGTCACCAGGGAGCTCAGTGAGTTGGTTGGTCAATCAGTCGATGTCGGACATTAAAGTATCAACTACCACAACTAGATTGCCGTGTCATTAACCATTATATCAAGTCCCTAACATTTTGTACGTCGGACCTTTTTTTTAGAACCGACTTAGTGAAATACAAGCCTCCACTGTGAAACTACTCTACAACAGATATCCAAAGTCATGGTACATGGAATTAGAACAATCTTCCCCTCTGGACTAAAAAAAAGGTTTGGTTAGAAATTCCAATACATATAACATGAATAAGGCTGGAGTGTACAATGCACGAAACATTGAGAATGTGAAAGTAAAGATGAGGACAAAAGTCCAATGTAAATAGTGTAAATATTTATATATTTATTTATTTGTATTATTGTCTTGATCTTGGTTGTGATAATTACTATAGTCATCATGTTTCATAGTCACAAGAGACTTCTGCAGTCATTTGCACAGTCACTGGTATTTGGTCGTTATTTTATAATGGCTCCTTAACTCAAGGAGCTCCCAAACATATAAATATGATGTACTAAAGGGAAATGAAAAGAGTGGTGCCAAAATACATTTACCATTTTTATTAACTGTAACAATGTAGAACAACAATGAAGCCTGACATAAACATAGTACTTACAATTGGAGAGTGTTACCTTTAAGTTAAAGTGAAGCTGTCAGCTATCATCTAGAAACATCTTTTGTTCCCTGTTATCTGCTTGCTGGGCTAGAGATTCTATCTAAAACATGTTTCTGGTATTTTCTACTGTTGCAGAATCACTGGAGAATTTTATTCTACTGTCACATGATCACTGGAGTCTTTTATTGCTACAGAGCTAACAGAGCCTCCCACCACTGCATGATAGCCACTGGAGTTATTCTGCAGATGCTGTCACAAAAATCATCTACAGTTACTTGAACAGTCTACAGTTTCAATGACTAAAGTTTTCTACAATCAAATATTAAGGAAACTTACACCTGTCCCATAATTTTTGTTAAATTTGCATGTTTACTTCATATTTTAATTGTAACAATCATTATGGGACAAAGGTAGAATTTCATATTATACATATCCCTTAATAAGCAGAAGTCTTTGCACACACGTTACATGCAAAACTGAGATTGAATGTGTGCATGTGCTTAACCAAGGCAGCATGTGTGAACGTGCTGAACCCAGACAGGATGTGCACACATTCCATCCAAACTCTTAGGCAGAAGGCCAGAGAGAAACACTTATCCTTGGCTGAGAGCACAAAGAGTATTTATATACCCATCCTTACTGGTATAAAATGTATACTCAATTTAATACGAATGTGTAGAAAGATGACTGACCTATACTATAATTGTTGAACAGACTCATTGATTTGCTATGTGTAGGACATTTGCTCATAGGGACTGTTGCTGCAAAGTGGGTTGCAAGGTATACCATTGAGTTGTACACATTGCCACATTGAAGTATTGTATTCACTATTATTGTATTAATTTCTTCACTAATCTTTTGTTCCAGTGTTTCCTTAGAATATTATTAACCAGAAACTATGAGCTTTTTTTTTTTTATTTGATTGAGCAAGTAAACCATTAAAATCAACTGCCATTGGAATACAATCAGGCGTAGATAGCATTACAGAACATTCATGGAGCAGTGCAAATGGTCCAGAATAAATATCAGTAAAACTGATACTGTGACTCTCTATAGCAGTGGTTCACAAACAGTATGGGGCATCTCATATTTGTAGCAGAATGATTGAAAGACAATCAAAGATGTAAAAAGTATTTTAAAAATTTGTATGCCAAAAATAAATATTTCTAAATTTAACATTATTATGGATTATTTATTAATTCAGGGTGTACAATGAAATTTTGTTTGGCCTTAAAAGACATTGTGTCATCCATGATTGTATCAGATATTTATCATGCCCAAATATTAAAGTGTCAACTGTTGATGGACATTACACCAAGGAAGCGTACAGAAATTGTAAAGGTGTATGAACACACTGGTAAGCCTTACCAGTGAGCAAATCAAAGTACTAAGGAATGGCTCAGAAACTTTCCTGATTTAAATCCAATCAAGAATTTGTGGTCAATCTGCAAGGAACTACTTTGTGGATTGGATATATGAAGTACAAACATATTTTCTGGATAATGTTTATTGGATAAATATGAAAAAAAGTAAATAATAATGGAATTATTTGCTTTGTTTTTAATCAAGGGTGTAAATACAGTTTATGGAATACAGATTTCAGTTTGAAGTCAAAATGCAGAGATTTTCTGATCTTTAAGGAAAAAAAAAAAACAAGAAGAAAGAAAACAGTAAAAAAGAAGTAAAGAAGAAAAGAAGAAAAGTAAAGAAGAGAAAAGAAGAAAAGTAAAGAAGAGAAAAGAAGAAAAGTAAAGAAGAAAAGTAGAAGAAAAGAAGAAAAGCAGAAGAAAAGAAAAAAAAGAAAAGAAAAAAAAGAAAAGAAAAAAAAGAAAAGAAAAAAAAGAAGAAAAGAAAAAAAGAAAAGAAAAAAAGAAAAAAAGAAAAGAAAAAAAAGAAGAAAAGAAAAAAGAAAAGAAAAAAAGAAGAAAAGAAAAAAAGAAGAAAAGAAAAGAAGAAAAGAAGAAAAGAAGAAGAAAAGAAGAAAAGAAGAAAAGAAGAAGAAAAGAAGAAAAGAAGAAGAAAAGAAGAAAAGAAGAAGAAAAGAAAAGAAGAAGAAAAGAAGAAAAGAAGAAGAAAAGAAGAAAAGAAGAAAAGAAGAAAAGAAAAAAAGAAAAGAAAAGAAGAAAAGAAAAAAAGAAAAGAAAAAAAGAAAAGAAAAAAAGAAAAGAAAAAAAGAAAAGAAAAAAAGAAAAAAAGAAAAGAAAAAAGAAAAGAAAAAAGAAAAGAAAAAAGAAAAGAAAAAAGAAAAGAAAAAAGAAAAGAAAAAAGAAAAGAAAAAAGAAAAGAAAGAAAAAAAAAAGAAAAGAAAGAAAAAAAAAAGAAAAAAGAAAAAGAAAAAAAAGAAAAAAGAAAAGAAAAAAAAAAGAAAAAAGAAAAAAGAAAAAAAGAAAGAAAAAAGAAAAAAGAAAGAAAAAAGAAAGAAAAAAGAAAAAGAAAAAAGAAAAAGAAAAAAGAAAAAGAAAAAAGAAAAAGAAAAAAGAAAAAGAAAAAGAAAAAAGAAAAAGAAAAAGAAAAAAGAAAAAGAAAAAAGAAAAAGAAAAAGAAAAAAGAAAAAGAAAAA
>OZ010612.1:9703276-9781959 GCA_963932145.1 Acanthosepion lycidas | reverse complement strand
AAACATTAACCAAAGAATGTTTTTAAATAGCCTCATCAGAGCTCATTATCTAGATATGAACACTTAACGACTTTTAAACTTTGCTGTAGCATTTGTAGTCTCCTCAGGACATTTTAACATGGCAATATGTGTTGATGAAAATGCCATTTGCAATAAGATTGGTTACTTGGTTGATTTCGCTTCGTGGCATATTAACCCCTTTCTACACCAATTATTTTAGGAAAAACTTTGTTTTTTAATATAATAACTAAGAAACTGAGGCACCTTGAAGTCCATGAGTGGTGGCTAACATCTCTACCAGACATATGAGCTGACATTTGAACTCATTTCAAGCTCAGAAGGGCATAAAAGGCATCAAGATCAACTAAGTAACTGAGTCACCATGAAGTAGCTGAACATTGGTTAACACCTCTACCAGATGTACGAGTTGACAATTGGACTTGTTTCAAGTTCAGAATATTTATGCAGCAATATCCATCAGATGGAAGACTTTCTTAACTGTTTCAAGATTAGAAGGGCATAAAAAGAATGAAGATCGACGTATAAACACATTTGTAGCTGATTTTTTGAATATTATGTTTTGGATGTGTTTATTGAAAAAGACACTTTCGGTAAAAACAGATATACACATCTATGCTGGAGAAGGGGTTAATTCCAAAATCAAAATATTTTGAACAATTTTATGGCTTCAAGTAAATGTATGTTGAACACAACTGTATACCTTCAACTACAGATTGAATATATTGCTGGTCATATTTTTTTATATAAAATGTATTGCTTGTATTTTTACTATTAAAATGTATTTTTATACTTTCATAGTAATTTATTTGAAAGGCTAACTATCAGACAGTGTAAAATAAGTTAAAGTAAAATAATAAGAATTTTAGGTTTACAGCAACATCAGATCGAAACAAGTTCCTGTACTATGACTAAAGTTAAGCCTTTCGCTTTTATGTGCAATGTAAGTCTGCTATGTATTTTTATTTTTTATTGCTTATGCAAGTCAGCTGTAATAAATTTAGTACAGATGATAAGGAAACTTAAGGTAGCTTTCACCAAAGGTACCTTTGTTCAATAACGGAAGTGACAGCAAAACCAAATATTTGCCTGAAAACTTGAGTCATGTTCTTAAATAGGCTCGTCAGACATAGACATTCATTTCAAATTTGGAAACAAGCAAAAACCAAAATGAAACCCAGCATTTGAAACACAATCTAAAGCACAACTCCCCAATCTTCAGAGTCTGACACAATAGGAGATAACGAAATTTAACCTTTACCACACTAATTTCTTTCTAGAATTGTTCCCACTGCAATTGCATTTTTTTTGAGGGTGCAAAAACATGAACACCTATTCTTTAAAATTTTTACAACTTTCTTTGTACTGTGCATATAGATTTTAATTATGTACACTAATAAAATGAATGAGTAATCTTTTGATGTAGTGCATTATGTAATGCATTATGTTTTTGACATTGCAAACAAAAAAATTGAAACGTGAAATAAAAAATGTGAAATAAAAACAAAAACATTAAAAAATATATAAATAATTCAATGTACTTTAACTTTTATTACTCCTTGTGGAGTTCTGGGGGGTGCAATAAGAAGCAAAATTGCTAAAAAGGCTTTCATTTTGTCAAAAAAGTGACGTGTTTCCTCGTGTTTACATACAAGAAGATGCTATCATTTATTTGCTCTTTCCTTCACCTGACTCATATTTGTCTTGTTGATGAATAAAATTATTATTTCATCATTTATAAATAGACAAAATAATACACCTTCAGAAAGGCTATCAGGTATATCAATGGTCGCCAGTAGCTTCCATAAAATTACTCTGGCATGGATGATAGTAGCCACTAGTGGTCATTGTCGCTTTCCTCTATGTCACTAGTGTGGTTATAATCTTTAACCACTTCACCATCAATATCCACTAGAGTAAAGCCTTCAGAATCATCATCAGTGTGTTAATCAAAGAAAAACTCCTGAATAAAGGCTTTGTTGGATATTGATGTGGCCATTTTTGTTTATATAAAAATCATGAAAAAATTAACATGGGTTTAATTGATGTCACACCTTGTGTAGTCTAGAAGAATTCAAAATGCCATTGGAAAAATGGAAATTTAACCTTGTTCCAAAGCAGTAGTAGGCGATTTCCAGCTTAAAATACCAGGAATAACAGTTGACAAGTGTTTATTTATAGCAACCATCTCAGGCAACAGACATGGCCAATAGTAATAAGGGAGAGAATTCTATGGTGATTATTGTTGCCTGTGGTGTAGTAAAGGTTAGCATAGATTATGCTGCATGGCGGTAGTTTCTCCCAGCATTGTAAGATGCTACAAAACTAAAACATTAATCTAAAAACTGGAGTAATATTTGTAAATAGGCATGTCCAATAGAGACTTGCATATGGATGTATTGTATGGCACCAAACTCTTTCAGAAATATCTAAACTGTCAGCTCTATACAACTGTTTTCTAAGATCAATGATTAAAAATAGCTTCCAGCAAATGAAGTCTATAGGTCTTAGTGAGGACCATCCTTCTTTGAATTTTATGGTCTGGCACTAGATATATCATAAACAAAGAACTCTATCAGGTAATGGAAACCATATTACTTGAGGGCTTTCAACAGAAGCAACAAATAAAATGGATAGCACAACTCAAGAGAAAATAATGACACTATTTCAAACAAAAGTTTACGGAAACCCCTATCAATAATGGAAAGAACAATAACAGTTAATGGACTTAAACATATTTTCCTGAGTAATTGTTTTAATAGAAAGATTTTACAAATTTCAACTAGTTGTTCAGTCAATGAATGCCAAATGTTTCCTTATAAGGAAACATTATATTACCAATACAGTTAGAGATAAGAAGAATAGATAATACACTTTGATTTCAACCTGATGGTCGTGGAGCAAAGAAAAGTGTAACAAGTAGTTTCTGACTGGTTTAACAACATTTTACAGGTTACATAAAGCCAGAAAATATCTTTAGATTGTAAGAATTTTTTTGAGATAATGATTTAGTGATAAAAGTCTTACTAATTAACTTATAGCTTAGAGGAGGAGAGGTGGATTCATACCTATCTCAAGGGTATTTGTACTCAAGTGAATATAATGAACTCAGCAGTAATTGGAACTCAACTCTCCAATTAAAAATTCTGAGACATTATCCATTACACCAGCAACACACCCAAGCTTAGTGCAGCTGGTATTCCCAAGCAGTGACCCATCTAGATACTGACTAGGCTTGATATTGCTTAACTTTGTTATTCATACAGGAACAGTGTGTTTGTAAATTTTGTATTTGTTTTTTGTTTTGTATATGTCTTCTGTAATAAATGTTTCTTCTTTTAGACTTCATGTAGTGGTCAAGTTTTATTTGCTTACATCTTATTCAACTTTAGAAATAAGAGAGGCACATGTCCTCAAATGCTGATTAGCTACAAAGGCATGTATTTTAGATTTTTTATTTACATTCTCTGGAATATAAATGTATAGAAACAAGTATGGGCACAAAATGAGGGATCAGTTTATATAGAGCCCAGTTTCAGAATCATAGAAAAATGCTAATAGATTTAAGTACTGAAAAGTCATCACAGAGAAAGTAACTTGATTTTTGTGCATTAACAAGCTCCAATTATTTGAATCTATATATATATATATATATATATATATATATATATATATGTGTGTGTGTGTGTGTGTGTAGATTCAAATAATTGCAGCTTATATATTGTTTTTGTTTTTATTAGTTACTTTGTTCAATTAATTTCATTTTTGTATTTTGCTTTGATAAAGTCCACATTGGACGAAATGCGTCAGCAATTACCAGTTTTCCTATTGTTATTTTTATTCATAAATATTGTCTTCTCTACTGGTTAAATCGGAGAAATTTTCATATACACACACACACACCAACCAGTGACATTGTATGAGATGTGTGGTATTCTTTGAATTAGCATACAGTAAAATATATTGGAATTAAATTTTGGAGGCTAAACTTCAAAATATGTTCAACCATATTTTTCTTCTTTAAAATGAATATTTGAAAATATATATTAGCCAATAAGCTTGTGATTAAAAAAAAAAAAAAAAAAAAAAAAAAATCACAATTTTAGATTTTTTTCGAAGCCTCCCTAGTTATTATAAATATATGCAATTCTTGTTCACAGAATATCTGATTAGATATCCTGTTCAAGGATATCTGATCATTTGTTACACAAATGAAACTGAAATTCTCACCTTTAATTACTCACATCTTTTGCTTAATTATTTTGAATATACAATATTACAAAATAATGCTTAGCAATAGTTTGTTTACATGCATAAACAGTTACAACATAATCTTTTTTCGCCTTTGTTCATAAGGTCCAAAACTACAATTTATACACACTAAACCTGTCACATAAATCTACTAGACATCTTCACACACATATAGACACATCTATTGCTTAACACAATTCATTCAGTTTTACTGTAAAAAAGGATATACAAAACATTGTGTGAAGGTGTTCACAAAGTATTTTTGTAATTTATTTCAATTTGAAAGAAAAATACTCCAATAAAAATTATAAAATTTGTAATTCTGTGTTTGAAGATTAATTTAATTCTTCATTCATACGCTCATATTCTGCTACATTTATGTATTGATTGTAGAATTGAGCCACACTTTATCCACATTATAATTTGTTTAACAAATTCTGATTAGGTATGAATCCACCTCTTCTCAACCCTCAGTTTTGAGTTAATAAGTAAGACTTGTATCACTAAATTCATTATTCTCTAAAAAAAAAAAAAAAAAAAAAAAAAAAAAATCTTACAATCTAAAAATATTTCCTGGTTTTAAATAACCTACAAAGGGTAGATAAGACATAGAATATGAATCAATCATAAACATGAAATGTTGATTAAATCCAGAGAAATGACTGCTCAGAATAAGCCCTCCCCAAATTTATATATAAATCCCACAGTTTATACTGGAATTTCATTCTAACCATAAAAATGAACCACTTCTTGGCCTCATCCACCATATTTTTGTTCTTTCTTGTCTTGAAGTTAGAATGCTATAATCACTTGACTGTATCCCTTTCACATATGAACACAATTCTTACTTTGTGGACATTTTACCATATTAATGTTGATTTGCCTAGTTTTGACTTGCATACATAGTTTTCTTAGTATTATTTTACCATTCTTTTCTTATTGTTTATTGAGAACTTTATCAGTTCCGTTTGTTGAGCATTTTTGCCAATTCCTCTTAACCAGGAACAATAACTCCACAATGACATTTTGATAATTCCATTTTTTTGGGGGGAGGTGGTGTGGGTCTTAATTTGACTAATTTGTAGTCATGTGGAATATCAGATGACAACAAAGCTTATTATTATGAATGCTGTAATTCACACTCCACAACAAAATATCAGATTTATAGCAATACTGAAAAAAAATAATTCTTACCAACACAGGTATAATTCGTTGATGACCAAGTTTGGTTTGGTAAACAAATGACTCTACTTTCACCAATAAGGTTGTAGCCAGAATTGCATTGTATCGATTTGATGGCACCAATTTCTGTGTCATTCCCTGACACTTGGTCTACAAGACTGTTTGAGTAAGAAGTAAATGTCGAACATTGAACACCTGCAAAGGAAAAAAGATATTTAATTAAAAGAAATTCATTTCCAATTCACTTTGAAAGTTAGGTCAACAAATTGACTTTCCATGCTGGTAACCATTATATTATCCACACCCCCACATACGAATATATGCTTTCATAGATACACAATTATAAACACACACACACACACTATATATATATGATTTACGTAAAAATGAAACACTCAGTTGTACCCCATTTTGACTTCCCTCCCCCAATCCCTGGGATAATCTCCCAAATCTTGTCAACAAATGTAGCATTGACAAGCCCCAGGGAGATTATCGATTTCGATATGGCCATCAAAATGGAGTACAATTGAGTTTCATTTTTTATGCAATTCATTTTTAATGTCTATAATAAATACATTGAGCTCTCTTTTGCGGATCATTTTTAATATTTTATACTATTATGATCTACTTGAATTACTTACACAAGTAAAAATCTGTGGGTATATATATATATATATATATATATATATATATATATATATATATATATATACACACACACACACATCGGAGGTAACAGCAAAATTGTCTAAATCATGTATCAGCATAGTTATCCATCCAACAAAATGTTTCATATCTAAAAAAAAACATTAAACTAATTGAATTTCTTTTTTTCCCCCAGGTTTTCAGATAAGACATTTAACCATCTTGACACTACTTTTTGTAAGAATCACTGAAAAAAAAAAAAAAAAAAAAAAAAAAATAAAAAAAAATAAAAACACCTTTGAGTTATTCAGCTAAAAAGAGAGCTGGTCAAAATTGTTTTGTGTCAGCCCCACTGAGCAATGGTGAGAGGAAAAAGATCATACAGATCTTCAGTAATGGTACCAACATTATACTCAGGATTCCATCTTTAAAGTTCATTCAAGAACCTTGTAGAGAATTGTGAACAAGTTGAAAAAAGAGGAAACGGGTAGAGAGGAAAATTGGGTCAAGGGGTCACAACTGGAAGAGAGATAATCATTTCAACTTTGAACTAAAGAGATCAATTAGAAAAGATCCAACTTGATCCATAAGATGTTTTGGCATGTGAAAGAGGAGTTTCAGCTATGACAGTCCAAAGAGCAGTGAAAAAAAGACTTGAAAATGAAATTGTACATGTTTAGTAATGTCAATGTATACTCCTTGTCACTTTTGTAATGCTTGTTGTAGGAGAGACTTTATAATCACAGATGCAACTAGAGTATGCCGTTGAACAATACTGGTGTCAGACAACTTCAAATAACACTCACACTAATAGTACTTGCTTGATAATACTCACTTGAACAGTGATCCAAATAGAGGAATAGTATAGTGAATAGTGTAGAGAATAGCGGTCCGTATAGTAATAAAGGAGAAATAGCAATCGTTAGTAGTCAGGATACTTTCTACTTACGCGTTTCCTCTATGGTCACATGATCTACTTAATTCAATAATGGGATTGCCTGTGTTTGCTCACTGGCGATCTATGTTCAAACTCAAGTGTTGGCAGCGACACTTTATTCCTGTATAACAACATGAAACCTCTGAGCCTCCTTGTTACTCCAGGAGAGAAAGTTAGGTTAGAGAGGGCAAAGATCATCTTGAATAAGTTTGAAAATGATCTTGAAATTATATGTGTGTGCGCGCACGTGTGTGTGTGTGTGAGATGTCTGGGAGATGACAGAATTCCAAAACAAATAAAGTATAGAGAATTGGAAATGGGAAAAAGACCACAGCACAAGCCCAAACTTCATCACAAAGATTGCTTTAAAGAGTCACTATACAAATGCAATATTGGTCTGGATACCTGGGAGACTCTAGCTGAAGGCCAGGTTTCTTGGAGAGCTGGCATTGTTGATGGTGTCAAGATCTTCCATGAGGCATCACAAAAATATGCAGAATTGAAGAGATTGGTTCAGAAGAGATCCCTGAATTGCCATTAGGTGCTAACCTGGCCATGTGCCCAATGCAATCAGATATGTCTGTCTGTATGTGGGTTTGCTCAGTCACAAGAAATTAATTTAATGCATTTTTTTTAATGCATTTTTTATTAATGTTTTTAAATCTAGTATTTAACTCATTAAATCCCTAATTTATTTGTAAAGGAGTTAAATATTTAAATTGCTAACAAGCATTAAATTAATTTCTTTGTAGATATTTTTTAAACATTTAAATTACTATCAAACATAAAATCTGTTTTATTTACCTAAATTGCTAAAACTATACCACCCCTCTTCTTCCTCTGTAAACCCTTAATACATCTCCTTTCTCTTTACTTCCCCCTTTCTTCTTTTTCTCTCTTCTCTCCTTCCCTTTCAACATATCATTTCCGTTAAGTTGACCAATTAAATAGGTCAATGTCTGATCCTTACCCCCTCCTTCCTCAATATTAAGTATGATAGAAAGAAATATAAAAATAAACCCTCTCTAAACTCAACCATGTCTCTCACACCACTCCTCGCTACCCTCTCTGTTAAATTACATAAACTTAATACTACCCGTCAAAAGTGTAAATTTTCATTTCATTTTACCTTTTGGAAGTGATGTCTGAGGATCCAGGGTACTTTAAAAGGTCTCTGGTGAAAAACTATTACAATGGAGCCTTAAAGTGGTCTGTTTTTCTTTATATATATATATATATATATATATATATATATATATATATATATATATATATGTGTGTGTGTGTATGTATATTAGTTTTAAGGTATGCTTATATACTGGTTCTACAACATAAAAAAACTCAAACATAATTGCCAATTTATATAACTAGACATAAAAGAATTCTACCCTTCTATAACAGAACCCATTCTAGATAAGGCCATCACATTAGCCCAAAAGATTTTCAAAAATATGGAATTTGACAGATATAAAAACTAACCTAAATGAAGTAGATTTTCTAGTTGTCACCTTTAACCTGAGAAAAGTTACATATAAACCATACAGAAAACCCAATGATAAACCACTGTATATACAAACATCTTTCAATTACCCACCATCCATGATGAAGCAGATACCAAAATCTGCTAACTGCAGGCTTTCTGACAATTCTTCCAATGAAACTATATTCAACAAAGTTAAGAAAGACTATGAAACAGCCCTAAAAGATAGTGGATTTCCGGCAATACTCACATGCACACCACAGAGGACAAAAAAGTTAACAGGAAGAGAAACACCATATGGTTCAACCAACTGTACAGCAAAAACGTAAAGACAAACATAGAAAAAATATTCATCAAACCCTTACACAAACACTTCCCTGAATCAAGTACTCTCCACAAAATATTAAATAAAAACGAAGTAAAAATCAGCTACAAGTGCACTGAGAACATGGCAACTAATAAGTGAACATAGAAGTCAACACTTAGAGGTGACAGTCTGTTTCATGCTAGATGCAATCGTCAGGCCACATTTACATTTATTTACACATGCTCTATCTCTGATATTGAGCACTTTATCCCATAAATATAGCACATCTTAAGACATATATATATATATATATATATATATATATATATATATATATATATATATATATATAGATATGTGTGTGTGTGTGTGTGTGTGGTGATTATATATACATACACAGTCAATAATCCGAAGGTATATAATCCATGTGAATCCTAATTATATGAAATATTAAAACTCATCCACAAATAGACCTCAATGTAATTATTATAACAGGGCATATAAATTACACAGATTAAAAATCCCAAACTACCTCATTCAGAAAATAGCTATTTCAATCCATAAGATTTTCTTGTGGACCTTATCAATTCAGAGATGTTAGGAAATAAGGTCTACAAGAAAATCTTGTGGATCAAAATGCCTATTTTCTGAATGAGATAGTTTTGGATTTTTAATCTGTGTTATATATATATATATATATATATATATATATATATATATATATATATGCAGCTTATATTTTATATCGTAAAGAAACAATTTATACAAAGAATTAAATAGCAATGTTAATGTGATTAATGGTGAAATCACTTTGCTAACAAGACTTAATGAGATATCAACTTACTATCAATTCCTTGAATAATAAAATCCATATATATGCAATTGTCATGCTATTTCAGTGTTGAGACGATTGTTACATATGAACCCCTCCAGCTATCTCTTAACAAGAGATAATTGGGGGTGGCCTTGACGTTTTGCAGATCGGATGGCTGCACTGTCAGATAAGCTCACATTTCCTCACGCACACATATGTAGATGTGTACCTAGACTCGTTGATCTGTGTCCAGTACCACCATGTTGGTTAAGTTGGGTTCTGTCTGTGGTCATGCTGGTGATGTTGTTTGTATTTTTAGCAACGCTAACTGCTGGTATATGTATGCCCCAAACGAATGGATGCGTATCTGTGCCTAAGCTCAGATTATTTATATATTTTCTCTGATGATCGCAAAAGTGTGAAACCCATGGCTACAAACTAATATCGATACAACTAAATATGTTAGCTCTATCACATATATTGAGCACTTTCCACAAAGTATCTCACACACACACACATATATATATATATATATATATATAATTAAATAATTAAGAAAGCTCTTTCTTAATTAATATTTGGTCTGTTGTCACACTGAGCTCTCTTGATTACACCCTCTTTGGAATTATCCACACAGATTACCAAACCCTTTATTACCTTACTATATATATATATATATCACACACACAAATAAATAAAATCCAAAATCACTTCATATGGGGAATAAGCTTATTTTGACCAATGAAAATATTCATCAGTCTTATTTAACCCTGGTATAGACTGAGTTCATGATGAAAATAGAAATTTATCTGTGAAAGCAAAAAGAAATAATAAACCACTGAAAAACTAATATAGAATTTACCCATTTAAATGTTTCAGTCTGTTGAAAGACATGAGACAGTGGTCAGTGTAGGGTGGAAGGTATTTGTCTTAAAGGGAAGAGGTATTATAAAATTAAATCCAGATATTAACCTTATGATATTAAATTGGGGTTATATGAAGAATGAAACTAAGAGATGAATAAAAAGGTGTTTTAAAAAAACCTTTAAAATATATAGATAAATATTTTTATCAGTCAAAATAAGCCTATTCCCCATATGAGGTGATTTTGGATTTTATTGTGTATTAATTTTTGGTCTGTAATAATAAATATATAATAATAAATACATAGAGATCTTTTTGTGGATCAGATTTATTATTTGATATTACTAGGAGGTACTTTGATTATATGCCAACAGATTTATCACCTTTACTGTGTGTGTGTATTAATTATACAAGACATTCAATAAAAACAGTTAAATTAAGCTACAGCTGCACTAGTAATTCAGAAACAATAATAGGCAAAACGCCAGAAATCTCAAAACTAATGTGCAGCAAAATATAGTTAACACTAGTAGAAATAAAAAGAGATGTCCATTTGATGGAGCTTGTAAAATCGAAGCAATAATCTATAAAGCAGAAATAACACATATTAATGGCCAAAATAAAATGTTCATAGGATGTACAGAAGGTACTTTCAAATATAGATGGTATAATCATAGGTCATAATTTAAGCTAGTAAATCTTAGGTACTCTACCAAACTAACTGACCATGAGTGGAATTTAAAAGAAAAAGAAAAAAAACAAAACAAAAGG
This sequence comes from Acanthosepion lycidas, assembly GCA_963932145.1. Taxonomy (NCBI): domain Eukaryota; kingdom Metazoa; phylum Mollusca; class Cephalopoda; order Sepiida; family Sepiidae; genus Acanthosepion; species Acanthosepion lycidas. The sequence goes on along the minus strand of OZ010612.1, from coordinate 9,770,690 downwards.
AATCTGATAATGTGGTTGGTTGGTTGGTTGTTGGATTTAACGGCATGTCAACTCCTATTTTGATAATGTGGAAAATTTAAAAAAAGGCAAAGCCTTAACAACCACAACAATATTTGTCACATCTGCCAACAGAAAAAATTAGCAATTATGACATTTCCATATCCAAAGAAACTTTTGAACCAGAAAACCAAAGTCTTGACTCCTTGCTTACATATTAGGAAATCCCTCTTAAGCACATATGAGGCAGAATAAAAAAAAAAAAAATGTAAATTTCAATTAACCCCTCCCTACACCAATACATTTATAATACCCTTGCTTTTCTTCTTGTGAATAGTAGGGTAGATCTATCCAATGGGTATTGTTTCTGTTAGAGCTTAGACTTTTTGTAAACTTTGTGGTTAACTGTGTTTACTTGGTGATAAACCACAACAACAGACTTTGTTGCAACTCTAAACTACCAGCTGCATTCAGTTGGTACCATTGGTCAACTGCAGGTAACCACCTGTTACTAATAGTTGCATGAAAAAACAACATGGCATCATTTCTTAACTTGGTATCTATGCTGATGACACAATCATTTACTCCTGCCTTGATAGTAAGGCTGATCAGTTCAACAAGGTCAAAATGGCAGCCGATGTCCAAAACAACTTCAAACCCATTGTTAACTGGGACAAACAATGACTTGTCAATTTTAATGTCTCCAAAACTAAACTTCTCTCCATTAATTATTTCAAAGACCTCTGCTCATTATTAATGTTTCTATTCCTAATCCTTGTGTGTTTGTAGCTTTACTGCCTTGCATGGTGAGGTGATGCCAATTAAAAAAAAACAAAACAAAAACATTATATATATTAGGTTGGTGCAAAAATAATGTCGTTTTCTCACATATTAACATATGTGAGAAAACGTCATTATTTTTGCACCAACCTTATATATATATATATATATATATATATATATATATATATATTGATAGATACCTTGACAATTTGGCAACTCTGTCCACATTCTCATTTCATTACATTCAATATAGGATGATTGGCTCGTCATATGAAATCCATCATTGCAGGTATAATAAACACGAGATCCATAAGTAACACCAGTTGCATTGATTATTCTACCATTCTGCAGATCTGGGAACATTCCACAGTAAATGACTGTTAAAAAAAAAAAAAATAAAAAAATAAAAAAAAATAAACAAATAAAAAAAAATAAACAAATAAAAAAAATAAACAAATAAAAAAAATAAACAAATAAAATAAAAAAATAACAACCATAAATTGATTTCTGACAACTGGATTGTCTAAATTTAGTTAAAATGATTTTCATTATTATTAAAAATAGAATTTTATTTATTAATACAATGTATTTTTATATACTTTAAACATTATTTTTATTGGATACCCATATAGACACTCCATTTAATTTAAATTTAATTTAAACAGTATTTTACTTCATCTACCAGCCTGAATATTTGAGAAATCTTAAAGAAAATGCATCCTCTGACAGGATTTGAACCTGCATCATCCTTTGCAAGAGAAACTGTTGTTATTAGGTTGGTGCAAAAATAATGACGTTTTTGACGTTAAAAAAATACATCAAAAAACGTCATTATTTTTTGCACCAACCTAATAGATCTGATATGCTAAGCTACAAAGAGTGTTGTGATCAAGCAAGGGTCTATTTTTGACTAAGCACATAACACCTCCATTTACATTTCAGATACAAAACTAAGTAATTTCTAAAGAAATAATGAATTTTTATTTATTTATACCAAATTTTTATGACTTTAAATGGATACCCATATTTGAGTAGTAGTATTTGAAACAGTATTTTATTTCGTCTAGCAGCCTGAATATTTGAGACCTCTTAATAAATAAAATGTGCCCTCCAGCAGGATTTGAACCTGTATCCCTCTTTGCTGGAGTATCCATCATTGGATTCAACATTCTTTAACTAACTTGGCTATGATGAGTGCCGTGATCAAGTAAGTTTCTATTTCTGCCTTTAAGTGCATCTTGGTCTTATTTCTGAAAGTTTATAACTGGTCAGTTTCGTATCTGAAATGTAAACAATGCAATTTCTAAAGAATTAATGCATAAATAATTATTAATCTGACATTAAATGCTATTTTTAGTGAAATAGATGCACTATTTTAACCAACATTTTATTTCATCTACAAGTCTGAATACTCAAGAAATCTTAAAGTACATGAATATCCACTAAAAATAATGTTTAAATTAATAAAAATATGTCAGATCAATAAATAAAAATCTAATCTCACAATTACCAGAGGTATTCATTGTAAAAGATATTTACATTAGGAACACGTTGCAAATGACTGCCACCATAGGAATGTGTTCCAATGGTGGTTGACTGGGGCAGGAATTGGCTTATAAATGTTAATGCCTCTAAAACTAAACTGCTTTCATTTAACCACTACAGAGAAACATCCCTGCCCACAACCTCATCAGCATAGTTGATGCTCGTTTCTGTGAGAGTGCCTCACTGTGCCTCCTTGGCCTCATGTTTTCAATGGACTTGAAATGAACAACTACATTGAATCAATAGCTGCATCTACTGCAAGGAAAGTTGGTTGTGTTGTGCCAGAAGGTATTTTTTGCCAGAGTCCATCTTACACATCTACAAATCTACCATTTGTCCTTGCATTGAATACTGTTGACATACCTTGCCTGGTGCCCCTGCCAGTCATCTCAAGGTTCTTAACAAAATCCGAAGAAGGATCTGGTACGGAATTGTCTTCTTGACTTCAGAATTTTCTCACAGACATGATGTGGCTTCCTTCTGTCTTTTCTGTAAATATTTTCATGGCTACTGCTCTGACAAGCTTTTTTCCCCTAGTACCCCAACTACATAAATTTAAATGTGCTAGTAGATTGGCATCTAGGCTCCGCCCTTTTGCTGTTCAAATCATTAAATGTAACTACCACTTCAAGAGTTTCTTACCTCACACTTTCCGACATTGGAATGCCCTTCCTCTCACTTGCTTTCCTCATAACTATAATCTTCAAAAATTTAAATGCAATGTCAATTGCCATCTTCTGTTGCATTGATCCATGCATTTTTTTTCCTTTCCTCAATTCCCCCCACCCTGCACCCACTCTTTCCTCTCATTTTCACTCTCCATAACCCCCTATATGCTAGTGGCACTTATGCCTTGCTTGGAGTGAAATGCTTTTTAAAAAAAAAAATTGAAAAAAAAAAAAATTAAAAAAAAAGAAGTTTTGCTATAGGAGTGCATTCCAGCCCAGTACCAAAAACATTGCAAATACAGAAAAAGGAAAGCCAGATTACTCAGATTATTTAGGAGTATTTAAACTTATTTATATACAGTGTTTTTGGGGTTTTTTTTTTGTTTTTTTTTTATCAATGATTAGAAATGACTGCAGCAACAACAAAAATGAATAGCAAGAAAGAAAAATGATAATATAATCAAGATGCTGACTTTCCACACAATTTTAAACAAAAGGTTTGGATGTAAACAAAGAAAGAAATAACACTGGACCTGGGAAGTTTAATTACATGCAGACTATTGTTTTCATCATAGGTTGTTATTACAATGTTTCAGCCATTGTGATCTCCAGGCTGCTTCAGGCATATGGCAATTTGTGCAAACTAAAGGGAATTTCAAACTAAACCCTTTATTTAATCTACAGGGGTAGTATGTTCCTGTTCAATTGCCCTTGTCTAGCTTTTATTTTAGTACTGTTCAATTATTGCTTGTCCTGTTTAAACTGAGTTCAAGTACACACTGCCTGGGCCAGGAATTGAACTCAATTACTGTGTCACAAAATTCACAAACAACAACAAAGATGAGAACAATAGTCTGCAAGTAAATATATGATAACTCCTCATGCCAGAAATTTGGGTAGAAATGGCAAAAAAATCTTACCTTACTTGGACATGATGCCAGATATTAATGATAACGGTCTCCATATTTTGACATGATACAATAATGATAAAGATGATAATAAAAAGTGTCATCTTACTTTGACATACAATATAATAATAATGACAATGATGATGACAACATGTTGCCTTACTCTGCTATATGATGATGATAAAAAGTGTCATCTTACTTTGACATGATGGATATCGTGTAATATTCCATTTTCCTCCTTTGGTACATTCAAGGTTAACTTGATCTAATTTAGTGTATTCTTCTTGTTTGAATACAAAACCTTTCTTACAGGAAACTTCAACACTAGATTGGTAAGCATTCTCTATGTCTGATGCAATGTTCAGCATGGTATAATTGCTAACAAACTCTCTTATATTTGGACAGGCTGAAAAGAAAAGAAAAGAAAAACACTGCATATTATTTTACACAGGTAATAGCTTTATTCTGCCAATAAGAGGTGTCTTACCTTATTTGTCTTTGTATGTTTTTTTTGTTTTTTTTTATTTTAAATGTACCAAATAACTGCCCTATGCCTCATAGAGCTATATTATGGATGGGAGATGAGAGAGTATTGTACTAGTAGGCAAAAAAATTGTTACTAATATTTTTGAAAACAAGTAAAATTATTACAGTAAATTGTGTTACTGTTAATAAAATATATATAGTAGTCTGTACTGTTGAATTACCAGTTTCTGTTAGAATGGATTCAATTTTTTTCCTTCCTCTGGTTTCTTCTATACTACTGGTAATATTCAGTGAAGTATTTTACTTTGTCCATATCTCTTGTAATCATCTATAAGCATTCAATCACATTGTACTTTACAGGTTCCTTTTTATCAATTTTCTTTGTTTATATGTACCAGTATTCATTGATACAAAAATACCGGTATTTCTTTTTTACTTTAGCAAATTTAATTTAGTTTACTTTGAAGGTTAAAGTCCCAATATAGCGTTTCATACATTATTCTAGTCTGTTACTCTATTGTTTTTGTAACCACAAAATCATACATTTCCCCCCAACAGACCCTAAGTATCATCCCCATTGGTTCTCATCAGAGCAGTTACCATGAAAAGAACAGGCACAGGAAATTATGTTAGCTAATGGGGAAGTGACTGAAACTGATATATCAGTGTGTAAGGATAAGAAAAAAAAAAAAAAAAAAGAAAATCAAAATTTACTTACATATGGAGAAAGTAGCCCTGAAACCTGATGATACATCCTGAACTGAACTACTAAATTCCAGGTGTATGGCACTCTTCTCAGTTGGGATATTGTTTTTGACCAGAGTGCTGTTAAGGTATTTTAATTCAGTCATGCCGTCAAAAATCTATTGGGAAAATCAAATAATACTATTATTTAGGTCATGCCTATAATAACAAAAACACTTGGAATAATGCTAAATTACTTGAAGCAATAGTGGAAGAAATGGACATATGGAGGACTGAGAATGGTCAGACCACAAAAATGCTGGGGTTCTGCAAATATACTGGGAAATGTGTTAGAAATTTTAGGCAATTTGCTGTCATCCATTCTCCAATGATAATCACTAGACATATAGTTTGAAAATGCAAATCCAACAAGTAGTAATAATAATAATTAGAGCAAATGGCAATTGAAGAAAGGACAGAGATTGCAGACCCTCCACTTCTACCATAGTCAAAACAAAGATATGGAGAAAGGTGATGAAAATTTAAAGAGACTTGCCATCAGTCAAACTTCAGTGACAATCATCAGACATCTGATAAAATTTATACATACTAGTCTAAAACCTATCTTGCAAACTTTTTTAGAAATAAGGGTGTAAAAATGAAAAGATTTAAAACTGACAACTTTTTCCATTTTACTGAAACAGGCATTAGACACTTCTAACTTTCCTCCTTTCTTACTGAAACGAAGCAGTGTCTGATGTCTTTTCCATGTTTTCAAGTGCACAAAATGGAATAGTCCATTATTTATGAACTATTGGAAGGGCATAACAGGTCTTTAGAAACTACCTAAGGAACAAACAGAATTATAATACAATTGAAAAAGAAGAGAGAAAAAGGGGGGGAAAGAAAAAGGGGAAAAAAAAAAAAGAAAAAGGGAAAAAAAAAAGAGAAAAAGGTGGGAAAAAAAAAAGAGAAAAAGGGAAAAAGAGAAGAAAAGGTGGGGAAAAAAAAGAGAAAAAAGAAAATCATATTTTATTCATAGATAACCCAGTGATAATTTGATTTGATTCCATGATCAACCAAGGTTCCTAACTGTTATGGCTATAAATAGTAAGCGTTTTAAATGAACTAAAAGGTTAAGTTATAGATTCTCCAAGTGTGAGGCAAGAACAGTGGTGAACCAAGAAAAAACTTGTTTTAATATATTCATATCAATTATATATTAATATACATGCTTAAATATGTCGTCTGTTGGTGAAGCTGCAATAAGGTTCTGTATACCTCCACAACTTAGTTATTCATTAAATATACTTAGCTAACAACTTATCTAATGTCTGGTCTTACATAAAATAGTCAGAGGACAGTAAACACACACATGTAATTCTTCTAAGTTATTTTCATTTTTATCTCAACTTCAGTGTAACTGTAGACTTTAAAATTCATGCACAAGTGAGTTCAAATAGGAAAACGTGTTTCTATTAAATGTTTAAATCATGACACTGATTCACATGACTGCTAACAAACAAACAAAAAAAAACAAAAAAACAAGAGAAAACAAAACAAAACAGGAAAACAATTTTTCAAAACATGTTTGCTTAAATTTTGAAAGTGTATTTGATATCATTGGAGATTTAGCTAACAAAACTATTCAATAGTTATTTATATTCAAATGTGTAGATATGGTGATTACAGGTTTTGAGGCTGGACACTTTCTTTTTACACTGTTGGCTCACTCAATACAAGGTCCAAGGACCACTCAAGGTAGAGAGTGAGTGAGATTGTTGTAAAGGAAGGGGGGGTTATTTAGATTAATAGCATATCAACCTCAAAGGGTTATTTAATGCCAACAATTTTTGGATAGGTTTGTATGAATAGTTGAATAGTGTACATATTCTTTGTAAGGAATCATTTTGCAGATCAGGTTTCATTGACATATTTTGTAAAAGGGGATTTTCTCGAGTCAAATGTATTGCTGGAAATAATTTTCCCTTCAAAAATTAGTTACAAAATGATGTAGGTAAGCATCCAAATTTCTTTAATGAAATTTATGATGTTACTTGGATCAGTATTTTCAAATAGATAAAGGAGGTGGGGAGAAAGAAGAGCCTATTATGAGGATGTTTAGGATAGATATTGCTTAACCCCGGACATGAAGATTATAGTTGTCAGGGAAGAATACTCTCAGAAGTTTGCTCCACAAAATTCTGGGAAAGAAGCTGTGAGTGGAACTTACTCCTTGCCAAAAGGAACACAAAGTCAATGGGGGACGATTTACCATTGTGAATATGACATGGCATCTCTAACCTGTGCAGATAAGACTAAGGAATGGAACTCATTTGAAAATATTTCATAGTAACAGCAATAGTCACAAGAGGCTTGCAATATTTTCATTGCAAGCTTCTTGTGACTATTGCTATGGAATAAGGATTTCAGGTAGAGAATAATTTGTTACCCACAAGGCCATGTAATCACTTATGAAGAGTGAAGACTGAACAGCACCAACCAAGATACAGCAACAAGACGCTATTCTTGGTCTGATCTGATTATTGTCAAGATGATGACGAGGAATTAGGTCTTTTATGGTGAGATACAAGGAACAGACCATTCTTCCAGTATTTTTGTAATGGCATAAACATATAAAACATAATCCCACTTACTATATACTTTATTACTCAGACCATCATTCTCCTCTTGGTTGTTATATTCACAATGTTTCGGCCATTATATCCTCTGGACTTCTTCAGGTGTGTGTTGTCATACTCGATAACCTTATTGAAATTTTGAACTAAACCCTTTATTCAATTTTACGACCACATCACATTAAGGCACTGGTTCCTGTATAGTCACTGAAGTTAAGCAACTTGAGATTGGTCTGAATGGGTGACTGCTTGGGGATAACAGGTGCTGTAATCATGGGTGTGCAGGTGGTGTAATGGATAATGACTTGGATTTAGAGTTGTAGAAGGCTTTTTGTGCAAGCTGTATTCATTGAGTATACCCAAGTTCTTATTTTAACTTAGAATGTATAAATTTATATTAAAAAAAATATTAATATAACATGAATGGGATGCACCAAAATCAACTTCATTTATTTTTATATTTTTTGTCAGAAAGGACACAGGCATGTATGAAGATCTTTAATGATTGATTGTTTTTTGTTTAATGGCATATCAAATCCTTATGGTTCATTTAATCTCATAATTTATGTGTGTGCATTTTTAAAATAGGATATAGAATCATCACAAAGGTTTTAAGAAGTTTGACAAATCAAAAATGTTTCATTGAAAATAGATTTGATTACATATTTCACGTTGTAGATGAAACCTAGAATGACAAAACATGTAATTAAATCTATTTTCAATTAAATTTTTTCCATTTGTCAAATTTCCTCAAAACTTTATCAGGATTCTATATCCTATTTTACATTGTCAACATGGAAAACATATGGATAGACCAAAAAAACATGAATCTTTTACTTTCAACCCATTCCAAAGGATTGTATGAGGATTTGCCTCAGATTCATTTCAGAAAATGAATTTCTTGCTTTCGAGTCATTCTGAAAATGAGATGAGAATTTACCTTTAATTTGATACAAAAAAGCTGGGAAAATATATTAACAACTTTTGACAACTAACAACTATTAACAACTAAGAATTATAATGAAAAGATAGAGAAAAAAATATTAATGGCATTTTTAAAAGTCACACCTTTCCTTTCTTCTTTAATTAAGAAATACCAGCTTAGGGGAAAATGTATTACGATTCATTATTTAAGCATGTACACATTCATTTCTTTCATTTTGGGATCTGATCAAGGCTAGAATGGCAAAACATTTAATCAAATCTATTTTCAATGAAATGTTTTCCATTTGTCAATTTTTTTTTCTCTTTCTCATATATATATATATATATATATATATATATATATATATTGGCAGTAAAGCCCGGCATTGCCCGGGGATGTAACAGTAGATCAAGTATCGACCATCATAAAGACTGAAAAATAAAATTGACAAAGATTATTGTTTAAGGTTGACGGACACGCATGTCTTTTTTAGTTTTTTTTTTTACGAATTGGTCAAACCCAAACTCAAACAAAAATATTGTTTTCAATCGTTATGAGTTTACCGATTGAATAGAATTTTATTATAAACAATTGTCTTGTAAATGAAATTTTTAAAGCATTCTGAATGTAAAAATAAAGAAAAAAGTGTGCAAGACAATAGGAAACACTACCTGCCAAAAAAAAAAAGTGAAGTTTTGTTGACGTCGGTTGAAATATGTAGGAAATCTGATCCCATATATAAATGAACACAGGCACACAAACAACCTGGGTTTTACAATTATAACTCGATATGAGTTATCCCTCTTTCATTCTCGCGACAGCGATGCCTCTTAATCATGTTTTCAAATTGATTTTGTGCAAAAACAATTGTACGTTTCCAATTTTTGGCGCTGTCAGAACCACCGCAAGGTAACTTTATGTAGTCCTGTGAAGTTTTGTTGAAATCGGTTGAAAAATGTAGGAAATCTAATCAAATATATAAACGAACAGACACACATACACAGCCTGGGTTTTATAATAAGTATGATATAAAAAAAAAAAAGAACAGTAAGATATATAATCCGGTGTTCTTATAGATATTTTTATTTTTTTATTTCTACAAAATAGTGCTCAATGTAAATTTACAGACCATTAATATTATAAATTGATTTAAAATATGGTTTTTTGCTACACAGTTCTAACCATGTTTCAAAAATGGAAGCTAAAAGCTTTGAATTTAATTTTGTAATTAAAGACATTAGTTCCATTTCATCCTCAAGCAAATTATATATATATATATATATATATATATATATTATAAATTGATTTATTTAAAATGTTTTTTTTCGCTACACAGTTCTAACCATGTTTCAAAAATGGAAGCTAAAAGCTACGAATTTAATTTTGTAATTAAATTAAAGACATTAGTTCCATTTCATCCTCAAGCGAATTTTGGAGTAACTTTTAAAATTACTGGGTTTTAAAGACAACTAAAATCATAATTCACATTTCCAAGGTTACAGATAAATCTACTTCAACTGGACAAGGGGTGTCTGGGTGTTCATTAAGTCTGTATTATTGTCTCCGTTATTAGCTACGTTTTGGTAAGTGGTAGGGATGTATTTTTCAATGAAATCTGACATCCGTTGAATGCATGTTGTCTGGATTTTAAAAAATTTATTGTTAACGGCAAAAAAATTCTTGCGGCATTTTTTTCTATTTGTAAATTTAAAGATTTTTGGGGGTGTTTAGGATAGAATACGTTTTGAAATATTTTCATTTTTATCATACTATATTTTTTAAGAGCAATTAAATATTAATGCTCTGTAAATTTACATTGAGCACTATTTTGTAAAAATAAGAATATCTATAAGAACACTGGATTATATATCTTACTGTTCTTATATATATATATATATATATATATATATATATATATAAAAGTACTAATAAATATCTATTCAGGCCCTCATATTTTGGAGTATAGGCCTATATTCTTTATGAAGGATAGTAGGTCATACACATCAAGGTCTTTGAATAGGTCCCTCATACTGCTCGCACTTGCTTAATGAGGATAAGAATGATTTGTAAGATACAATATGACAAAAACCAAACATAACATTCCACCATCACTGAGCAGGGTAGGTGTCCTCTCAAGAAAGCTCCTTGCCTTGAAAGTCTATTCGGACTCAAGCTCTCCCCAGACCTCAAGTAGAACACATATATCTAATGTATTGCCAAAGATGCTAGAAAAGTGGTCCAGTATGTATCTCACTCCCCTCACCATGCTCATTCTTTACAAGAGCCAGATGAGACCAAAAATGGGACTATCACTACCAGACATGATGTGGCTTCCCTCTGTCTTTTCTATAAATATTTTCATGGCAACTGCTCTAACAAACCTTTTTCCTTGGTGCCCCAACTACATGAATTTAAGTATGATTCTAGATTGGCATCTAGGTTCCACCCTTTTACTGTTGAAATTGTTAAATGTAACTGCCACTTCTAACAGTTTCTTTTCTCGCCCTTCCTAATAGTGAAACTCTCTTCTTACTTGTTTCTCGGAAAACAACAATCTTAAAAAATTTAAATGCAATATCAATTGCCATCTTTTGTTGACTTGAACCCCATTCATCTTTTATCCTTTCCACAATCCCCCCTAAGCCCAGTCTTTTCTCTCATTTTCACTCTCTGTAACCCCCTGTTTACTAGTGGAACTCCCACCTTGCTTGGTGTGAAATGTTTAAAAAATAAATAAAACAAAACCTCTGGGTTAGGCCTACCAAGTCATCTTGATAGAGTTCAAAAGCACCTATGCAACCTTGTGGGTGATGAATTATTTTACACCCTGCAACTCCTTTCCCCATAGACAAAATATTGCGAGCTTTCTGCAACATTTATTGCTATTTTCATGGTGTGTGTTCTGACAAACTACATTTCTTGATCCTACCAACCCTAACCTTTGAAACTAGGACACACCCTGCCATTTACAAAAAGGGTGAATCATCCCAATTCTCTTTATATTAGAAAATAGACACTTGGTAGGATGTTTTCCCAATCACTACAATCTTGACCTCTTCAAGTCTAGGGTTAACTGCTATCTTTCCATCATAATCCCATGAACTTCACTTGTCTTTTCTTATGCTCACACAACACCACACAGTAACCATCAAACTTGAGTGGCTCTTGGGATTGGATGAACATTAATATAAAAACAACTATATGATTGCTCTCTCAAGGGGATGTCATACTTGATCAAGAAATGCCTCAATGTATTTCAGGCATGACATAATATATAGTACATAGTAATTGGCTTTGTTTCAGTTTAATGGCCCAACAACTATGTTTATTTAAGGATTGATAAAGTTTTTGAATTTTGTTTTGCATATGGCTTGACGTCATATATGAATCAGTGATAATTTTGGGTTCAGGTTAGTTGGTCAATGTTTCTTTTTCTTTTTAATAAGTTATTGAAGATGTTGGTTTCTAATACTAGTTATTTTGTATTTAATTTTCTGATACAAGTTGGTTTTTAGAGTTTGGATTGTTACATTTAAGTGCAATACTAGACTGGTGGTGAGATCTCATCAACTTACATTTGAGCTAGCTAGCTAGAGATAGCTGAAACTTCTATGCCAACAGTTTCTTCTCTTGCACTTCTCACTTGTGGAACTCCCTTCTGACTCCATGCTTTCCAGTCAACTTTAATCTGCCAAAATTTAAATGCAATGCCAATCACTATCTACTTTCCTCCTGATTACTCTTTCTACTCATTACTGATGTTTTCTGTTCTGAATACCTCCACACCCTGTAACTTCTTGTGTCTTAGTGGTTGTACTTTCTTGCTTGGGGTGATACCGATTTAAAATAAAAAAAAAAAAATAAAAAAAATCAAGAACCAATAATATCAAACAGGGCATAAGTCGGTGGTGATTTGATGCCAACACTGATAATAATTTGAATATTTAATTCTACAAAAACTCTGCAAAGTCATCATTCACCAGATTGGGAGTGGCCTGTGTACAGTGTTGATTTTTGTTTGCATCCTTGCTGCAATACTGCATAACTTCCATGTAATTTATGGTTGCACCAATGTTTTTTTTTGGGGGGGGGGCAAAAGTATTATAATGTTCCCACTCTTAAGCACTGGTGACATATCTGCCATTCTGTATTGACTTTATTGTCATGTTATGAGTCCTGTAGCCAATTAGGGTTGTAGGGGCACCATACATACTGAAATTGTACTAGAAGTGGTGTGTCTAGTAAGTATTTTCAATTTTTATGGCAGAAAATTGTCGTCTTTTATGGGCTAGTGTCCCTTCAGGATGTAGGCGATCATAGCCCTCTACATCTTCCTGTCCCTTGTAGCTCTTAATTAGTTTTGTATTTTTGCTGTTTCTCCCAAACCATGTTCTACCATCCATTTACTCAAGCCCATCAAGTATGTTACCCACAGCTTCCTGTCCCTCAATCTGTCCTGTGAATATTAAATTTTCCAAGCTCCTCTTTCTCATTATGTACCCCAGAAACTTCAAGTGCTTATTCTTGATATTAATTATGCTTCATTTTGTTTCCATTTTCTTTAGACTTTAGTAAAATAAATAAAAAAGCTATGGAATACGTATGGGATTTTATGGATTTTTTTTTTCTTCTACGAATTGAAAGATGAAAGAATGGGGAAAAAAAGTCTGATATTATTTCTAGATTTTAAGTCAAATTAGAAATATTCTCATTTAAAAATGTAGACTGTGTAAATGCTGTCACTATAAAAATATTGCTTCTTCAGGTCATAAAGGCACAATTTTAAAAATTGACCAGAATTCAATTAATTATTGGGATTTAATAAAACTGTTGGCATTTATGTAAAAGAGAATATAAATAAAAAACAAAAAGGAAAACTTAACTCTTCTTTATCAACAGGTTTTGTTCCTGGAGGAACATTATCTAAATAAATGTGGAGATTCTATTTCTTAACTTGGAGAGAAAATATCTAAATAGTCTTAAAGCTTGCTGCATAAGGAAAGGTAAACTATGGATGATGCTAAATGATGTAATTTATTTCCTAATAAAGAAAATTGAGTAAATGCTATTACTGAATTTCTATTTTATTTATTACTGTAAAAAGGGGTTGCCGAGTGTGAGAGAATATGAAAAAAAAAAAAAGAAAAAAAAAAAAGAAAACTTTATTAAGGAGAGAGAATAAAAGAACTGGAATCAGGAAGCCAGAAGATAACGATTGACATTACATTTAAATTTTTGAACTTAGTTACATCTTCCAATTTCAACTGTAAAATGATGAGATCTTGCTGCCAATCTAATACTGGGCTTAAATTCATAAAGTCTAGGTACCAAAGAGAAAAGTGCAGCAGAACAATTGTGTTGAGAGAGAAATAAAAATAAGATAAAAATTCCACCACATAAAAAAATTAAAATAACCAACAGGCAAACAAAGCCATAGTTCAACTAACCAATCAGAAAACCTTTATAATCAGGATGTAAGAAAAGAAAAAAAAAAAAAAAAAAAAAAAAAAAAAAAAAAAAAAGCAAATAACAATGGGCCTAAATTTCACCATCTCTAAAAATAAATAGTTTGACTAACTAATCAGGAAGCTTCCAAACTAGTATATAGGTAGTATGCCAATGAAAAATGGAGTGCTATTACCAAACTAAATCTATAGAGATGTATATAAACAGGTGGAAAATCAACCAAAACCAAGGTTGATAAACTGATTTTGTTCATTCTCCAATGATGCAGTCATCGTAATATACCCAGAGACGAAATACAATATTTGCATGACTAGGTGATGACCATAAAATGGTTACACTCTTCTACTACATTTAAAAACATACACCTTTCTTTATCCACACTGTTAATGACACAGATACTACATTTGGATACATACATATACATATATTTCCTCCCAGACTGTCGGATGTGCCAAGACCATTACTATTGAAATTTCAAATTTCACCTATCTTTTGGTATTATTATATTGTGATATAGACTTATTTTGTAATTATGAAGATACTCCGTATTTTCTTTTAATCATTACGTAAGGCCAATAGACAGCCAAACTAAATATAACTGATATATGGCAGTAACTGATATTGTCCAAAGATAAACAACTTAACCATAACTAATAAACTCCATACAATTACTATGAAAATAAATTAAATTTTTTGTGATATTGCACCACATTCCCTTTTAATTTGTTTTTTTTTTAATTCTGTATCAAGTCAGACCACAATGAAGGATAAACTTTTTGAAGTCCTTGGAAAAAAAAAAAAAAACAAAAAAAAAAAAGAAGACAAAAGACAATTTGATACATCATTGTTTTAAATGTTGGAAAAATAAATTATGTCCCTTTTTGAACATTTTTTTTTGTATTTGTTTTTTTAATTTATATTCTGTAATGAAAAAAAACTTTAATCTTTGAGATTTTTCTGTAAGTTTTTATAATTCTGATTTAATAAATGCAATATTTTTAAAAGCATTTATTCTTTCAAAAAAGGTGTACAACTATAGGATCTTGTTTTTAAAATTTCATGTTCTTTTATAAATAAATAATATGCACACAAATATACTGAGAAAATATTCTCTCAGTATAATCTTCAAAGAATTTTAAGAAATATTACAACTGTTGATGGGATATTATTAACTATGGGTGCAGAGACTTGTAATAATTTCTGCTTTTCAGCTGAAATATTTTGCACTTGTTTTCTATGTAAAACTCCTTTTTCTGATTGCTCCAATAGTTTGCTTCTTTAAATATCAATCCTTTTCACCAAAAACTCAAATACATATGATTTTTTTGTTTTTTGTTTACATTCTTTGTAATTAACATTTCATGCAACAGAATGATTTCCAGAATTAACTTTTTAAGAAAAAAAAAAAAAAAAAAAAAAATACAAATAATTAGACTATTTACTTTGTTCATACTGTTGTTCTCTTCTTTATTATCACATTCAAAACTCTCCAGCTTTCTTCAACCAATATTTGTTGGAATTTCAAACCAAACACTTATTTAGTCCATGGGGATAGTCCGCAACAACCCATGGCCAAATGGATAACAGTATTGATTGGTTAATCCTAAAAGTGACATTACCCAAAAAGTTACGAGTTCAATCCCTGACTTCAACAATGTGAACAAAAAAACCTATCAAGGTAAATTAATTGACACTAAGACATCCAAAGGCATGAAACTGTAGACTAAATAAATGGTGCATGGCAAATGATCAGGTCATAGTTAACAGCTGGTTTCAAGAAACTCGATATGCATACGGACATAGAGAAGCCCATGACTACATAACTATCAAGAAGAGATTTAGAAATGCAGTTTTACATGGCAAAATATACAAAATATAAGTGATGACTGCAGGAACAGCCATTTTTTAATGAGTGAATCTATGGAGATTGAAGAGGGCCAACATGGCACACATATTGCAATACAATGGACAATGTTAAAAGCAGATACAATTGACAAATGAGAATGGAAATTTGAAGTGAGACATATTAAGAGAAGCTTTAGTAATATCAACAATCGTGATCATCTCAAAGAAAACTAGACAAAGAAAAAAGCATGGACAATTTTAATGAGTGAACCTATGGAAATTGAAGAGGGCCAAGGCAGCACACATATGCAATACAATGGGACTTCTGATTGAACCAAATGTCAGAGAGAAATATATGGACAATGTTAAAAGCAGATATAATGGACAAAATGAGAATGGAAAATCAAAGTGGGACATATTAAGAGAAATGCTAATAAGATTAGCAACTGAGATCATTCCAAAGAAAAATAGACAAAGGTAAAAAGAATGGATGATAGATGAAATTCTTGACATGAAGAACATGAGACAAAAAAAACAATGCCACGGTATAGCATAGAATATATGAGTCTGCACAAAGAAATTAGTAACAAATACAGGCAAGCTAAAGAGGAATGACTCAATGAAAATTGTGCAGAAATAGAAAGCAGATATGCATAAAAAATAAGAGAACTAACAGGACAAATGACATGCTCATCCATGGGATGTATGAAATTTAAAGATGAAACACTAATATTGGAGAAAGAAATACTTCAGAGATGGAATGAATATATCAGAATTCTTCCACAACAAAAGAGAACAACCAATAATACACAGAAATAACAAGGAATCTGAAGTGGAATCAGCAATGGCCAAATTGAAAAGAAACAAAATAACAGGACCAGATAGAATCATAATAGAGATGCTAGCAGCTTTAGATGATTTCGGCATTGACAAGATTACAAGCATAATATATGAAATATACAACTGTGATGATATACCCAAGTAGATTCATATTCATAGCACTGCCTAAGAAGCTAGGAGCAAATGAATGTGAACTCCATCAGACAATCAACCTGACATCTGAATCTTGAATAGAGTACACAACAGAATCAGACCAGAAATAGGACAAGAATAGTGTGAGTTCATTAAAGACATGGAAACAAGAAATGTGATATTTATGCTTAGAATTATATCAGGAGAAGCAATACAAATGCAAAAGGATGTATACCTGTGTTTTTTAGATTATGCAAAAGTGTTTAATAAAGCACATCACAAAGAAATGCTAGATAACCATGACATATGCAGGAAGGATATAACTCAGAACCTATACTAGCAGCAAACTGCCTGCCTATGAATAGGAAATGAATTCAGTAAATATATAAAAATAAAAAGGGATTTAAGACAAGGATGCATCTTCTCACGAGATGTTTTCAATCTATAAAGTGAAACCATTCTGAGAGAATTACAAGTCCTACTGGGATTGATTATTGGTGGCCACAATCTTGACATAAAATATGTAGATGACAGTGTTGATGGTAGCCATGAAAAAAGGAAACCACAAGAAATCCTACAGAAGGTAGTGAAGGAAAGCAAGAAAAACTAAACAGCAATTGCATGGTTGTTAACAAAAGGGACAGCTCAAGATGCAAATTATTGATTGAAGATACCGAAATCAAACAGGTGCAACAAGTTAGATATCTAGGAAGTGCATTAATAGGACAGAAAGTGTGACATGGAAACTCAAAGGCACATTGGGATAGCAAAATATACCTTCTAAAAGCAAAGTATTAAGAAACAGGAAAATATTGTTAGAAACAAAGAAAATATTATTGAACAGTTATGTAATGTCAGTCCTTCTACATGGCAGTAAATGCTAGACAATCTCCTCACAGATGAAGCAACAGTTCTACAAAAGGATATTGAGAACACCATGAGTCAAACATGTAAGCAACAACAAAGTTCTAGAGACAATGGCAACAAAAAGCAAACTTATACTTAACATCAGAAAGAGACAGTTGATGTTTCTGGGACATATAATTAAGAAGGTGGACTTGGAAAATTTGATATTTCACAGGACAGATGAGAGTGAGAGAGGAAAGCAATGCACAACCTCCCTGGTGAGCTTGAGTCAATGGATGGCAAAACAGGGTTTGAGGGAGATGGTAGAAAAACAAAAGTTATTAAGAGCTACAAAGGACAGGAGGTTGTGGAGAGCCATGATCACCAACGTCTTGAAGAAGAAGTCACTCAGCCCAGCAATGTTATAATAAAAATTCATTTTGTATTTTTCTTTGGCATACTTAAAATCAAGATTTGTAGTTATTTACAATAAAATTACTATGATGTTATGATTACTAAATTTCATTTTAAATTGATTTTTATTTCTATTTGTTTACAATTAATTGAATATTTAGTTTATTTTCTTTTCTTAATCTGATGATTGCAATTGTTATTTTTGCCGATTCAAGGGGGAAAACTTGACATCCTAGCTGCGTAATTCAACCTTTATTTGTTAAAAAGTGTTGTAATTTTTTTTTCTTTTTTTGTGAGACCAAATTTGTACTCTTGTGTTATGTTTATTTGAGTTATTATTTGATTATATGCAACTGAGTTTTTTGTCAATCAGTTAGTGGTCATTGTGATTTTTGCTGATTTAAGGGAAAGTTTTAGTCTTACTCTTATCTGCTTAATTAAACCTTTATTAAAAAAAGTTTTTTTCATTGTAATTCCCAAATTTGTGCCCATATATTTGTTATGAAAATAGGAAAAATCATAAGAATTCACTTTTTAATTTATATTTTTAAACAAGATAAGATTTTCCCTGGAAATATTGGGGAAAAAAAAAACAAAAAAAAAAAAACAAAAAAAAAAATGAAAGAAACAATTCAGTTTAGAATTGCCAACAGAAATTTGCACTGTAGTTGGTCAAACACCAATATGACCTCATATTCCAAAACAAATTAACCCTCGACTTGTACTAACTGAACAGAAGCCACTTATGTTATTAAAAATAGGTTTTTTAAATAAAATTTTGGATTTTCTTTTTGCATAGTTAAATTGAGTAAAGATTACAGTAAATTTTTTTTAAACATGAAATTGCCTTGATGCTATGGAAGATTATTTTTAACCGATATTTATTTGTGTACAATATTAAAATTTTTATCAATCAGACTGAAGTGCAATCTGATTTAGAAAAAAATAATTAAAAATCTTTAAAAAATAATTAAAAAAATATTGGGTAATTTGCAGTTTAAGCCCTGCACACCAATTATAATTACAATTTCCTGAAAATGTCCATTTTGGTGTAAATTTCCATGCTTATTTTGAAAATAACAGTAAAAGTTTGTGAAAATCTACAGTTTTGGATTCATTCATGTCGTGACTACAACATGGCAGCCATTACTGGCATTGTTTACATGTTTGCCTCAAGTAATCATGTGCAGAAGGTTCACTTGTCTTGAATATTGCGCATATTTATTACAACATTTCGGCCTTCTTAAGGTGGTTGGAATGTCGAACTGAGCCCCTTATTTCACTCACTGGGGTAGGCTGTTCTAGTTCCATGTGCCATGTTTAATGGATGTCAGTTATCAGTTTATCTCCTGTTAATTTCCCTCTGAAAGCTCTCCACTGCCTTAGCCAGGTATTGAACTCACACTGTTTGGGTCTAACTAATGCCTTTATCCACGGTGCCATGTGTCCTGTGTTTAAATTTTTGGGTATTATAACCTATATAAGCGGATTAAATGGCCACCAGCAAACAACAAGAAAGCTTGGCGCGATTTTGATGAAGACGTGAAGACGTATGCATTATAATCCAAGGTACGTCTGCAGGTAACATAGACCGACGACTTCAAGACATGAGTAAACTTATCAGCTACAGATCAGAGCATTTCGGCCACATTGATAAAACGAGAA
Source organism: Acanthosepion lycidas (assembly GCA_963932145.1). NCBI lineage: Eukaryota > Metazoa > Mollusca > Cephalopoda > Sepiida > Sepiidae > Acanthosepion > Acanthosepion lycidas. The sequence continues at coordinate 9,750,847 of OZ010612.1, read as the reverse complement.
ATAAAATCTACACTCAGAATATGCGTGAAGGAAGGATAAGAGAAGTAAGACAGGAATTAAGATCTCTCAAGAAACAATTTAAGGCCGCTAGTGAAGAAGAGCGACCAGCCCTCTCGGAACTGAGAAATATTTTAAGACAGAAACTGAAAAACCTGTGAAGAGCAGAAGGACATCGTCGCCGTAGGAAAGAGCAGGCCAGGAAGAGGGCTTAGTTTATCTCCGACCCGTTTGGTTTCGCCAGAAGACTTCTGGGGGATAAGAGGAGCGGCAGATTAGCATGCCCAAAAGAAAGGGTGGATTCGTTTTTGAAGAGCTCTTATAGGGACCCAAGAATGGACGAGGAATTAGGATTTAATGATCGCCTCATTAAACCCAACCCCCCAGAAGTTGAGTTCGACACGAAGGTGCCAAGTTTGAGTGAGGCCAAACAGATAGTAATGGCAGCTAGATCAGCTTCGATGCCAGGTCCAAGTGGCGTGCCTTACTCCATGTACAAGCGTTGCCCCGGTCTTCTCATGAAATTATGGAAGATCATTAAAGCAATTTGGCAACAAGGTAAAGTTGCAGAACAATGGTGATACGCAGAAGGTGTTTGGATCCCAAAAGAAGAAAATATCGAGCAGGTTCGATGTATCTCGTTACTGAGTACAGAAAGCAAAATATTTTTTAGTGTTATTTCCCAACGGCTATCAGCTTTTCTGCTAAAAAAAATAGCTTTATAGATATATCGGTACAAAAAGGCGGAATCCCTGGTATGCCTGGCTGCGTTGAGCATATAGGAGTTTTGTCGCAATTAATAAGAGATGCAAGGAGGAATAAAGGAGACCTGGCTGTTGCGTGGTTGGACTTGGCCAATGCATATGGGTCCATACCGCATAAACTCATGGAAGAAGCTTTAGTTAGACACTACGTCCCAAGTAGCATCCACGAGCTGATCCTAGATTACTACAGACAATTCCATCTAAGAGTTGCATCCGGTTTGGTTTCTTCAGACTGGCATAGACTCGAGAGAGGAATTATTACAGGCTGTACATTGTCAGCCACGCTTTTTGCTCTCGCGATGAACATGCTCATGAAGTCCGCTGAGGTGGAATGCTGTGGCCCCGTTTCAAATACCGGAGTTAGGCAACCACCCATCCGGGCTTACATGGATGATCTTACAGTCACCACACATTCTGTTACAGGCTGTAGATGACTATTATGGGGTTTAGAGAGACTGATTGAGTGGGCAAGAATGAATTTCAAGCCAAACAAATGTAGATCAGTGGTAATAAAAAAGGGCCAAGTGGTAAAACACCATTTCACAATAGAAGGGAGAGCCATCCCGACGTTGGCTAATAAGCCGGTTAAAAGTCTAGGTAAATCCTTTTGTAATGCTCTGAAGGACACACCAGCTATCGAAGCTATACATACTGATTTTGACTTGTGGCTGGCGAAAAATAGATAAATCGGAATTGCCAGGGAGCTTCAAAGCCTGGCTATACCATCACTGTGTGCTCCCACGAGCATTATGGCCACTCCAGACATATAGCGTTCCCATCTCGACTGTGGAGACTTTAGAGACAAGAGCTAGCAGTTTTCTCCGTAGATGGTTAGGATTACCTCGGTGCTTAAGCAGCACAGCCTTATATGGATCATCCAATGCCATCCAGCTGCCATTCTGAGGACTAGTTGAGGAGTTCATGGTGTCACGGACAAGGAAAAGCTACCATTATAGAAACTCCAGAGATCCCAAAGTATCAGGTGCAGGAATTGAGATCAAGACTGACAGAAAATGGAGTGCTACAAAGGAACTAGCTATCGCAGAAGGGAATCTGAGAGTAAAAGCAATAATGGGTTCAGTCGCACAGGGCAGAGCAGGCCTGGGGTTGATTCCGTCCTACAAATTCGGAAAAAGCACCGTGAAAGAGTGTCAACACCTGATACAGGACGAAGTAAGAGCAGGGATGGAGGAAAAGCGGATGACAAAAATGGCAGGTTATAGGCAGTAGGGCGCGTCAACCAGGTGGGATGGTGTAAAACGGCGGAAAGTGTTGTGGTCACATCTTTGGAATACCGACTTCGGCCGATCTAGATTCCTGGTTCAGATGGTGTACGACGTATTACCAAGCGCGACCAATCTACACCTATGGGGAAAAATAGATTCACCAAATTGCCCCTTGTGTTCGGGGAGGGGATCACTGCAACATATATTAAGCGGGTGCAGAACAGCTCTGACAGACGGGCGCTATCGGTGGCGTCATGACAAGGTTTTAGAGGCGATAGCACTCATTATTACTGAAGCTTTACAGAGTAATAAACTCATCCCAGAAAGAAGAGCTATCCGCTTCGTTAAAGCAGGTGCAAAGCCGAGTAAGAAGGTTGCAAGATCCCATTCACTGTTATCGTCTGCGTCGGATTGGCAGATGCGAGTCGATCTCGGGAAACAATTAAAATTCCCAACACATATATCATCATCCAAACTCCGTCCAGACATAATCATTTATTCGGACGCCACAAAACAGATTATTTTGCTGGAATTAACTGTCCCATGGGAAGAGTAAATGCAAGAGGCATTTGAGAGGAAGTATAGTAAATATGAAGGACTCTTAAATGACTGCAGAACTAAAGGATGGCACACTCATTGTTTCCCTGTCGAGATCGGCTGTAGGGGGTTCGGCGGACAGTCAATAATATGAGCCCTTACTAGCCTAGGGATAACTGGACAAAAAAGAAGGCGGGCGATTCAAATGATCCTGGAGTTTGTCAAAAAGGCCACCAGGTGGCTGTGGATAAATAGAGCTAATGTGTGGCCCAAAACTACAAAATAAGAACGTTCCCAATGCAGATGTACACATGCCATAAATGCCATCACTAAATACTATTAAGACTGATTGGTATATATATATATATGTGTGTGTGTGAAATTTGTGTATATAGATGACGAGAAACTTGCGAGAATCAATCTTTTGATTTGCATTCAGTCTCATATGCAATAACTTCTTACTGGTCTTCCGAGTAGATTTATTTTATTACAAAAACATTCTTATAAGTAATCTTTCCTTTTTTTTTTTTTTTTTTTTTTTTTTTTTAAAATGGAATTTTAATTTTTTTTTTTTTTTTTTTTTTTTTTTTTTTTTTTAGGAGTAACTTATTTAAGCTAAATTTACACGCTATTTTTTCTTTTAACTATTTTTCGACATGTAAATATCTCGATCATTTATTTTGAGGAATTTTAGTTATTTCTATTAGTTTTTAAACGAATTCTTTCCGGTAAGGATAATTCATTTTTTTTTTGGAAGGGGGGGGGGTAACTTATGTAAAATTTACACGTGTTTTTTTTTTTAACAAATATTTAACATGTAAATAGCTTGATTCATGTATTTTTAAGCGATTTTAGTCAAATGTTTTTCTCTTAGTTTTTAAAGTTGTAAATAGTCTGTCATTTTAATCACTCTATTGTAAACGTTTTATTAAGTGTAGTTTAGGAAAGAAAAGAAAATAAGAATAAAAAAGTAAAGAAAGACCAAACAAATAAGTTAGTTAAAAGGGGAGGTAGCGAATGAACAAGTCGCAAGACGAGCCAATATAATAAATCGTTTTTTTTTGTATATATATATATTTTGTTCTAGATCCGGGCCAAATACTGATCATATTCGGTTGGGTCGCCCATCGAAGAAGTCTGTTATTTAGACCCGAAACTTCATGGGAGCAACAACACTGACGACGCATCTAGATTCAGCACTTAAAGATGTATTTTAATAATAATATGACCTATATATTATATAACCTAAATGTCTTCACTCTTCAGCAACCATTTTCACTATTGCATTTTTTGCTGTTATCATCATGTTTTTACCATAGCTCATATTGCAATTTTTGTTGTTGTTATCGCTTTTCTCTGGCACTCATTATTAGACAGATACTGAAGAATTCATTATTATTACAGCTTCACTATATAAAAAAAACAAAAACAAAAAAAAACGCTTGTCATTGCTTTTCTCAATAACGTAAACAAATTAAAAACCCAAAGAAATTCAATAAAAAGATTCACTTTCTAAAGTGTCTTATAATTTTTTTTGGTTATGCGCAATAATTGAGATGAATAGGCAGGAAAATCAGTAAAAAGGCCGTTAACTAAGTAAGCTTTCGCGCATGATTACGAGAGGCAAACAAACTAAACAACTCCAGTAATGGCGGAGGGACCCGAATCGAATGAACCCGAACTTTTATTGGCGATAATTCCAAAACAGTAGATTTCCGCAAACTTTAAATGCTATTTTCGAAATAAGCATGTATATTTATTACACCGAAACGGAAATTTTCAGAAAATTTTATTTACAATTAGTGTGCGGGGCTTAAACTACAAATTACATAAAAAAATATAAAAACAAAAAAAAAAACAAAAAAGACAAAAAAAACTTAGAAATTTTTTTCACGATAAAACTGTTTTCTTTTATTAAGTTTGGGGGCATTTTTCATCATGCTAGGCTGTTTGTTTTTTGGCGAATCATACTAAGAAGAGTGTGGTCATTGTGACTTTTAAAAAATTTTTTACCGATTCAAGGGTGGGGTGGGGGGGGGGAAATGACTCCATCGCTTTTTTAGTTTCAAAAAAGTTATTTTTTTTTTTGCTTTCTTTGCGAGACGCAACTCCAAACCAGTGTTTATTGTAAAAAAAAAAAAAAATAAATAAATAAATAAAAAAAAAAAAATAAATAAATTTTTAAAATAATATTTTTTTCGATAAGTGTTTCGTTAGGAATACCTGAAAGTTTATTAAAATATTCCGAAATTCAGTTTAGGTGTGATATTTGGAATAAGCAATATTGTATTTCATTTGAATTTTTAATTCAAAATTTTTTTTTAAATCAATAAAAAATGTTAAGTAACTGATGTTCAAGAAAATCACCGAAAGACTTTTTTTCTGCAATAAAGTCACGAACGTAAAACTAAAGTAAACAAAAGTAAAACACTTATCCTCTATTTGACAGACTTCATGGGTAAATTTGCAAGTAATTCCCCATTGATTGGCCAATTAAAAAAATTGCATTATTCCTGGTGTAAAAAAAAAAAAAAAAAAAAAAAGCCTGATTATTATTATATTATAAAATTAGCAATAAAAATTGTGATAAGTTTTCCTTTTAGGAGATATTGCCAATCTTAGCTGGGTCCCAGGTACAGCCTGTGGCCTCCTTAACAATCAGGAATAAAATCTGTGAAGACGACGCTCGGTATGGTGAGGGATTGACTTCTCAGGAACAGAAATCGAGCAGATGCCCAGGCTGTATCAGGGACCCAACTAAATTGGGCAATATCTCCAAAAAGATAGCCATTCCTCAATTGTTATAATAATCATACTTTTCTTTATACCAGGAATAATGTTTTTTTTTTTAAAGTTGTTCACCTGGGAAATTTAGCTGAAAATTTACAGTAACAAACTAAAAAAAAAAATGGTTTCCGATGACTGTCTTCTTTATTAACCAAATATTCTTGCATTCTTTTCCAAAGTCTAGCAATGTATCATCCATGAAGTATTAATCCCGTGTATATTTCTTTGGAGATGTATTTAAATTCCAAATTTTACTTTAGTGGGGGAGAAAAAAAAAAAAAATAACTATAAAAACATCCCTTCGCATACAAAACAAGAGACATTTTTAATGGTTAGATTTGAATTTTGTTTGATTCATTATTTTAAATTGCAACAGCAAACATCCTTAAATTCTTACTCTTCTGAATAAATATTCATAAATAATTCAATTAAGAGTTAGTTCCGTTTGTATGTCTGTTAAAAAAAAAAAAAAAAAAAAACTAAACTTTCTTTTCTTAATGGATGTATTGTAAATGATTTCATGATAAAAAATTCAAATTTTATCTAAGTCGTTAAATGCACTCCAGACGTCATTTATAATTATAGTACCCAAACGAAATGGATTCGTTTTTGTATCGCTTCTAGAGTTTCTTTGGTTATGTCTCCGACTGTAGCGAAGAAAATATCCGACTTACCTGGTCAAACCAAGCGACATCGTATCGGTTATAATACGTCGGAAATGGAAGCACGCGCACGCGCCTCACCCTTGTTTATATATGAAGAATGTCATGCAAATTTTTAGTCATATCTCAACCAATCAGTGACTTCTCAACCTAGAAACAGGCGCCACATGTAGCAGGTGAATTGGTTAACTAATATATATATATATATATATATATATATATATATATATATATATATATATATATATATATATATATATATATATATATATATATATATATATATATATTCCATGATTATTTATAGGTGGGGGCACCACAGTATAAATACGCCAGAGATAAAAAATACTGCGGGATTAATAAAAGCAATTCGGTTATATATATATATATATATATATATATATATATATATATATATATATATATATATATATATATATATATATATATATATACTTACTAACACGTTTAGACACGACTTGTAGAGCAAGGATATATTTTGTACGTAAAAAGAATGTACAAATGTGCTACAAGATCAAAACGGAGGATGGGGAAATCTGGTCTTCATCTCTCTTAAACTTAGCCACAATTACAGATCCCAAAATGCCACAATAATCCTTACACCAAAACGACACATTCTTACTACAGCCACTTATTTTAGGTACCTTCACTAATTCGCAATACCTAACGTTTAAAAAATTAATTTTTATAAACGAAAATTGAAAAAAAACTTTCTTGAAGATTTCATTTTAGCCTTAATTAAAAGTTAAAGGATTAAATTTACTATTTCCAGTAAGCAAAATACTCTGGTGTATTTCAAAGAGAAATTATATTCATTCATTGCAATCGATTTTCTTTTTCTTTTTTTTTCTTTTTTTTAAATAGCTTATGAGCAATCTTTCATCGCAATGTAATTCTCTGTATTAAAAAAAAAATTCAAAAATAAAATATACATTTCTGAAACCTTACTTGAGGAATTATACCGCTGATGTAAGTATAATTAATCTGATTTTGTTATAGACAAGCGTATGGTTGCAAGAAAGAAATACAACAACAGCAGAAATAGATTTACGTGATTTATTTCAATAGGAACGTGTGGATTTGGGACAGCTACCTTTTGGTATAGTTCATAGGCCGGCTGAAGATCTGGGTTGATCTCTCATAGTAGTTCTCGCTGGTTGGCGTGGCGCAACTGCTGTTGGCTGCTGCTGACCGCTCAGCCTGACCGTGACAGGTCTCTTCCCTGGCCTTCCTGTTGACGATACTCTGTCACGCCCCCATCCCCCCATACAAACACTGGGGCGTCATGTGGCACAATGCCGTTTTTAATGTGGGATTTCCGAGCCCGTGGGCTCCGCCCAAAAATATGCCCATCGAACCCGTATAAACGGGTTCAGGGCCGGTTTACCTCCCCGAAAGAGAATCCGCCCTTCGGCGTAGCCTCCTTCGGGTTCCTCCCCGCCCGAAGGAAGAGAGTTCAAGCGAACAGCCGGTCAGGAGGTGAACGACTGACCTCTTGTTGACTACTGTTGTACTTCCGTGTGACCACTTTTATGGCTTGACAGGCTCGTAAAACGACGCGAGTATAATTAGGAGGGAAGCATTTTTATTGGTCGAAAAATAGAAACACTTTAAAATATTATTTTATTTTTCAACCGGAACTCGTGCGTCGGGAATATGCGTAAACGCGTAAATATGGTCATTTTGTGACGGGGCCTTGTCCCGTTCACATCCAGCTCTCGCTTTTGAGTATGTTAGTCTATTTGCCTGTAAATCAGCCGAGATATATCTTATTTTATTTTATAACAAGGCTCCTCCAGATCTCGGTTTGATTTACAGTGAGCGTCATTCGTGCATATTTGGGTGATTAATTCATGATAAAGTCTCTGAAGCGTGTGGGAAGTTGTCCCCGTGTTCTTCTTATTGGCATTTGTTTTGGTATGGAGTTATTTGCTGAATTATATGTCCCAGAGGGATGTGGAGGAGAATGATCCTGGTGAGTGTTACATGGTGGAGGCAGAGGGATTGTATTAGATAGATGTATTGGACGTGGAGCCAGTAGTCGGATATGTGCCCGATGAATCCAGATTGTATCACCATTATCGTTTTGCACCTGACACATCATAGTGTTCGTTTTTATAATGGTGTAATTTCCTATCCAGGGCAGATGAGAGGATTGGGCAACAGTTGAGTGTGGCCGGTGAAGTAAAACCTTGTCGCCTGCTTGCATTGGGCCCTTGTATGTGAGGCGATTTAAGTTAGTCTCAAGTTTGCGGTCAGCTTCATCGTTGGCCAGGGTGACGTGGTGGTGAACCTGCTTTAGCAGGGCATTAATTTGCATTCCATATGCTCCAGGATCGTCACTTGCGATTTCTTTTCTGTGTAGTGTGGGTAGGCCGTTGTTGGGGTGACGGCCAGTCGTGGCATTCATGGACGAAACGACAGATTCTAGAACGTCTGTCCATTCACAGTTCCTGTCTTCGGATAACATATAAAGTGCGTTCTTCATCATGCGATGTTGCCTCTCGATATTTCCTGAGCTTTGCGGGCGCCAAGGACAGTGAAGTTCTTGCGTGATTGACATCTGGTTACAGAATTGTCGATAGACTTCTCCAGTGAATTGTTTGCCTTGATCAGAGGATACTATGTCTGGAATCTCTCTGTGTAGAAGGAAGAACTGGTACAATCCGCGGGCGGCATCGATAGCACGGTCTCTCGCGCATGGTATGGCTGTAAAGTGTCGGCTGAAGCTATCCATGATGGTTAGGATGTAGCGTTTTCCCTTTGAGTTGGGCATTGTGACAAAGTCTATAAAGACCAGATCGAATGGTCTCTTTCCTCGTTTGCAGTGGCCAATGGGCCAGTGGGTACGTCTACCATAGTTGCCCTTGCACTTAGCACACGTGTCGCAAGAATCGACATAGGCCTTGATGTCGCGGTTTTTGAATTCCCACCAGTAGCTGGAAAGGAGTTCTTGCATACGGGTAACACCAGAGTGGTTGTTGCCCTCATGTGCCTGGTAGAGATATCTGGATCGTAGTTTGTATGGTACAACCAATCTCGGAGAGTGTTTACTGTCTCTCATAATCAAAACGGAGGTGTCTGGTTCTAGAAAAAATTGGTGCAAATGTTTTTTGAAAAGTGTAGCTTGGTGGTCGTCAGGATCGATATGAGGTTCGCTTGGAGTGGATAACTGGAGGGCGCTGATGATCTTTGCCAGGGCGTCGTCCTTCTGTTGTTCATTTGCGATGCCGAGGTGGCTGCAGATTCTCTCAGTGGGGATGGTGGTGGTAGAGTGATAGGCGAAGAATGCGTTGGTGACGGGCTTGTGGGTGCGGGCGTTTTGTGGTGTGTGAGTTTTGGGAATGAGCTGTAAACCGTTAAACTCGCCGAGGCACCAAGATGGGATGTATACGCGGAGGTCTGAACCACTTACCTCGAATGTCCTGCCTGCCGGTGTAGGGTCGTTCGGGGCTTTCGTTTTCTTATGTCCGCAACCTCTGCTGAGCATTTCAGCCCATACATTTGATTCGCCTTCGACATATTCTAAGACGAATTTATAACATGAAATTTCTTCTTGCCATCGTCGTATTTTGGCATTATTGAACTCTCGTTAGTCCAGATATGTCAGCGATCTGTGGTCGGTGAAGATGATGAAGGAGTGGTTGCGAAGGAAATAATCAAATTTCAATATTGCCCACTTTATTGCATATGTCTCTAGTTCCGGCGTGGACCAGTTCTGTTCAGTGGAGTTGAATGTATGGGAAGCGACCGCTATGATATCTTTCTTCCCGTTGTCGGCTTCTTGCATTAAGATTGCTCCACATGCGACGTCACTGGCGTCGGTGGTGAGTGTGAAAAGTTTGGAGAAATCCGGAAACGAGATGAAGGGTGGCGAAGAGAGACGGTCCTTGATTTTTTTGAAGGTTCTGTCGGCATTTTGCGTCCAGGTAAACGGTTTATTAACCTTGTTGATTTCGTGTATGGGACCCATAAGTTTTGAAAACATATCTGACCTGATTTGTTCGTGAAGATGTGTCTCTAGGAATTGTCTGATCCACACTAAACGGCCGATAAGGCTTTGTAATTCCTTTTTTGATGTTGGAGGTTTAATTTCCCTGATGGCACGAACGTATTCTGGATCAGCCTTGAATCCTTCGCTGTTTACTATGCGTCCGAGGAATTTTGCCTTTGATGCGAGGAAGGAACATTTATCTGGATTCAGCTTGAGTCCGATTTTTCGGAGGTCAGTAAAAAATTGTTCGAGGGAGAGTATGTACTCCCTAAATGTCCTAGCGTGGACCAGGTTGTCGCCGATATAGGAAGAAATGTTGTCACGGGATGTGACCGTGGCTAGGGCTTCTGCTATGCAACGGGAGAAGATTTGTCCGGCAGATGCAAGGCCGAAGGCCAGGCGCGTGTATTGATAGCATTGGTCCTTCCATGTAAATGCTGTTTTTTATCGGTCTTGCTTGTCGATCTCAATTTGCTAGTAGCCGCTGTGTAGATCGAGGGTAGTGAAATATCTATTGCCTTTGCCGATTTTGTTGAACAAGTGGTCGATCCTTGGCATTGGGTAAGGGTTAAGATCGATTAAGACCTTGTTGAGAGTTCTTTTAAAGTTAGCGACGACGCGAATCGATCCGTTTTTCTTGCGTACGGCAAATACAGGGCTATTAAAGCTTTTGGGGTCGCTGCAGTTTTCAATGATAGCTTCATCGGCCATGCGCTTAATTTCGGTATCAACGTCTGCTTCCAAAGCCTGGGCGATCGGGTGTTGTTTCTGGCTGCGAGACTGGCTGTTAGTTGGTATGCGGATGGGTCGGATGAATGTGCCTTTGCTGCTGTTTTCGGTGCCGATAACGTCAGCGTAGCGAATGAGCAAGTTTGCAGTGGCCTCTAGTTCGTCTCGGTTCGGGTGGTTTGGTAGCGATAGCCCGTGTTATGCTTTAGCCAGGTTAGCTTTTGATCCAGTGTTTGGATGTTGGGCTGTAGTTCCATAGTAGGCTGGTTTTGGATGACGTCAGCTTGGGCGCCATATGCTGGATCGTTGGTTGACGATGACGGTGATATGTTTGCGGCTGTGTGTGTTGTGTATCCTGAGGAAAGTGTGCGTCTGAATTCTATAGTCGCATTTTGGTCGTCGATTAGATAGGAATCGAGCGTGTTGTGACATAGGATATTTTGGCCGATCAGGATCGGTGTGGTTTGGGTATTTACCAGCACGTTAACCTTTTTGAATGTGGGTTAGTCTCGACAGCCGATAGTGATGTCGCAAGTCAGTTCGCCAAGGGCGGTGGTGCTGCCGTTGATTCCTTTTGCTACGACGTCGGAGCGGGTCATGTGTTTCTTGGCTTCTCTCGGTAAATGAGATATTGGTAAGATGCAGGTGGAGCATCCAGAGTCTAGCATTGCAACGCCAGAGAAGGTGATGTCCCTGAAGTTGAAGGTGGACTGGACGAGCAGTGAATGGTGAGCGAGTTCTTGAAAGTTGAAGGTGTGATAGCTGACATAGGGGTACGGCGAACGAGGCATCGCATCTCGTCCTGCCCGAAGCGAAAATCCTGTTTCACATCATTTATGGCTTGTATATTATCATTCATTGCGGCGATATGGGCCTGTGCCCGAGTGCGAGGTGGGTAGCAATATAGGCAGTTGCGTCCATGGAGGTAGGGCCGACCTCTGAGGTAGTTCTTGCACACGCTGATTCGTGGTGTGTGCTGATGGTTTCTGCATGTCGGATGGCCATGTTCGGGAGGGTTGGTGAGGCCCGTCTGCTGTGGGTTTGGTTGCCTGCTGGGTCGAAGTGGCGCGTTTCTTTGGTTTGATCCCTATGGTTTCTGTGTGAAATACAGTGTCGTGCGAAGTGGTGTCGTTGGATTTTACACCGCGATCAAGGTATATTTGATCTTCGGAGGCTATACCAATGGCTGAATAGTGGTTGTCCATTGTCTTGACAAGATGTGGGTAAAGATTCGAGTTCCAAATTTTCAACTTTTCGCTCATTAGCATAGCGCCGATGATGGAAATAAGTCCATCGACTGTTAAATCTGTATTTTTTTTTTTGTATTTGTTTTTATGCGGACGGCTGCCTCTCTAAGGGTGTTTTTGAGTCGACCCGCGCAGTCTGTTAATTTTTCGCCGTCTCGCCGTTCCAGATCCCAGGCTTGGCTGAGGTATTGGAAGTTAGTCATCTGGCTTCCGTGGGCTGCTAAAAAGTATTCATTCAGTTGTTCGAAGGTGGATATGTCTTTTTTTGAGTCAACCATCTGCTGAAAGATACTTTGGTCTAGTAAATCTTTAGCAGACTTGACGAATTCGCATTCCAGGCTGGGATAGGTGCTGAGTTCTGGCGTGACGTGGATTATGTATGCTTTGTTTAGAGCCGTGATGAATCGGTTCACGTCGTGTCCAGGGTGAAAGGTCCTCGCTAGCTTCAATATGACGCGTATAGTTTGTTGGCGCATCATTAAGCTGTAATCGCCGTTTGTTTGAGCAGTGGAAGGTGTTAAAGTAGTTGATTTTAGGGCAGTCAGCGTGTCGTTTATGTCGGCTTGAATTTCTTGTATCGCGGCTTCGGAAGGCTGTGTTGGTCCCGTTTTCAAGTTGAATAGTAGTGTTTTCTGTTCCTTGATGAGAGTAAATAGTTCGGCTCGGGTGAAGCTCGTGTAGGCGTACATATTTCTCTTCCTTTGCGCTTCTGACACCAGTGTTATAGACAAGCCTATGGTTGCAAGAAAGAAATACGACAACAGAAGAAATAGATTTACGTGATTTATTTCAATAGGAACGTGTGGATTTGGGACAGATACCTTGTGGTATAGTCCATAGGCCGGCTGAAGATCTGGGTTGATCTCTCATAGTAGTTCTCGTTGGTTGGCGTGGCGCTACTGCTGATGGCTGCTGCTGACCGGTCAGCCTGACTGTGACAGGTGTCTTCCCTGGCCTCCAGTTGACTGCTGTTGTACTTCCGTGTGACCCCATTTGTGGCGTTTTTAATGGCTTGACAGGCTCGTAAAACGACGCGAGTATAATTAGGAGGGAAGCATTTTTATTGGTCGAAAAATAGAAACACTTTAAAATATTATTTTATTTTTCGACCGGAACTCGTGCGTCGGGAATATGCGTAAACGCGTAAATATGGTCATTTTGTGACGGGGCTTGTTCCGTTCACATCCGGCTCTCGCTCTTGAGTATGTTAGTTTATTTGCCTGCAAATCAGCCGAGATATGTCTTATCTTATTTTATAACAACTTGGAAAAAAATTCTATGAAGTCTTAATTAGTACCCATATGTACAACTTGTCCCGGGGTGGGGTAAAAAATAAGTGTTAATTTGCAATATAAGCACCAAAAGCAAACGGTAATGAAAATGTTCCATTATGGTGTGAAATTGCCTGATTATTTCGAAAATGGCATTGAAAGTTTTCACTCTATTACCGTTTAGGAGTTATGGACAATGTAAGTTCGACTTCTTTTACTTTTCTTCGACAGAACAGCTGCCATTACTGGGTTTGTTTGCATACGTTTGCTACAAGTAGTGATGTGTCGCAGAAGCCTCAATTGTCTTGATTATTGCGCAATGCGTGAAGTTTAAAAAAAAATGAATGCGCGATTCCAAATATAGCAGTAAAAATGGAAAAACGAAAAATAAAATCAAAATTACGTGCCTAAAAGGACCAAAAATGAAGTTTTCCTTTTTTTCAACGATGTCTTTTTTTATACCAATTAATTAAAAAACTATTCATTTAAAACTTCATTAAAAAAGATAGCGCATTTTAAAATAACTTTTGCAAAAATTACGCAGTAATCAAGACTAGTAAGAAAATACGAAAAGCAAGTAAAAAGGCCGTTAAGTAAGCTTCCGCGTGAGGCAAAAGTATGTAAACAACACTAGAAATGGCGGCCGGGCATTAATAACTCCTAAACAGTAATGGAGCGCAAACTTTTAAAATTTAATGTCATTTTCGAAATAATCAGGTAATTCCACACCATAATGGAACATTTTCATTACCGTGGGCTTTTAGTGCTTATATTGCAAATTAACCGTTTTGTCTAGTTGTAGTGACCAATATATATATGTATATGTTTTACTTCATGAACACTGGGGAAATGTTTTAATTTGTTTAAATATTATCAAGGCTGTCCTCCAAAAGATTGTACATATGGGATTAGGTAGGAATTCCTAAAGCAAATGTAACATATAGTATCTGTATATATAAGGCAGTATTGTGTAGAGATGAGATATTTTGGTGAAAGGATCAGTATACAAACGACTGGCTCAGTGACTGAGACTAGCTAAGTTATCGATAGGACAAGTGACGATTATCCTATCCCACCCCATTTTGTCTGTGTGGCGTATCTGGCTCTACAGGTCGTTACACGGCGGGAAGGAGGATTTCTTGAGACGTGCAACTGCTGGATTGAATTTAATCCCCTCATAACATTATCGACAAACTCTACAAAATAGCAAAATGATTGTGCATTTCTTTGAATTCCTATAAAAACGTCACTATTATTGTTGAGTGTTGACTGACTTCTTTTTTAAAGTGCACACGAACTTTATGGACCCTGTATATTGAATTTCGGAAGGTAATTTTTGGTTTATTTCGAAACCATGACTATTTAAATACAAATGAGGGATGAGAATACGAGTCTAATTAAAATGTAAATAACTAAAAACCATTTTAAGCTGAAATCGTTTTAAAAAACACAAACCTTTAACATTTTTAACAATCTTCTATTTTTTGTGATAATTTGTACAAATTATCATTAAAAAACAATTGTTGCTTTCAGAAATACGTCCAATTATCAAATTCAGAAAATCTTAAGAATAAAGACTCTTCTTGTCAGATGTGTGCATTTAATGACAACAGCCAGCCACCGTCCTGTAATTCTGTTTGGCAAACGAACCTATAGCCTTTTTGGTGTGTACAGTCGAGAAATAAAGAAGCTGAACTTACCTTGACATAATCTTTGGCGTCACTGAGATTATACGAGTCGAAAAGCAGATTGACTGATCGCTGAGAATCAGGGGAGATAATTTTCCATGTACATTGTTGGTTATTAATGTAAAAACCGTCATTAGGGTTTTCATAGTTGAATCCTGGAGAACTGATAACACCAGATTCTGTTTCCAATTTCAAATTACACCCTGATTCAAAAAAAAAAAACAAAAAACGTGTATATTTTCTTCAGAACGTCACCGGACAATGACTTAATTTCAATATTTAAATAGCAGAGAAAAAGTTTAAAGTTTCACTTGAAAAGTTCTTTCTTATATTTCTTAAAATATCTTTTCTACTTACCAACGACATCATTTGGACATGCCTTATAACCCTACTCATGAAGTGAATCGGTTGTTCAAACTCAGCGCAAAGCTGACTTGAGCTCGACCATTTTAAGCATTGTAATCATTATTCCTGATTCACTTTGGTTTCTGTGAAATCGTCACACACACACACACACACACACACACACACACACACACGCGCGCGGCTCTGTCCGAGGTCTGATTAAAAAGTATCCTGACTGGTGCTACAAAAAGAAAACTACAACACATATAAATGGCATCTATATTTCCTTTGAAGTAGTCCCCTTCTCCCTTCTTAAGCTATATACTTTATCTAGTGTCGTTTCCAATGATGGAAGCATTTCTGGAACTCCTTTTTTGCATTCTCTTGGATGTCTGGAATGTCTTGAAATTTTGTTTCTTTCATGAAATTTGATTTTTGGAAAGAGGAAATTTGAAAGGGATGAGATCTGGGGAATATGATGGTTATTGAACTAGGAATGTTGCCTTGGACCAAAACTGCTGCAAAAGCCATAGTCACTGATGGAACCTCTGTGGTGTGGTGAGACAACAACACTCTACATACTTTCTTTCCAAGCACTGCTATAAACAATAAAACTGAGTGAGAATATTATAACTTAGTGTACATTTACGACAGAGTTCAAGGTTCATCTGTGACAAGTGACTTAATTCTGAATACTTTAGCTCCGTTACTATGGCAATAGTCCCCATACTTTTTGATCGGACCTTGTATGTATGTAAGACAACAAAAATGGCACAGTGGATAAATGCGTTAGTTAGATGCAGTAACAGGACCCAAAAGAGTGTGAGTTCAATACCCGGTTAAGGCAGTGAACTGACATCCATTAGACATGGCACGTGGAACTAGAACAGGCTACCCCCAGTGAGCTAAATACAAGGTTCAGTTCGATATTCCAACCAACTGAAGAAGGCCGGAGCGTACAACGGCCTAAACGTTGTGATAAACATGGTGACAAAAATGAGGACAATAGTCCGAATAATGTAAATAGTGTACAATATTTTGAATATACGTACTCTCATGATAAACACGCCTTTGCAGACTTCAATTCTAGAATGAAAATGTATCTAGGCTTTTACAAGAAATTAACATTTTCTCTTGTGTTGACTTGGTCAGTTTAGCACATTTTAGTGCAAATTGTACTATATATTTGTTAATTTGCTTGTATTTACATTACTTTTCACAATCTCTAACACTGCTTACTAAGTGTAGGTGAATGCATTCAGCTACATTTCATCTATTACTGCATTCCCTTGTTCGGTTGCCAGCTGAGACTATAAAACACAGTCTGTCCTGCTATTTGTTCATAGTTAGAGGTTTTGAATTCATAGTTTTCCTTTCTCCTAGACTGGTTGTCAGCCAAGTCTGTATAATCCTGGCTTTCTTGTAATTTACTCATAGATGGGGAGAAAAGAGATGGATTCATACCTTTCCCAAGGGTATTATCACGTCAACGAATGTAATGAACTCTAATTCAAAACCACCAACTATAGGTAAACAGTAGGGTAGTTTGGGGTCTATAGCCATGTTTGGTAACTAGACTAGGATAAGGACAAGAGTGAATTCAATTTCGGACCTGAAGTCCCTAAGACAGTCTGATGTCATATTTCTTTCTGTCAACTTCTGTTACAATGCCGGTGCCAAGTTGTAATGAGCTCTGTCTTTCTCTTGGACTACATCAGTGGTGTGGAGAGGAGAGATATGCTGCATGGGAAACTGCCACACTGCCATAAAAAAAAACTGCTCCGTCCTTCGCTTTTCAGGTGCAGATCCATGGTCTCTCAAGACCAACGATTGTCAATAATAATAATTGCTAATTTAGATTGTATTCACATTTCTTTACTTCCTCGCAATCTCTAACACTATATTTGCTTAGTGTAGGTGAATATGTAGTGATTACTACTATGTTTGCCACGCCTACATTTTTCTCAACTGTGATTGGTCAAATAATATATACTAAATATCACAGGACAATTTACTGATCGCATTCACCACACTGAATTTTTCCTACCGTTAACTCACAAACATGCTTTTGTTATAAAATCACCGATTGCTTAATTTTTCATCCAATCAGATATTTTTCGTGTTCTTTCAAAATTTATCCCGCGTTCGTGCTGGGAGCCACCGATAGTAATATAAGTTCAGATTCATTCCCAAATCAAACAGTAGAGTTGAAACCAGTAGAGTTGAAAACAGTTGAAGACATTAGAACTCAACTACTCACACGCGTCTATACAGATTATTCATTCTACTCACTTCGCACGCACACACACAGACACAGAACTTGAATATCATTCACCACCAGTTCTTTGTGAACAAACCAAGTTGCAACAACTCTGTTAGTTACAAACACGCAACTGTACGATCTTCTGAATGTACATCCTATTTTAACACAGAACTCTGAACATTATATTCAGAAAACTTGCTTATTTAAATATCACCATATTCAACTAACAGATAAAGGGAAACTACTTCTTTCTCCTTATTCACACATTACAAAAATTACCTTGTATTTATTGTTGATTTTAATATATATTTTATCGTTGAAACACAAATCGGTTTTCCATTGTTTTTCCTTGATTTTAAAAAATGTATAAATGTTAAATGCTCTTCAACACGCAGCCACATTAATCTTTTCAACAAAACACCATTTACATTGGTAACCCCAACACTTAAGAAAGCAGCATTTACAAATACATTCATCTCCCTACATTTAAACTGCTACTACATTCCCAAGAGAGTGCCTTGACACGCATTATAGTAAGTAGCCAAGTATGAAAGTATCATACCAGACTTTCAAATCTGATAACTTGAATTCAAAATCTGTTTGATTTTCCAATAATTATTACTAGAAAGACTCACGGTTTTTCCTATTTGAATTTTCAGTTAATGATTGAATAAGCTCGTGTTGAGTTCTATGACAATAAATTATTCGTAGAAATTCCCCTATCACATCATTAAATACTTGAGCTTAACAACTTTAACAAAATATTGCAATAAAAATCATAAATATGAATGCTGGTCATTATTTTAAGAAGTAAGGGGATACAAATGAAAAGATTTGAAATTGACAATTTTTTTCATTTTAGTGAAACAGCTGTTAAACACTTCTTTCATTCATTCATTCATTCATTCAAGTGTATGTCTTTTGTTTTTCCATGAAATCAAAATGGAACAGCCCGTTATTTAGGAGACATTAAACACTTCTTTCTTTCTTTCATTCTTTCTTTCTTTCTTTCTTTCTTTCTTTCTTTCAAATGTATGTCTTGTTTTTTCCATGAAATCAAAATGGAACAGCCCATTATTTAGGAGACATGAAACACTTCTTTCTTTCATTCATTCAAATGTATGTCTTGTTTTTCCATGCAATTAAAATGGAATAGTCCATTATTTATGAGGTATTGGCAGGAGACGTATAACACTTCTATCTTCACTTTCTTTCTACCCAAATCCCCGTCTTATAAACATTTCCCTTAACAATTTAAAAATAATTCAGTAGTGCATGTTTTATTTTATGGTAACTGGATTTCTGGTGATTGTCTTATTCAGTTTCTGTCGTTCAATACTGAACATTTGAAAACACCGTTTGATCGCAGTCTTCATCGCTTCTCGGCCTTTTGGCTAAGATCAGAGTATAGTATCTGTTCTTATCAGCTTAATCTGATTCACTCACTCTCCACTTCTGTCTTCTCTTCTTTCTTTCATTTTCTCACTGAAAACAAGTAATATATTTTCCCCTCTTTCCATGCGATCTAAATGGAATAGTCCATTATTTATGAGGTATTGACAGGGTATAATGGTCGTGCAAATTAACAAAATGAGGTACAAACGCAATTATCATAGGACTAGCAGCATGGCCCGGCGTTGCCCGTGCTTGATTCAAAAATCGTACGACTCATACAGCAATCGCTATCACTTGACTTAAAATATTTTTGTCCTTCCTTGCCTTTAAAGGAGTGCCCTTTGCCGTGCTGATGTTGCTACATGCCTTACTTCTTGCCTATCTCACACTGCGAACTTTTTCTAAGCCTTATACTAAACATTAAATCTGTTACGAAAAAAGAACTAAACAAAATTAACACAAAACGATCAGCTTTAAAAAAGGACTCGTAACTGGAAAAAACGAATGAAAAAAAGAATGTTAACAACAAATAGTTTTTCACACCCAACCCAGTTCTGCGGAATCAGAATCACGTTGAGTTTAAGCAAGCGAATGAGCCAATTGGAGTAAAGTGCCATGCAGATTTAAATTTTTCCCACTTGTGACGAATGCAACTATCGATTTTTTTTGCATGCTAGTTAACATTTGTGTTAGTCAGCTGTTGGCTCTCACGCTGGCCAATAGAATCTTCCTGCCTATTCGTGGCAGGCAGCTATTGGCTCTCACTCTGGTCAGTACAAAATGGCCACAAACTACATGAAAACTGCTGTAGAAGCATGAAAAATCGATTATTTCCACTACCTATGGGAGTTGGGAAATGCAAAGTCGGTCTTGGCCTTCCCGCTAACTTGGAGCATGTGCATGTAAATTTTAGTGCAAATCCGTCGAAAATTGCGGCCGTGAATTCGTTACACACACACACACACACACACACACACACACACACACACACACACACACATCCTGCCTTTTATAGATAGATATTTCTAACTGCAGACATGATGTCTCCAACATCTTCATCATACGTACCTTCTTGATAAGTCAGATTAAACCCTCCACTGCAGAATTCTTTTCCGGAATTCAGATATAGCGTAACTTCGTTGGTATTGGAGATGAAAACTTCATTTTCTGTTGACTCGGTTAGCTTCGCAGCAAGAACATTTCCATAATGGATTTTAAGGAAAGTGTCATCGTTGTTTGGAAGTTTCAATTCGGATAGCTAAATAAAAAGCAAATTTCTAATATTAATATTTAAGCAAAAGCTACGTACAAAATTTACAAAAATTGAAATATTTAGGAAATGTTTCAGCAGATGACAGAAAATGCGACATCGAAATCCGATTGAAGAAACAGGAAAATTTCATTAGAAACAAAGAAAAGAGTACTGAACTGTTATGTAATATCAGTCCTCCAATATGGCAGTGAATGAAGAAGAGTCTTGAAGCAACAGAAATGTGGTTCTACAGAAAGATGCTTGAAAAATTTGACACTTATAGGACATATTGAAGAAAAGAGGGATAGGGGAGAGTAGTGTATAACTTACCTACCTTGGTAAATGGTTGGCAGAACAAGGATAAAGGGAAATAGTAAAAAGATAAACTTTATTAAGTGCTACAAAAGACAAGAAATTGTGGGGGGCCATAACCACTTATGTTCTGAAAGCACATAGAAGAAGAAAGATTGTGTAAATGGATGGCAAAACAGGATTTGGGAGAGATATCAAAAAGAGAAAATTTACTAAGAGCTGAAAAGGACGGGAAGTTGTGGAGGCCATGGTTGGCAACGCCATGGAATAACACGACACATAGGAGATTTTTGTGTAAATGAATGGCAGAACAGGGTTTAGGAGAGATAAAAAATAGAAAATTTATCAAGAACTACAAAGGACAGGAAATTGTGGAGAGCCAGATCGCTTATGTTCTGAATGGACATGGCACATAGAAGAACTTTGTATAAATAGTTAGCAGAACAGGGTTTAGGAGAGATAGCAAAAAGACAAATGTTATTAAGAGATACAAAAGACAGGAAATTGTGGAGGGCCATGACCACTTATGTTCTGAAGGGACATGGTACATAGAAGATGAAAAATACCAAAGAAAGTTGTGTAATGGTCGTCGAAACTACATAATAAACTCATTAATTTAAGAGGATCTTTGCACACTACTACTCATGCAAATTAGAGCTGAACCATGATGATATATATGCAATGTCATACTAAAAATCACGCATTAATTATCTATTGATATTTGTCACTGACTTCATGAAATTCTCACAGTCCCTTAAATTGATGCAAAGACAACACATTGAAAAAGAAAAAAAATCTATTTGTTATTCATTTGATTTAGTCTCTATCATTTCCACCAACTGCATTTTGCCACTCATGTTTGTCTCAATATTAGCGATTTTAGAATTTCCACATTAGGAACATCTCTTGACTCAAACACAAATTAGCAACCACAACTACTACAAATTGGTAACTCAGATAAGAAAGTCAAAATATCGACCCTAATGTTTTATATACAGTGATTTTCATTCATTCTATAACGGGAGAGAGAAAGTTTTATTCTCCGACTTTGCCTCCATTACAGGCATTATTATATCCATAATAACACCGTATTTCACAGATGGAATGGCTGAAAGGAAAATGATTGACAAGCATGCTTTGTTGCCAGAGAGACATTTATACTACTAAGATATACATAAAACTATATGTACATATATATATACGCGTTTTTCACTCGAGGAATTATATATATATATATCGAGCAGAGTGTAAAGAGAAACAAAAATGAAGAGTCTTACATATAATATGGAGATACTTCTGTATCTGGAGAGGCCATGTTTAGGACTCCAGATTCAAACGGGTTGGATTCATATTCCACGAAAGGGAAACGGTGAGTCTTGGGTTTCCCAAATTGAGCATTGTGAGCTGGATATATTCCCAAAAGGAAATTGCAACATGGATTTGTAAGTAGCTGGGGAGGCAGATTTAGCCTCTGTCAGGCCGTAAAGCAACCAATCGGTTTGGCTGCTGTAAAAAAAACTGAATGACTGGCCACTCTCGTGACTGTATGAAATGACGCCACTAAGTGGCTGTCACGTGATCCATGTGACTTATCTTCCCCAAAGATATCTTATGTATTGGCATCTCTTCACTCCAGCAGAAATTGGCAACAACAACAACTACTACAAATTGGTGACCCAGATAAGAAAGCCAAAATATCGACCGTAATGTTTTATATACAGTGATATACTAAATGTGATGGATATATAGTTCAGCGGTTTGTCGTATAAACATTTTCTACTTTGGTTTTATTCTGAGTTTATATATGACTGGAAAGTGGTCACTCCCACAGTCAGCATTTAGATATGTTTTACAGCATAAAAATACCTTTCTGAATCCCTTATTGATAATTATATAGTAGATTTGGTTTTCCGTTTCTCCTCCTGGGCTTCTCTTTGTCCATAAGTGTCTTGAGTGTTTTTGAAACTAGGTGTTGACTATTATATGGTCGTTTGTTGTGCACCGTTGGACCCATTTTTCTCTGTTCATTACGGGTTTCTATTCCGAATTTACCATTTCATCATTTCACTCTTTTACTCTGTTGGCATTCACGACAATTGTAATTTCCTGTTATTTACATTGAGTTGGCGTTGTCCAGTGTTCAGTAAAACTTAATTGTTTCCTCTTTGTTTTGCGTTGCGATATCAGTTTCAGCTGATATCTTGTTAAGGACACATCTGCAGAATGTTACAGAAATCGTTTAACAATTATCATCTTGTCAAATAATATCAGCTGACTGGAGGGGAGCAAACCTCTCAAGAACCAGAGCAACCGACCCTGACAAAGAGTGTCAGTTGAGTGGAGTAGACCAAGAACCAGGTCAACAAACCCCGTGTTCTTGATCAATGACTTTTTAGATGAAAACTGACGGGACGAAGAAGGCTTGTCTCTATAAGACAGTGCCCCCTAGCAGCCTAAATCAGAGGACTGCTTACCCGCTACGTGAAAGGAAGGCACATGCACATCATTCGACGCCTCACCTCGTCAAACTTTTCCTTGCTCACCTAAAGCCGGTCCTTACGAGAAAGTTTCAACTAAATCAATTTTGTCGACTGCTACAATTTTGTTTCATGAGATTTTTTTTTCTTAGATAACGATCCGACCAAAGTATTATTTTCCTTGTATTAAACCACAAACATTCGATTGAAGGAAACTGTCTGGTGTCTGGTCTGAGCTGTAATGCTAGATTTGTGCTGTCGGTACATATATAAATACAATGGATATATTAAACTTCTTCCATTTCAATTTAACTAGATGAAGACTATTAGAGAGTTGATAGTATCCTAGAAGACCTTTCTTCATATCTTGGTTTAGTATTAGTCCTATTTCTATCACATTTCTATCTCTCTCTTCATGTATGACGCTACGTCTGTTGCTAATGAAATGTCTATTACTTGTCCACTTAATTTCCCATACCTCAAAACTGAAAAGAATAATCACACAAAGGTTATTAATGAACACTAATACTTAGGACACGAACAACACATATAAGATTTCTTAAAATAAACTCTTTGTCATTTCCCGTCTTTTTTAATTTTCCTTAACATTTTCAGCAAAACCTCTTCAATATATGGTGACTTACAATGTTACCGAAATGGTAGTCATCAGCAGCCATCTTAAATTAATCTTGTGCACTTAATGCAGGTTTTAGACGATTTTTAATTAATTTTGGAATGTCATTTTTTCTACTTGACTGATTACAGTTTAAATGATTTAATTAATAACTTTTAAAATAAGAATAATAATTAGAGAAAAAGGATTTGGCAAAAATATGTTAATGTTACTTCCACTTCTTTAAATTGTTTGCACTCTGTCTTGTCTTCTTAAGTGACTCTACAATAACACAATCTTCTGGTAGACGCTGGCAACACAAGATATATCCCAGATCTCATGTGTAGAGACAGCATAGTGTAACATGGCGTGCCAGACTTGTGATTAAAGATAACGTTTGTAAGATGCACAAACTTTCCCTTCCAAGGTTGGAATGAAGGCTGCAACACATTTCAATACTTTATTAGCATGTTCTTTTTCTAGGAAATAAATTTATATTCTTCCGATTTCTCCCTAGGCATCTTTACTTATTTATTGTTTTATTATTATAAATGTTTAGGTACCATCTGTACTCATGATAGATACTACCAAAGCATTGCACATATATCCAACAGACATTTGCTATAAAATCTTTAACACAAGAAAAAGGCCGTGAAGTTACATTGGCAGTTTTCTCCTGCATCAAAGGAAGAGTTGTGCAGACTTAAAGAGATTCAAAATTTTTGTGATGATAAATATTTGAAGATAGTGTAGCCCAGTCTGTATAGTGAACAGATTTTTAGATAGATGCTGTCAAGAAAAGATGCATTCCAATGTGTGGAAGAAGTGTGATCTTCACCAAGCCTCATCGGCTTCAATCGCTGAAAGTCATTTTTAAACATTGATCTTAGAAAGCGGTTATATACAACTGCCAGTTTAGATATTTCTAAATAGATTTGGCGTCATGCATGGGATCCATATAAAGTCCCGATTTGACTGGGCTATTTAATAACATGCCTCAAGTTTTCAGGTTAATGTTTTGGTTTTGTAGCAATTGGCGGTGTTGGGTGAAACTTTTGACTTTTTGACTTGTATCGGTTTTTACCCTGGTTCGGTTGAACCGGCTTCCTCCCGAGTAAGTACAGCATCACGGACCATTGCTGCCCACGCTTCTCGACCCTGAGCCATGTCACACGAAATGGCGAGCCAATCGCGATTCCATCGTCGAAGACCAACTACTTGTGGACCCGATAGTAATGCTAGGTCATCCTTGATTGTGCTAGCCCACGTCCTCAGCTGCCAGCCAGGAAGAGAAGGAGGGAGAAGTACATCGCGGGTGAGCTCTCCCTTCGGGCGTCGAGCTGCGTGCCCGAACCATCGGAGACGGCGCTGGAGCAGGCGGATGGAAGAGGACGGAGACTCAGGCGACGACGTAGAGTGGTTGTGGGCACACGATCGATTCGACGGCATCGTAGAATGCAGCGAAGGCAATCGTTGTCGAACACTTCAAGCCTTTGTAGGTCAACCGCTCTAAGTGGCCATGTTTCGCAGCCATAGAGAAGTATAGTCCGAACAATAGCCTGATAGATGCGCCCCTTCGTAGCCGTGGAAATCTCCCGTCGCCCCCATAGTGACCGTTTGAGACGTACGAATGTGGACCTTGCAGATCCTATACAGCGTTCAACCTCAGCAGCAGCCTGCCCGGGTGGTATAATGGTTGAACCGAGATAGACGAAAGACTGCACGTCCTCCAGATTGACCCCGTCCAGCGTCAGTGGCTGCCAGTTGACTGGATCAACCAGGGACGGCATAACTTTGGTCTTCGAGGCATTGATGGTCATACCCACATCCCGTGCTGCAGCTTGCACACGGTTGAGCGCAGCTTGCACATCGTCACAATTCGATCCGACCAAGACAATGTCGTCCGCGTAGGCCAGATCAGATCAATTAGGTGAAACTACCTCTAGCTCAGTTCATTCTATATTCAAACTTCGTTTTCTCCTACACTGAATTTCTTATAAACTGATTCATACACCGATATATTTGAATCATATCCACTTTGGTGCAGTGAGAGAGGTACTACTACAGCGTTGGAATCCCCGGGACGAAGCATCTCTCATTCATTTGTTGTGTTTTGTCCGAAGACAGAAACACATCTGAAAAATACCATGTAGTTTATCTGCCCAAAGGCAGATTGTATTTACATGCCACCCCATACTGGCAGGATGTGATACAAAGTCAGGTTAATGTTGGGAGCCTAAGTGCGTGCACTTAGGGCAGGTTAAAAAGTAGTCCAGCCCACAAAAACCTCGGTTGTATTAGCATCAGTATTACTACCGACCCTTTAGTGCAATGAGGAAGGTTCTTGCACGGACAGCGGTTCTATGGGACCTGGCACCTCTCAGTATTTTAGGTTGTACTCTTGTCTGAAGACAGAAACACAATTGAGAGATAAAATGTAGATTGTACGCCCAAGGGCAGATACTACACTTTGATCCAAACCTTAAAAACATAATGATCATACATACAAACAAGCAGAATAAAAGTATAGATGATTTGTTTTGAGGAATATATATTGATTCTTGTATCTCGCCATATACTAAGGGTGGACAAACTTGCTTAATGTACGAGTCACATACGGTCAAGACTGAAAGACATAGACAAAATTTACACATACGTTTTTTTACATTGTTTTAGCATACCTACGGACGATAATGGCTCCATTCCCATAAATACAGTAGTGAATACTGTATGTTGGTCTGCGGTTAGAGATTTATTGTGAAATTCACTTGACTACTTCTACGCGCTGCTGGCGAATCTTATATGTGTTGTTCCTGTCCTAAGTATTATCGTTCATTAACAACCTTCGTGATTATTCTATTCAGTAACCTTCCCTAGGTTGCAACATTTCGGCGATGAGGATTAGACAAAATTATAACATTTTGGCGTCAACTATTAGTCAAAATACAACATTTTACAAGGATTGACCAAAATTACAACATTTTGGCGTCAATTATTAGTCAAAATACAACATTTTACAAGGATTGACCAAAATTACAACATTTTGGCGTCAATTATTAATCAAAATACAACATTTTGACAAGGATTGACCAAAATTACAACATTTTAGCGTCAATTATTAATCAAAATACAACATTTTGACAAGGATTGACCAAAATTACAACATTTTAGTGACGAGGATTTACCTAAATCAGAAAACGTTACTAGTGCGACATTCTGTTGTCAAGAATTTTGGGGCAAATCAAGGAAACGTTCTCCAGCACAACTTTGGAGAAGAAAGATATCGCCAAATTCGAACGTTAAAATTCACCAAAGTTTCATTGGGGAAAATCAAAATGGAAGACTTTAAATCGATATTATTTGAAATAGTCAAACGGTAAGACGAACAGCAAATATGGTACGAATGAAAATTCGAAAAACTCGTGGAAATGTTGGTAGAACAACAGAAAATGTTCACGAATAATAAGAATGGATATTCTGAAGACGCTGTCGTAAATGCGATTAAGGAATTTCACTATATAGCAGAAAAAGACAACTTTTTTTCGTATTTCCGTAGATACAAATATTTAAGACTGATTGTGCAAACTGCTCCGACGATAAAAACATCAGACTTTTGCTAAGAAAACTAGGCGCTGTCAAACACACTAAGCTAAATTATATATTACCAAAGTAAACTACTAACCTAACATTTAAACAAAAGGTTACTTCGCTTTCAGAAGTTTTCAGACCGAAGACGTCTTTGTTCCATGAAAGGTGGAAATGTATGAATTTAGTGAAAAACGAAGATGATTTCACAACGTTCGTGAGCATCGTGAACGAAAATTGTGAAAAGTTCAAATTGGCAGAATTAAGCCATGACCATTTTAAATCCTTGTTCAAGGTGTCAACAAAAGACACTGAAATCCGAAAAAAGGATTTTAAATAAATTGGAAAACGAACCCAATTTAACATTGCAAAACTTAGCAGAAGATTGTCAGAAATTTATAAATGTTTGTCGAGATGCCAAAGATATTGAAATAAGCGGCGTGTCGTACATTAAAAAAAGTGCGTCAAAAACATAAAGTGAAGAAGGAAAAAAACATCACTCCTAATCTGTGTTACGCTTGTGGAAAATTACATTGGTATAAGGATTGTCTTTACAAAAAGAAACAATGTTTTCGGTGTACGAAAAAAGGACATAAAAACCCACTGTAAGACGAAATTTAAGAAACGAGTGAGTAATTACATTAAAATTACTAATGTGGATAAATTTCCTATAAGAAAATTTGTGCAGGTAAAAATCCTGAACAAAAACATCAGACTCGACATTGGTTCTGATTCGATTATAATAAATGTTTATACATAGAGAAAATTGAGTAAAGAAACATTAATGGTTACCACAAAAAATCGCTCGTAGTGTTACAGGACAGAAAATTAAATTCGCGAGGGAATTTACAGCAAATTTATCGTTTTAAGATAAAACTTTAAAATTATGAAAAACACGAATAACATTTTTGGAACAGATTGGATGGAACAGTTCAATTTATTGAACAGTCTGATCAATTCGTTTTGCCAAAAAGTGAAAGGTTTTACTAACGAAGCAGAAAGTCCGAAAGAAGAATTAAAATTAAATTACCAGGCGTATTTTCTAGTGGGTTAGGCAGGTGCAAGAAAATGAAAGCTAAATTCGAGCTAAAAGAAAACATACAACCAGTTTTCAAAAAGAAAAGAAATATACCATTTACTTCGCTAAAACAAATTGATGATGAGCTTGATAGACTCGAAAAAATTGGTTTTATCAAAGGTGGAATATAGCGATTGGGCTTCGCCAACCGTTTATATAAAGAAAAAGTCGAAAGAGATACGTGTTTGCTTAAACAATGCCCTCAAAAGTTATCATTACCCACTTCCGGGACCGGAAGAGGTTTTTGCGCAGCTTAATGGGGGTCAGATATTTTCCAAAATCGACTTAAGTGACGCGTATCTTCAGATTCCAGTAGACTGCAAATGTTCAAGATTACTGACCATAAATACACATCGTGGGATGTAGAAATTTAATCGTTTGCCTTTCGGCATAAAAGTCGCTCCAGCGATTTTTCAGCAAGTAATGAACACAATGCTGAGTGGACTGGACTTTGCAGTTGCCTATCTTGACGATATTTTGCTGAAAAGTGAAAACCCTGAAGAAAACAAGAAAAATATTTTTGAAGTTTTCAGAAGAATTCAGGACTAAGCATTCAAACTGAAGGATGAAAAGTGTGAATTCTTTTTGGACAAAATTAAATATTTAGGTCAGATAATTGACAAGAAGGGAAGGAGACCAGATCCAGCACATTCCAGTGCTATAAAGGACATGCCTGCTCCTGTAAATGTAAGTACCCTACAAAGTTTCCTGGGGTTAGCAAGTTACTATAATGTATTTGTACCAAATATGCATTGCTTGCAAGCTCCGTTGAATGAGCTTTTGACGAAAGACTCTAAATGGTCTTGGATGGCGGACGTCTTGTTCTTGTCACACTACGATCCCCCAAAAAGAAATAATCATAGCAAGTGATGCTAGTGTATACGGTATAGTAATCTGCATTATGCATAAACTAGAATACGGCTCGATTAAACCGATTGCACACGCATCCAGGACGCTTCTTCCAGCTGAGAAAAATTACTCCGTGATTGAAAAGGAAAGTTTAGGGATTAAATTCACCCTTGTGCCACATCTGACAGTCTGGGGCAATTGGTTGATACCGTCTGCGGTCTGCAGTTGGATATTCATTGTGGAATTCACTTGACTCACTTCTAGCAGTTGACTACTTCTTTTACGCGCCACTGGTGAATCGTATATGTGTTGTTCTTGTCCTAAGTATTATCGTTCATTACCAACCTTTGTGCGATTATTCTATTAGGTAACCTTTCCTAGATTATAACATACACACACATTAACATTAAACTTACGTTTTAATCCAATGAAGGTCTCAATTCATATCCAGTAAATAATTATAAACCTTGAAATTTTTCTCATTTACCTTTTTATATTAACTGTGATGAAAAAAAGGAGCTCAGCCAATATATTTCCACGATCCGCACATTAAAGGTTAAAGAGCCACATATTAAAGTTCAAAGAGCTGTATGTAGCTCACGAGCCATGGTTTGGCTACTTCAGACATTTTCAGATTTTAATTTAATAAAGGATGAAACACTCTTAAATCGCTTACCTGAATGGTTATTACACTACCTTTGGTAGCTTTAATTTTCCATGTAAGCTGAAGATTTGGCACTAAAATTGGATTTTGAGGAGACAAAAGATTCTGCGGTTCGCTAGTGGCCTCTAACGTTTTCGACAGTAGAGAAACTGCAAAAGTAATAGAAATAATTGCATAAAATCAGATAATTATAAACATTTTCTTTTTTTCATGCTAAATTCAGACTATTGTCCTCATCTTTGTCATATTCATGAAGTTTTGGCAGTTGTACGCTCTGGCCTTCTTCAGATGATATATGCTATAATTTCAAACTAAACCTTTTATTTCGTCTATTGAACTAGATTGTTCTAGTTCCATATGACATGCCTTTGCTGGATGTTTCAGTTTCAGTTATCTCCCTTTAGTAACTCAGCTCTCCAATTTTTTGTTCACCTCTGCTGTGGCAGGTATTGAACTCACAGTTCTTTAGGTCAAGTCACGTATATCGCCTGAAGATATGACGTTGTGAATATGACAATAAACAAATAAGGGCCATGTAAATAATGTAGTTACAATACCTCAACTCAGAAATATAGACAGATGTAGTCGTAATAAATAGGATCAAAACAGAATAAGGTTATCCTGGCTCTACACAATTACCTGTGAAGAGCTATGATTGTCAAAATCCTTGAATGGACATGGTATATGATGTTATGAATATGCATACACCTGGGTTCCCCCT
Source organism: Acanthosepion lycidas (assembly GCA_963932145.1). Classification (NCBI taxonomy): domain Eukaryota; kingdom Metazoa; phylum Mollusca; class Cephalopoda; order Sepiida; family Sepiidae; genus Acanthosepion; species Acanthosepion lycidas. The sequence goes on along the minus strand of OZ010612.1, from coordinate 9,720,370 downwards.
CACAGTAATATGATTGACTGGTGTCAGCCATAAATATAGACTGATGAGGACGCCTATGGACGACGCCTATTGCCTACGCCTATTGCCTACGCCTATTGCCTATCACTTCGACGAGGACCAGTCCATTATGGTTATCTGCTAGTAGTCCAAAACCACTTTGCTACTTCGAACAAATATATCCCTTTCTGGGACATATCATTACATAAAAGAAGTGTGCTTTCATAAATGGTACACAGAACAGGGTATAGCAGAGATAGAAAAAAGACAAAATTTACTAAGAGCTACAAAGAATAGGAAATTGTGGAGAACTATGACTTCCAACGTCCTGAAGGTAGAAGGCACATATGTCCAATTTATTATTTCATTTCTCAATATTATTTCAAACTATAGTTTACATTTTTGCTGATTTCGCTTTTATTACCTACATTTTTGACTAAGTACCATCTGACCATCATCAGGTATCTATTGTTTGCCTGATATGGGATATCTTCATTTTTATGTCCTTTTTTCGTACACCAAAAACTGTTTCTTTTTGTGAGGGCAATCCTTATACCAATGTATATTCTTCTATGTGACATGTCCCTTCAGAACATATGTGATCATGGCTCTTCACAACTTCCTGTCCTTTGTTGCTTTTAATAAATTTTAAACTTGTTCCTCCATCCATTTACTCAAGATCATCAAGTATGTTATGCACTGTTTTCCTTTGTCCATCTTTCCCTCAATATGTCTTGTGAGTATCACGTTTTCCATGCACTCCTTCCCCGTTATATGCCCCAGAAATTGCCTCTTATTGATGTTAAGTATCAGTTTCCTTTTTGTTTCCATTTTCTACAAAAGCTCGTTGTTGCTCATATATTCAGTCTATGGTATTTTTCCACAAAGTCAAGCACTTTTTTCCACATCGCCAGAACTTCTTTAATGTCACTCGTGGGGGAAAAATCCAACACACTTTCCTCCTTAGCTAAGAGCTACAAGGGACAGGAAGATATGGAGGGCCATGCTCACCTACGTCCTGAAGAGACATAGCACATGAAAAAAGGAGAATAAATTGAAACCAACATATCCACAGTGCTATAGAGCCTTAGCACTGCCAACTTTCTACTAAAACTACTAAGTCAGCAGAAAACTATGTCTTCTTTTTATTTTTTTTATTGTCTCGTGATTGCATCCATAAAACATATGTAATAATACGTATTTAAAATAATCAAATCATGGTTAATTTTCTCTACAATATAATATATTTTTTAATCACAACAGGAAAAAAAAAACAGGATAACTTACTCATTGTCCAGGTGAATGAAAATATCTCTGAAGTGATGATACGGTCAGTGTAAAATCTCAAAAAGAAAAAGTTGTTGTAACTAAAGTATTCGGTCATGTGGGAACCACTGAGTCGAGCAATTAAAGAACTTTCAGAGGGAGTACTTCCACCGCTCCAGATTTCTATATAGTCATGCATCATTTTCAGATTCATTGCTGAAAGCTGAACAAGAATTAGAAATAATAAATTATGTCTATGAAAAAATTGTCTGTGATACAAAGGATAACATAACTATAAAAGCTTTAAAAGTGTGTGTGTTTATATATATATATATATATATATATATATATATATATATTATCCCTCACTGAGTTTCATGTATATATATATTTAATCATTATATATATATATATATATATATATATATATATATATATATATATATTATCCCTCACTGAGTTTCATGTATATATATATTTAATCATTTTATCAAAGTAGGAATGCCACAAGTATGCATGAACAGGATTCATTTTCTGTCCTTTCCTCAATCCTCCCTATTTTCAGTCTTCTTTTTCACTTTCACTCCCTGTTCATCTTTTGTCCTTTCATTTAGTAGCACTGTACCTTGAATGGCTCTTAGTTGAACAATAGTAAAAAAAAAAAAAAATACGACAAAGATTGTTACAGCTCCTAATAATAATTCTTTTAGTTTCATTATCTGCAGAAAGTGGTTGGTGTTCTAATGGTTTTTAAATTTTCTTCTTACTGCTTACCAAATACAAGGCCCAAACGCCACTCAAAGTAGAGCATTACTAAATACGGTTGTGGCATCATAATTTGCCAGTCAATGATTAAGGATGTTATTGAAAGTTTCCAAAAGAGAGCATTTTAAATATGAGATTAAGTAAAAAAAATCTTTGTGTCACTTACCTTAAGTTTGATTCTTGATCCTATGGGAGCTTCTAAAGTTAAGAAACAGTTTGTATTGTTGTTTACTGTTTGGGGAGTGGCAACAAAACTGCCATTTTTTCCTTTCTGGTAATAGTTACATTGTTGAGCTGCCATAATAAAAATGAAATGAGAAGTAAAACATAAGTCCAGTTTTTAAGTTGAAATATTGATGCAAAAAAGTAGGAGACAGTTTATTGAAATCTGGGTAAAAGCAAAACCGTGGGAAAGATTTTGACATTATTAATAGATTAATAAAATATATATGACTGTAGTATCAGCCGTCCTATATGGCAGGGAATGCTGAACAATCTCATCACAGATGAAGAAGAGATTTGAAGCAAAAGAAACAAAGAAAAGAGTACTGAACTGTTACATAATAATCCCCTATATAGCCATGAATGCTGGACAATGTCCTCACAAATGAAGAAGAGACTTGAAGCAACAATAGGTGTAAATTGTTTCGCCTATTGTCTGGTTCACACTCCTTCCTATTTTTTTGAACAGGAGTAGAGGTTTATTCCTCATTTTCTATTTAAGACTTAAGGTTACTAGTTCTAATGTTTTTTCATTCTCTTTCACTCCCAAAATCCCCTTGCATCTAAGTGGCATTATTGTGTTGCTTGGGGTGAATTGATTTTTAAAGAAACAAATGTAGTTAAACAGAATAAAGCTGAGAAGAGCTACAAAGGACAGGAAATTGTGGAGAGCCATGATTGTCGACACCCTGAAGGGAAATGGTACATAGAAGAAGAATGAGACTGTGTAAATAGTTGACAGAACAGGGTTTGGAGAGATAGAAAAAATATAATATTTACTAAGAGATAGAATGGGCAGGAAATTGTGGAGAGCCATGATTGTTAACACCCTGAAGAGAAATGGTACATAGAAGAAGAAGAATGAAATTATGTAAATGGTTGGCTGAACAGGGTTTATGGTGAGTAATATGTTTTCCCGAAAATGTATTGCTGGGATTTTTTTTCAAATGTATTGTTGGTAATCATTTTTTTTTTTTCAAAAATTTATTGCTGGTAGTAATTTTTTTTAACAAAAATATATTGCTGGTATTTTTACTATAAGAACCTATTTTTACACTTTCATACTGTTTTGACCCCAGTTTGGAAGTTAACTATTTGCCCATAGATGGGAACCTAACGGGTGCTTCAACCCTGCTGAAAAACTCGAGTCATGTCCTTAAATAGCTTTGTCAAATTAACATTTTCATGTGGATATTTTGCTTGGCACCAAACTCATTTAGAAATATTTAAACTATCAGCTGTATGCAACTGCTTTCACAGATCAATGGTTAAAAATAACATTGAGTGAATGAAGTTCTGGGGAACAGCTGCCTGTGACAGTATCTCCATCATTGTACTAAAAAGGGAAGATCAGTAGTAATACCGATGCTAGGACAACTGGTAATTTGGAGGGCTAGGCTATTTTTTAACCTGGCCCAGGTGAGTGGGCTTGGACTCCCAGCATTAAACTCACAATGTGCCACATCCTGCTAGTGTGAAGTAGCTAGTAAATACAACCAGCTCTTGGGCGGGTAAACTACATTTTATCTGTGAAAGTTTAATAGTGATAGAGTAATAATAGAATAGTGACATTGTGTCTGTGAAAAGTGGTTGTAGAATGGAAAATAAATCACCCACAAAAGATTGGTAAATAGTTTTGAACTCCATCAAGGCTGGAAAGTGATGGTTGAGCAGCTCCAGTCCATATATAGCAGCGGTACTACATTTTTAGCCTGATCGGATTCTTGTAAAGATACAACATCGCAGAATGTGGCCGAGCGGATAACAAGTTATTATGCATCAAGCCACATGAATGATTTTGAACTCTCTCAAGATTGGATAATGTAGATTAAGCTGCTTCAAGCACAGATATAACAGCAGTATTCCATTTTTAGCCTGATCTGATTCTTGTAAAGATAAAACATGGCAGGTTACAGGATATTTAACAGATTTATTGGAGAAATTTGCCACTGGAAACATTTTAATCTCAAATTGTAATGTACATCATATTTGTTAATGCCTCAAGATGGTCACAAAACACATTGATTGAAATGTTGTGATCAAAAAGAAATAAATGATGGCTTTAGACAATTTAATTCATTGCATTTCTTGATAATTTAAAGCAAATAATATTTGCAATGAAGGACATAAAATCAAAGTTACTTACGGCAATTACTTTCATCCGATGCATCCCCACAGTCATTTTCTTTGTCACACTTCCAGTTGGAAGAGAGACATTTGCCATTGGTACACTGGAAGGAGCCTAAATAAGGAAAAGTAACAACAATAATAGTATAATTACGTATCTGAATTATACTAACAGTTCCAATTATAATTTTTCACTAGTATTTCTTTCATCTTATTTCTCTTGCTTTTCCACCAAGTAGTAATAGTCTTAAGTTGTCTGAATTTCTTAGATGAAGCCTTGTCAATTATTATTAATTTTTTACTAGTATTTCTTTTATATTATTTTTCTTGGTTTTAGATACATGATATATACATAATATTTCTAGTGGTAATAAATATATCATATTACTAACAATATACCTAATATAAATCATATTACTAGCAGTGATAAATATATTACTAGTGGTAATAAATATATCATATTATCGGAGTTAGCGCTTCCTAATTGTGACTAGGACACGCTCTCACTACACTATAAATACTGGGCGATTTCTTGCTTCGTTCTCTTTTTCATTTCTTCATTTCAGCAAACACATCTACAATGTAGGCTCTCGCAGAAGATAGCGTCTTCCCATTTGTGGAAGACAACATGAACATTATACACTTACACGTACATACAAACATTCACCAAAATACAAACTCTTTACGTTCACACACAAACACAAATGTTGATGTCTTTGTTACTTGTAAATTTGTTGTTTAATACATATATTTGTTGGCATATATATATTAGTCTTGTTTGTTTTCTTTACATCTTCGTTTGGACTCAACTTGAGTCCGCCATGTTCTTGTAGTTGGACCTTCTTCTAGTAGGAAATAAACAATATGTCTTCCTAATTTAACAACACGCAAACCCAACGGTCCTGTCCAATATTACTAGCAGTATACATAATATAAATCATATTACTAGTTCTAAGTAATATATCTTATTACTAGCGTTATACATAATATGATAATATTAGTGGTAATAAATATATCATTTTACTAGCGGTATACATAAGAGCATTAAGTTTTCTAAATTTCTGAGGTGAAGTATTATCATTATTTTTACATCTTTGCTCATTTTTCTTTTCGTACTGTTTTTGTGCTTCAAATAAAAAAAAATCAGCTAGTTGTTAATTTTATAAATTTAATCAAATTTTAAAACAATACCTTTAATACATGCTTCCTTTTGACAGACATATGAGTATGACTCTTCACATGGTTTGACTACATATAATCCTCCTGCTTTCATAATCACACAATTTCCCGCTGACCAGTCAGGCTGAAAATTTTCCCAGTATCCATCACAAGCACTGGATTTTATAGAATTGCCTAAAAAAAATAAGACAAATTAATGAGACTTGTGGGATAAAATAAACTTCTCTACTGATGGGTTTTGTTTGATGTCACTAGATGGTATGACAATCAGAACTAAAAAAAATGGCTTTAATCACAAAGTAGACTAGGCTTTCTAGACTTGAGAAGCAGCTAGGAGAAGGACAACTCTTAATACAAAACTATGAAGTAGACAGTTTAAAACCATTCCATGATTTTTCACAAGAAGGCATTGCAAATCACGCATAATAGAATAAAGGAATCTACGGCGCCATGATGGCAGTTCGTCCTGGGTATGACGATAAAATACATCTGCCTTCTGAGTAAGATGATAGACTATGTGCAACAGTGAGGCCTCTGATCAGGAGGTTTTGAGGAACGTGAAACCACCTCTTAATTGCTGGTGTTCCCAGGTCCACTCTGATCTGGGTGGTAGCACCTGTTAGCGTCCCAGCTATAGGCAAATAGTTAACCCCACAAACTGGGGTCAAAACACTATGAAAGTGTAAAAATAGGTCTTAATACCAGAAATACTTTGTAAAAAAAAAAATATTATCAGCAATACATTTTAGGAAAAAAAAATTTACCACCAGTACCTTTTGAAAAAAATATATCAGAATTAGATTTTTTTGAAGGAAAAATATTACTAGCAATACATGTTTGAATAAAAAGTATTGCCAGCAATAAAAATTGTCGATTTAAATAACTCATTGAAGTTGATATGCTGTAAAACAAACCAAACAAAACCTATGACAGTGGTTCCCAAATTTTTTTCTCTGGCCACATTTTTGGAACGGAAATTTGCTTGTGCCTCACCAAATTTTATGTGATAAAAAGTGCATTTAAAAATTTAAAAAATGCCATGAAAGGGCATGGTATGACTTACTAATTAACCCATAGCTGAGGGGCGAAGAGGTAGATTTATACCTTTCTCAAGGGCATTTGCACATAAGTGAATATAACAAACCCAACTGTATTTGGAATGTGGCTCTCCGATCAACAATTCCGAGCCATTATCCATTACATCATCTGCACATAGCACCTGGTATTTCCAAGTGGTCATCCAACCAGGTACTGACCAGAATCAGTATTACTTTTCTTCAGTGATTGTAGGGAAACTAGTGTTTCAGTGTGACATGGCCATAAGCCCAGCCTATTTCAGGTAGTTAAAATGAAGAAACTGACTGGTACTTACCGATCCAAAATTCAGTTCCCTTCTGAATCTCATTGACTACAATTTCGTTGAGGTAATCCAACTCACTGCCATCTTTTGGCTCTGCCAGTGTGCCTCCATACCTTCCAAAGAAAAATTACTTATTTTCAGTCTATTTAATCCAATGTGCAAATGGCATGACAGTTATTGTCATGAATAGTGGGATTTGTGTTTGTAAGAGGTATATTAGTATCATAATAGTATATTAATATCATAATACTATATTAGTATCATAATACTATATTAGCATCGGAAACAAGTGTGAAAATGATGAGACAAAGTGGAAAATTTATTATTGATGCATTTTATGCTTTCTTTGGCTTCCTCGGGTTACAATGAGAAAAAGAACAAAATTGTATGTGAGGAAAAAATATATATTTGATTACATGAAATTACAGGCTGGTGATTTAGGGGGACTACTAATTGGATAATAATTATTCAAATTCCCATGAGAGTAGGTTGAATGGTTGAGCAGAAAGTTAAAAATGAAACACGTTAAAAATTATGCTTTAAAATTATAGAATAAAATTAAGAACAGTTTCAAGGAGAATCAAACCCGTATTTAACGAGACAAGATTCAGTAACATTGAGCAAAACCGAAGTTCCTAATAATATCCACTTCACACAAGTAAGAAAACATGGTTAATTCGTTGTCCGAATCTGGATCTAGATCGTGTTAATCACCAACATTGAACTGTGTTTATGTTGACTGCCCATGAACACACTTATCTTACATACGTAGGAAGATTCTAAAGTAAATAAAAAAGTACTGTATGTTTTTTAACAAGGTCTTCTACGATTAAGACGGTTGGATGTCAAATTTTGGAGGGAGAGTCGTCTATGTAAATAACAGTCCTCAGGTCAACAGAAACAGAGCCCAGCAGGGAGGGTTACAGTTTTTCTTTAACAATAGTGTTGTGCATTTTATTGAATGAATTCTTATTCCAGCCTGATGCTGACATATGCTTGGATGTAAAAGGACAAAAATTTACCACGGCCACAGTCAGGAATTACGCAATTTTTTCTGTGGTACACAACATACATAGAGGGGTCACACTAGATTTCACCATCAATCCCAATATTGAATCAACCCAATTGAGATGAAACACCAGACCCAATCGAGGTGGGAAAAGGAAGCTGTATGACCCATGAGGTCGATATTAATCAACAAAACTAATGGATCTAGTGACTAGCATCTAAGAGGAAGAAGAGGAGAAGGGACGGAGTTTGGAGCCGGGTGATTGTGGTGTGTTATCAATAGGTATTGTTAGACGTCTCAATGATATAGGGTTGTCAACGTCTGAGGGTTACAGGAGGCCGGATAGTGTATCGGTTGAAAAATTATGATAAAGAAAAATAGACCTGAGGGAACGAATTAGAACGATGTATAATAGTAACAACCCCTCATTCCGGATATTTAGATAGAAAAAAATGGCCGGAGAGTACATCGGTTGAAAAATTATGATAAATATATTTACATAGTATGAAGGCCGTTCTCAAAACATTGTAATAAATAAAAAGAAATAAGGAAATTAAAAATCATTGTATAATAGAAATATTGGTGTTATTGAATACAAAACTCTCTATTTAACTTACTCTGAGCAAACAGTGGCAGCATTATTTCGGTTCTCAGGTGTATTTACGAAAAGGTAACAGTTGCCAAATTTTTCTTTCCATCCTGAAAATAATATAAATAAATTAATTTAGTTGTTACAGGGTCGTTATAATGTAGTATGTGATTTACACTCGAAAAGAGCAGAGGTATGAATCTAATTTAATGTCTTAGAATAGTTGATCTGTGGTGACCCCAATATGTAATGGGCTCACTCTACGAGATACCAAAGTAAGCTCTGCAGTCACTGTCACACTAGAGCATCAAAACAGTCAGGTGGATCAGAAGGTAACCTCATAACCACCAAATGCAGAATAGGGCCTCAAAGGATGTTGATTGCTTCCCTCAACACGTAAACAGGAGGTCAACATAGCTGAGTTTAGAATGTGCAGATTTAAGAACCTGGATGCAAATTTACTGTGGATTAAAGAACTTTCCGTATTCTTTTATCTTAGAAAATTACTTTCTTTTAATTAAAGCAGCATTTTTAAATCGAAATTATAGTCAGACTCATTAAGACGAGCAGCTAATGCATTTTGTGTGTTGTATTGTAAAAGAACTCTTTTGCGTTCACATAATCTTTTATTTAAATTCCTTGTGGTTTCTCTGATGTATTCCTTGTGGCAATTATTACAGGTGGTTGAGTAAATTCTTCCTTCACGTTTTATATATCATTTTCTCTCATAAAGACTTATATAACTGTTATACCGCGAGCGACGAAGTGGACTCGCCTGCACATATAAATGTGAGAACGAAACGTGGGACTTCGGGAGATATCAAATGCCATATTTAGTAGTCGCCTGAAAAAATACAATAGTAATCTGCAGCTGGACTTACTCTAAGAGTGACTGAATTCAACTAAGTAATAGTCACATGACAACAATAACAGATTTAGAAATTTGCGTTATTTGATATTTTATGTTTCAGTTGGTGTGTTCTTTTGCCTTCCTCAGCCAAGAAAAGAATGCTTAGCAAAACTTTGTTGCTTGAATGTTGAAGATTGAAAGAAAAAGAAGAAAAAAAACAACAGATGAGGTAATATGCATATCTACCGACGAGGTAGATAATCCATCAAAAACGTTTACAACAAAATGATAAAGAATGAAATCAAAAACATGACATGTTGAAATTTTATGAAATATTTATTCGATAAAATCAAAAGAAAATAATAAAAGGCTTTCGTAAAAGACACGCTTTCGTAAAAGACACGCTTTTCGTTAGTCACAGTGTCCCGTTTCAAAAATCTACGTTTCCGTACAAAGTACTACTTACAGAATGTGAAGGCCAGAGCTAGGATGGTCAGCGATTGGTTAGAATACCACGTCCATGAGGTATTCTGACAGTGATGCATTGCCTTTGTTTGGATTTTGGATATAAGACCAAAAACGGCCCAAAGTCAACAGACGGCCTCAGAAATTTTGAAGTGTCAATACGCTTTCCACAGACACTTTCGAGACACAGGTTAGGCCCACACGCCGAAGGACGCTAAGCGAACAAGCGGCATGCGTTCCCTTAAGTTCTTCCTCCCGCTGTCCCTAGAATCCAAGCTGCCACGTCTGTCCCTCTCTATTAAAAAAAGTATTAAGAGAAAAAAAACCCAAAAAAAAACGTCTTTTCGTTAATACCATCTATGCAGTAGCGTTGGAGTCCAGTGACGGTACGGAATGCAACACTATCTGTAGAGGAAGCCTTCTGTTAAGTATGTGACACTATGCCAGTGGTTCTCATTTTTTTCTCTTGGCCGCATTCGGTCACTAATCCGGATCGATACCCTATTTTTTATATTCATAATATCACGGCCACTGACCATAGTAAACATTTTGTTTCAGCAGAAACATGTTAACCATGAAAAGATTTCAAAGACAGCTATATTAGAACCGTCTTATTTTGCCTTCAGAACGTTGTACAATATTTTCAGCGTTTTATCGACTACGAATTGTTTGAAGTACAAATAAATGTTGGACTTCCTTGACAGCATTCTTAAAACATCCTCTAATCGATGTTTTAGGGTAAGGCATGTAACGCATTTTATACTTAATTGATATATTTTCGTTTTTAGAAAATAAAACTTCAGTTTTAAAATGTTGATATCATTATAAGTATAACTTCCGTTTATAAAATGACATCTTTACAAAAGTTCTTTCAGTTTAAAACAATTTCACATCGTGGCAAAAGTTCTTACCTTGAGGACACTCAAACGTCAACGCTCCAATTTCCCCCGTGTTCAAACTGGCAACACTGATTACCTGAAAAGAGTAATGAAACCTATTCATTCAAGATAATGTAGAAAAAAAGATGAATACTCAAGAGGTGTTTACACACTTGTTTGAAATATCTTCTGGTCTGGGATATTTTCCTGTGCGGATTTATCAGATGGACCGAGGCACTTTAAGAGATGTCAGGGTTGATATCTAAATGGGAAATGCTATAAAAATGCGTCGTGCATGTCATTTTTGTGTAAACGTATAACTAGATCGGAATAAGTATGTATATATACATAGGGATAAATATGAACAAAAATAGGCTGATATGAAAAATTGAAGATGAACGGAAGGTGAAAGGTGTTGCAAAATTAAAGATAAATAAGAAGATGGATATGAAGTAAGAGTAATCAATATATTCATATGGATAGATAGACAGATAGACAAAGTGACTTGGAGAGATAAAGAGACCGAGATAGATAAACAAATAGTTTTAAATAGATCGATAGATAAAGAGCCTGAGATAGCTAGACAGCCTAAGAGTATGAAACAGATAAATAGACAGACAAATTGTCTGAGATAGACAAAGACATTGTGACAGATTACTTTTGTTAATAAACGACTTATTAATCCTAGAACACTAACCATCAATTAGTTACACCACTACTAACCATGGGTATATCATACCCGATTTTGGAAATATCAAAAAATAAAAAATAAAAAAAAATAAATATAAAACTTTATTTGAAATATTTTATATGCAGGCACTTCAAACTTTGTACTTTGAGTTAACATTAATAGGAACTGAAAAACATATTATTTAGGTAAGAAAATCAGGTACTTACTTGAAATTAAAAATAGGAAAATTTGCGCTGGGTACTACATACCCAATATTAGTGTTCTAGGGTTAACTTATGTTTGTCTATTTAATGTGGAATACAAGTTTTATGACATAAATCAATGACTTAATAGGTAAGTAGACATAGGACGATTTATACTCGATTTCCGGAAGTGCAAAATCTTTTCACTTTAAAAATCTCTTGGGAAATGTACCTGACATTTTGGATACTAAGGTAAAGCAAATCATTGAACATCCTCTTGACATTAAATTTGGAAACTTTACAGATGCAGAACTTGAAACAGCTTTCAAAAATATAAAAAAAAAAAAAATAAGAAAATAGTGGGACTTGATAATATTCAAGACCGGAAGATTCGGGATTTCAGTGATATTCTACTCCAACTCTTTAACGCCACATATAATGTGGAAGTCATAGAAAGAAGAAAAAATTGCTGCACACTTCCTTTCCCAAAGAAAGATCTAGGGTCAGCAAAAACTATAGAGGAATCACACTCATCCCCATTGCAGTAAAGTTTTACGACTCCTTGCTTCTAATCAGAATACAACCGGAAGTAAAAAAAGATGCTTTGAAAAAATCAAAATGACTTTCGAAAAAATAGATCAACCGTTGGACAATACTTGACTGTCCGACAGTTTATTGAAGAATCTATAGGCCGCCTTACTTTTGTAGATTTCTCTAAAGCTTTCGAGTCTGTACATATGGTAAAAATGAAGCATAGCTTCTGGCATATGGCATCCCCCGTGGCAGTAACTGCCATAATGCTGTGATACAAAAATACAAAATCTTTGGTTAGATCCCCAGACGGAGACACTAACTTCTTCGACATCACAGCAGGGGTCCTTCAGGATGACATCCTTACACCTTTTGTTTTTGTTATCATCCTTGACAACGTATTGAGAAATTCTGTCGACAAACATCATCTTGATTTTAGTTTTTCATCAAGACTCTCAAGTTGATATCTTGCAAAAAAAGTTGACAACTATTGACTATGTAGATGACCTAGCTATCACTGTTGACATCATTATCAATGCCACAGTGCTCCTACATCATCTAGAAAATGTTGCAAATGATTTTGGACTCTATATCTTTGCCTCTAAAATTGAATTCATAGGCTTCAACTAGCAAGCTTCAATGCAAACTGTCTCAGGTGAATCTATAAAATCTGTCGGATCTTTACATACCTGGGAAGCGAGATAAATTCTTCTGGAAAGGGTGTGAACATTCGCATAACTAAAGCCTGGGCCGCCTTGAATAATATGGGTATAATCTGGAACTCTGATCTACCAGACAACCACAAACCTTTTGAGTCACTGTAGAGGCTGTGTTAATGTATCGTACCACTGCTTGGACATTAACTAAAACCCTAGTGTCTAAGCTTGATGAAACCTACACTCGGGCGCTGAAAGCTGTACTAAACATCTCTTGGAAAGAACATCCAACTAAATCACAGCTCTATGGATCCATCCCTGATATTTCTACAATCTTACGTGAACGGGAGTGATCTACTGCTCTGGACACCTTGCCATGGAGTATGACGAGTTGATTGCCCAGTAACAACCTACAATGGATCGCTATGTCATGACGCAGAATGCCTCCCTAATGGCCTTCTGACCTTGATGCAGGACCGCCATGGTTGGCGTGACAGACTAACACATGTCCGAGCGAATAAAATATGGGAATGTAGTCAATTTGTTATACGCCCAGCCAACATGGAAGAGAGAAAAGTGAATATAGTATATAGTAGACATCCGTTTATCTCACAAAATAATGATATCGTCCTGTTTGGTCGAAATCCAGTCCGGTTGTGAATAACGCCTAAAGTGGCTTAGCAGCCCGATCTTTGCAAGGTAGACTCTTCTGTACGCGTGGCAGAAGAAACTTGAATGTACAATGAAAGTCTGAGATTGCTTCCTGCATTATTTTCTGGCTTCAAGCTGCTGGATTCACTTTTCTTTACATGTGAACAGACTAGCATAAATAGATAAAAAATGAAAATTTTAAGACACACTGAATTATATATTAATATTTTTGGGATTTATAATATCGATGAGGTTCCTCAACTAGTTTCGGACAGCATAACCATCATCAGGAGAAAATCAAATCCCTGCTTGTTAGTTGCAGTGAACTACAGGAGTGAATGACTGTCTATGAAGAAAGTGAACTTTATCTATAGTCTTCATTTTTTTTATCGTTAATTTTGGTCAGACCTTGTATTGGTGAAACGGCCTCTTTCAAGTTGTTTTTTAAATAGAGGATGAGAGATACCTGAGGTTCAGAATTCCCTTCTGGGTCATTTTCACAATTTTATTTGTTGCTGGAAAGGGAATGTGTGTGTGTTAAGTATATGTTATCTTTTAGCTTTTTGGGAGTGTGTGTAATGTGTGTGTGTATATATATATATATATATATATATATATATATAATTATTATTTATTTAAAACATTTATAACATAAATATGTTATAAATTTTTTAAATAAATAATTATATCTGGTCTACTTTGTATTGAGCACTCTTTTAAGAATAGTAATTGTTGGTTATTGGAATTCATTCCGTATACACCAATCATATACTTGTATATATATATATATATATATATATATATATGACGTCACAATTTGTGAAAGGGACAATGTCCGACAATTCTTTTAAACATTTTTATGCTTATACGTTCTTTTTATAGATACAGATATTTAAGTAAATGCTTTGTTTATATATATATATATATATATATATATATATATATATATATATATATATATATATATATATATATTTATGTTATATGTTTATATATATATATATTTTATATGTTATATGTTTATATATATACATATGTTTATATATATATATATATATATATATATATATATAATCATATATGAACATATGAACTGTTTAAGATCTTGCTATTTCCTACATATATCTGATATATTTCATATTTTATATCTGATATCTGTGTTTGAAATGAGAGAGAGAGAGAGAGAGAGAGAGAGAGAGAGAGAGAGATCGTACACAATCTCTTCGTGGTGAGGGATTCAATTTAGATATGTCGAACTCTTGCAAATCAGTTATGCAATAAATATATTTGCCACTATTTTACACTCCAAAATACTTGTATTTAAAATGTGACCAATCATTATAGGACACCTATATATATATGTTTATATTTCTGAGATGAGGTATTATGTACATTATTTACATTATTCGGACTATTCCTCATCTTTTTCGCCATATCTATCACAGCGTTTCGGCCGTTGTACGCTCCGGCCTTCTTCAGGTGGTTGGAATGTCGAACTGAACCCTTTATTTCGCTCACTGGGGTAGACTGTGCTAGTTCCACGTGTCATGTTTGATGGATGTCAGTTATCAGTTATCTCGCGTTAATTTCCCTCTGAAATTTCTCCACTGCCTTAACCGGGTATTGAACTCACAGTCTTTGGGTCCTGTCACTGGATCTAACCAACGCCTTTATCCACAGTGCCAACATTTCGGCCGTTGTCCTTGAGGACGCATGGCACAGTGGATAAAGGCGTTGGTTAGATCCACTTCTGGTGTCTTATCAAGTAATGGTGCTGAACATTCAATACCATCACAATACCATAAGACACCAGAAGTGTTGAAGCAAAATGGCTGATTTTATGACATATTTATGTTATAATTTTCGAATATATATATATATATATATATATATATATATATATATATATATATATATATATATATATATATATGGTTTATCAAAAATACTTTTACAAACTTTGGGGCGGATCCCTCACGCCAAAACAAGGACAAATGTCCGTATGTCCGAAAATCTTTCGTTTTTGTGATATTAATTTAAAAGAAAGTTTGCAGTAGAATCGGGAAACCTATCCCAAAGTTCTTAAAAGTATTTTGGATACTATCGTGGATTATACATTTTAACAGCGTCTACCGTAAACTTTAAACTTAATAAACACAAAAACGGAGAATTAAGGACATATGCCTATATGGACTTTTGTCCTTGTTTTGGTGAGAGGAAGCCGCTCCGAATGTTTGTGAATGTATTTTTGATACACCCTATATATATATATATATATATATATATATATGCGTGTGGGTGGGTGTGAGAGAGAGACACAGAGAGAGAAAGAGAGAGAGTGAGTGAGTGAGTTATATAAATGAGTTTTATGCTGAATTAGTTCAAGATTCTTGACATTTTTGTCATTTATTTAGTGGGAATTACACCCAGCAAAGGTTTTTGATTTATTGTTAATTGAAGCATGTATTCACCTGAGTTTGTTAATATCATTAAGTTTTCATTATTCTGTGTAGTTCAATTTATAGTAAACAATTGTATAAGAAAAACTTATATATATATATATATATATATATATATATATATATATATATATGAAGAAATATAGTCTTAAGGTGTGCTATATTTATGGGATAACGTGCTCAATAACAGAGATAGAACGTGTGTAAATATAAAAGTGAACATTGAAGTCAACACTTAGACGCGACAGTCTGTTTCATGCTAGACGCAATCATCAGGCCATGTATATATATTATAAAATTGATTAAGTCCGATAATTACTGTTTAATTAAAAACAGACCATTTACTTAAGTAAATTGTATCTATAAAATAACGTATGAACAAAATATATATATATATATATATATATATATATATATATATATATATATATATATATATATATATGTATATATATATGTTCTCCTTTACATTCAGTCGTTCCTACTTCTTTCTTTCTAAATCGCTCAGCTGGATGACCAAACAACTGAACCATGACAACTAGCAACTACCATTTGTATCTAATCAAATATTTAATCTACTTTTGCACTCAAGTCGATGCGAACCCCGGGAAGAGGTATGTAAATAATTTATGATGGGTCGTTCTTCGTCCTCACAGGAAAAAGTTATTGTAAATTGTAAAATGATCGCTACATTCGCTTCAGATGTCTACATAACTGTTCATATTCATTCGGCTTTGACACACTCTTCAGTAAAAGATTTGTGATGAATAACTGTAGTGTTTCTTTTCTTTCTGAGTTTGCCGCTACTCCAGATACCTGTCCAGATACCTGTCCAGATACCTGTCCAGATACCTTCTTCGTTATAATTAACTGCATTGGCAATGCTTATTTCGTCCACATCTTGATTGTTATAGTCACAGCATTTCTGCTATTTCTCAGATGAGGAATTATTATTATTATACATTGATTTATTCAAACTGTTATCCTCATCTTGGTTGTTATAGTCACCACATTTCTGCTATTTCTCAGATGAGGAATTATTATTATTATACATTGATTTATTCAAACTGTTATCCTCATCTTGGTTGTTATAGTCACCACATTTCTGCTATTTCTCAGATGAGGAATTATTATTATTATACATTGATTTATTCAAACTGTTATCCTCATCTTGGTTGTTATAGTCACCACATTTCTGCTATTTCTCAGATGAGGAA
>OZ010612.1:9673276-9698276 GCA_963932145.1 Acanthosepion lycidas | reverse complement strand
CATAGGGAAGCCACATCATGTCTGTGTGAAAGTGACTGAAATTGAGATGCCAGGTCAGGATTGATTAGATTGCAGATCCTTCTTTTGAATTTTGTTAAGAACATTGTGATGAATAGCAGAATCACCAGAACAGATATAGCCACTGTAGTCAATGCACAAATGAATGGTAGATTTGTTTGTAAAAATATTAACTTGTATAATAATTTCTGACTGTGTATTTGCTCATTTCGAAAAGCCAACTGAATGAATGTAGCAATCAAGGTGAGGAAATAAATATTCAAATAGCACAATACTTTCTTGAATTTAAACCACGCAATTTCAACAATGAAAAACAAAAATGAATTAATAATAGACATTTCCACCCAAATTCAAAAATAAATAACATGTAATTGAAATTTATTCCTGGTCTTCCTTTGTTAGATTATTATAATACAAAAAAACAAATGTGTATTGTGCCCATACATTTCAATTGGAAACCAAGAGTGAAGTGAGGATAGAGACATACATATTCATTTATTAGCATGATACGCCATATTGGAAAAGAGATTCATTCAAAATGACTCTACAGTCCTCAGAGAGGCAGTGACCTCAATAAAAATGAGGACCTTTAGTGGTGTGTATCATTAATTCATTAGCACAAATAGAATTGGGACAAAACTATAGACTGTCATCCAAAAAAGTGTGAAATTGCCTTCTCACGAATACGAATATATGGGTGAAGTTAGGAACAAAGAAAGGTATGTGAAATTAGGATTATTCCAGGTATTTCTGGGATAGGTAGTAATTACTATTTTTAGGTTACTCCTGAATTAAAACAGATTGTTTAAGATTTCATATATATATATATATATATATATATATATATATATATATATATATATATAACTATACTGGTTTCGAAAAACCTTCGAATTTTTGATTTGCCAATAATCAAATCAATCTCGAAGGAAAAAAAGCTTTTAAAAAAAGAAAGAGCTAGAAACATGAAAGTCTGTCGAAAAAAATCGCACCGATACAGGTTTGAAGCCCAAAGAAAAAATCCCGACACGAGTAAGCAACTAACAAAAGAGCTCAATACAACCGTAGAGCAGACCTAGATAAACCTCGTGAGCCAGACAAACATACCCAGGTTTCACCTAAGCGGATCGTCAGGGAAAACTTTTACGTTTTTATGTTTATCATTCTTTTTATAGATACAAATATTTAAGTAAATGTTCTGTTTATAATAAACAGTATTAAACAACATTTACCGGCCTGAATGTCCGAGATATTTTCTGTGAAAATTTCTCGGACATAAATGTTGTTTAATACTGTTTATTATAAACAGAGCATTTACTTAAATATTTGTATCTATAAAAAGAATGTTAAACATAAAAATGTCTCCAAATAATTGTCGGACTTTGTCCATTTCATAATATATATATATATATATATATATATATATATATATATATATAATAAAAAGGCTTAAACACCATGGTCATAATTTATTCCATTGGAATCGTAAATACAATCCAATTCACCAGATTTACAAATTCAAAAAGAAAACAGAAAAAACAACCCCGGGAATAAAAAATAAAATTTAGTGAGAGTGTAAGTATGAGAGTGTGGGACGAATGTTAGAGTAAATGAAAGCTATAGGGAGGGGTAACAGACGAGAGAAGAACAGGAAGGTCTAAAGATGAAGGGGGATTAAAATTTAACAGAGAAGTTTTAAAGAGGGGAGTTAAAAACGGTTTAAGTGAGAGAAATATGAATATTCTCGGATGTCTAATACATTAAAGATACACCGGAAAAAGTATACATTTTGTGGTGACATACACACACAATAGACGATATAATCTTAAAGATCAGAAGATGAGAGAGGGAGAGGGAGAGAAAAGAAAAAGGTGTGGGGGGAGAGAGATGGGGTGGAGGGGACTAAAGTTGAAGGGCATTTACTGAAAGGGCCGCTGTGTAATCAAGAAAATTTGACAAAATTAATATCGACTACAAGTTACAAATCTAATATAAACATATAAAAAAAAATATAACGATTATCTAATCTAGCAAGGACCTATATTTCTATGTTCAAAAACACATACGAATACACACATACACAACAACATATTTATATTTATACGTACATACATACATACATATATATTTTAGATATATGATTGCATATGTATGCGTATATTAACCACTAATATCTATCTATCTATCTATCTATCTATCTCTTTATATATATATATATATATATATATATATATATATATATATATATGTATTTCGTTTCATTTCATTGTTGGAAGTGATATCTGATGATCCGGCGTCCTTTTAAAAGGACTCTGGTGAAATAAATTATTATAATGGTACCTTAAAGTGGTCTGTTTTTCTTTTAAATATATATATATATATATATATATATATATATATATATATATATATATATATATATATATATATAGGTAGCTCCATGAAAATCAATAAAAAGAACGGCCTTAAATTTGATGAAAAAAAAATTATCTGCTTAAGTATATATATCATTATTAAGAAGAAATACCAAAGTATTTTTTAATTATTTTAAAAATTTTTTTACTCATTCATCGCATGTTCAAAATTTTAGTTAAAAATCTTGTTTTTTTTGTCAGCGAAATTACTAAAAAAAACTCTTTATCAGCCATTTTTTAAAATTTTGTAAACTAAGTTAAAATCCCAGTTTAAAATTCTTCTAAAAATCAATTATACTTTTTTCAAAATTTATTTTACGAAAATTAGCAAATTTAAAGATTATTTAATATATTTTGAAAAAAACTTTTGCTTACTTTCTTCGAAGAAAAATGTTGTTTAAAATAAAAAGGAGTCGATCTTAACATCGTTGGCTGTTGACAAGTGATGAATGATTGCTGTCATCACATATCGACAGCTAACGTGAGATTCGAGTTATCATACGGAAGGACATAATTGACGTAACGTTTTTTTACATGAACCAGCTTATCTAGTACCTCGTAATTATTAAAGTAAAAAAAAAAAAACCTTTCAGCATTACAATTTCTTTTATTTTGTTTTTTTTTATTACTGTAGCTTACACCATAAGTTTGTTGATACTATCTGTAAAAATTATAAAATACTATAAATAAATTAAAATACAAGTGCTGTACAGCTTTTTGAGGGCAACTATAGCCCCCTAAATTCAATACAGATCTGCTATGATAAAACATTTCTATCCCAAGTAAAGATCATCACAAACGTATCAAAAGTTATTTTGTTACACTACAGCCAATTTGAACTGAAAAAAAAATATTGAAAAATGACTTTTGTCATCATCTGAACAAAATATCAAGGAAACTTTTGAACTGCACCCCATGAAACTAGGTATTTCCTGAAAGCAAAGAATGCTCTTTCATTTCTAAGTGAAATTGGTTGGTGTAAATGATTATAAACATTTTTTCTAGGGAAAAAATATGAAAAAATAGTTAAAATTGCTATTCCTGAACACTGGAAACCAGGATTTTTTTATTTTTTTTTTTAATCAGCGATAAGGAAAACAGTTTTGAAATTAAGCCAAAATTGACTTTGACATTGCTGGGTCAAAGGCCACCCAGCCGACAATACCAAGCTGTCATCACCTTGTAAAAAATCACATTTTTTTTTAAATCTATGTTTGATATGTTTGGCTTGATGATTTTTTTGTTTTTCAACACCTTTTGAGCAGGGTGATGACAACAACACTTAAGGATCGAACCGAAAACAGTTTGTTTGAAATAAGAAATTCACATAAAATTGAAATAAAAACGACTCACTGAAAAGTGAAAACTGTAAAACAACTTCAAAAAATTGAAATTGCAATGAAATATGTAAATGAAATAAATGTTACTTTTAAAAATGTAGTAATATTGATGTTGAAAATAGCTTAGGATGATGTTCAAATTTTTTTAAGGAGTAAAAAACGCTAATTCAAAATGTTTAGCATGTGTTTCGTACGAAGAATTTGCAATAATGTAATCGACGTTCAGCAGAAAACGCTTACACTCAAGCCACGTGACGTTTTATTGCTTGTGACCTTGCGTACTTTTTAATTAGAGCCATTTTATGAACACAAAATTACATTGCTTAATTACTGCGGATCTTCTGATTAGTCAAAACGATACAATTTACAACGCGCTAAAAAAGATCTATCTCATAAGGACACTTAGGAAACGTGATACGGCTTTTAACTAATTTTATAATATTTTAACAACTTAAATGTAAAAATCTATTATAATTAAAGAAATAACAAATAATTATATTAAAAATTCATTTTTCATCGAAAAACTTTTTTACTTTCAGAAAATATTGTCCATATTCATAAAAACAACTAAAAGCAAATAAAAGCATTTGAAATTAAATAATATATTTGATTTATTGAGTATTGTATGTTGCAATTCAGAGCTGATTTTCAGGTAGGGGGGTCCAATTAAAAACCAAAAAAAAACATGATTTGCATTCCTCAAAGCTTTTAACTATTGTAATCATTAACCTAGACTCGATCGAATTTCAAGCGTTTTCATAAAATTAGTTAGTGGGGGGGTTAATAAATATATAAAAAGATATTTCTGGCATGACTTTAATAAAAAAAAAACATATTTATAATAATTTCGATCATCTATGAATAGTTTCTGAAAGTTTCATTAACATCCGACAATTATTTATATTTTTGCAAGATTTTCCAAATTAATGTGTCATACCAAAAAAAAAAAAACGTGCTAAACATTGTCTATGTTTTATATATATACAAATTCATGAATTATTCATACATAAAACAAATACAAAGGTTAATGATTAAATGGTGAGAAATCCATCTTCGCGAACAATTCAATAATATACAAAAACCCCGAATCTGTTTATGAATGAAAAGATCCTGCTTTATAAATTTCCGTTGCATTAGATCTTTTTATTTTACAAGCTTTCGTCTGTTCCTACAGACATCCTCAGGTATGAAATAGATTGTGTTCTTGTTCGTTGTCAAGTTTTTTGAATTCTCATATACTTGTATTTTGATTGGTCATTGCAGCTTATGTAACAGCGTTTACCCTAGTGAGGGATGTTTGATTGATTTGAACCTTTTAAAAACCTTTATTCTACATTCAACATCATCAATTGATAAGACACCAGAAGTGTTGAAATAAAATGGTTATTTTTGTAGTGATTTTATAATATATTTATGTTATAATTTTCGAATAAATAATTATATATATATATATATATATATATATATATATATATATATATATATATATATATATATATATAATTCCCAGGGGGATATAATCCAGGTAGAACTCAATAGAGTAAGAATATAATATAAAAGACTCAAACACTAATATCCTATTGTTATAATTTATTACATTGGAATCGTAATCACGATTCAATTCCTCATACCTACAAATTGTTTTGAATTGGATCATGATTACAATCCCAATGTAATAAATTATAACCATGGAATATTAGTGTTTGAGCCTCTTATATTATATATATGATTGTGCATTTGAGAAGCAGACCCCCATATATAAAAGTTTCATTAAAAACGGCTAACATGGTACTGAGGTTGAGGTTTTTATTTATTTTTTCTTGTGTTCTTATAATTCTATTCTTTTCTGTACATAAATTATGCAGAAGTTTTCCGAATGTTCTGTATATCTGAGCACTTTCGGCTATTCTTTTAGCCATTATCAAGAATTATTTTATTTTCTACTTTTAACTGAGGACAACTATAATCGCCGAATCTACATGTAAAAAAGGTTAAAAATGATGGAAGCATTATTAATAAAAAAGAAAAAGCCAACACTCAATAACATCAACTATGAACACGGCCACAATGTGCTAACCATGTTTGGAAAATAAAACGTAACTATAACTCTGGATACATAGATAAAACAATCCATACATTCAGTTAAAAGTAAATATAAAATTGTCCATGATAATCAATAAAAGTACAGCGAAATGCGTACGGATATACAAAAAATTCAGATGATTTCTACATAATTTATGTCCAGAAAAGAAGTAAATTATAAGAACACGAAAAATAAATAAAAAACTTAACTGCAATACCTTGTTTTTAATGAATTAAACTTATATATATATATATATATATATATATATATATATATATATATATATAAATTTAATTAAAAAACAGACCATCTTAAGGGTTCATTGATTATATTTTAATCCCTAGTAAAGTGATTTTTTCCTGGTTCTTCAGATCACATTTCCAAGCGTAAAAGAATATGGTGTAAAATTTACATATTATTTTTTTATATACAAGCATCTGAGGAGTAGTTTTAAGTAGATGTAAGGTGATATATATATATATATATATATATATATATATATATATATATATATATACACACACACATACACAAACACAAAACATTTTTACATATAAATATAGCAACACTTTTAACAATAAATATAGCGTACCTTAAAACTATATTTTTACTATATATATATATATATATATATATATATATATATATATATATATATATATAACATTGGGATATGTACTCAAATATGGATATCCACTAAAAATAATGTTTGAAACAATAAAAATGGGCAATTAAAAATAAATTATATATATAATAGCTGGCCACTTGTATTCAAGGATACCCGTCTATTAGAGCGGCTAGCTCAGGCACATTTGCGTTTGTTCAACACCCACAGAGCCAACCCGTGGGTGATACTTCAGTTTCTGGGAGAGAGCATGTTATCTAGAATGATCCACAATCTGAACAACACCAGCACACTCAAATCCTCGATGACTTGTGACTTCGTGCTAGCACTGCTATCGATGTCCCCAAGTATTCCGTCTACCCAATTTCACTCACAAGGCATAGTATGGTTTTCAGGCACTTTCGAAAGGTGCCGCACACTGGGATCGCCTCTGCCAGGCCGATAACATCAAATGTGTATACATTTTTTGGGAGCGAACTTTGTATATATATTATTTCTTATTAGTATAAACGTTTAGTGACGACACATATTCGGATAGACGTTCCCTTTTTTTTTTGTTTTTTTTGTTTTGTTTTTTGCCTTCTTTGTTAAACAGTACCAGTAGAAATAATTAACACCATTTAAAAAGAAAACGAGACGTATACTTAATTACGAGTAAAAATAACATTTGAAGTAATAAAAATGTAGATATACAATAATGGCTGGCTACTCATTTCTGTGTCCACCCATTTGCCAGAATGGCTAGCAAATCCCTGTTACATATGCCTGCTCAACTCACAGTGTCCGCCCATGGTCTTATACTGCAACTATGTTGAGTAGACCTTAGTTACAATTTCTGAGATTGAACGCGTAATATGGCATGTTATATATATATATATATATATATATATATATATATATATATATATATATATATATATATATATATGTGTGTGTGTGTGTGTGTGTGTGTGTGTATGTATATATACTAGCTTAAAAGCCGCCCAGCAGAGGGCTCTTTAAGGGGCTTTCATCACAATAGGGAGGAGTAGATGCGATAGGCAACAATAAATTACAGAAGAACTCAAAATTTGATCACTGCATTTAAGATAACCAGGTATTGAACTCCACTTTATCCACTGTGCCATGTTTCCTCAAGAACACATGGCACAACGGATAAAGGCGTTAATAACAGGACCCAAAGAGTGTGAGTTCAATACCTGGTTAAGGCGGTGGAGAACTTGGAGAGGGGAACTAACAGGAGATAACTGATAACTGACATTCATTAGACACGACACGTGGAACTAGAACAGTCTACCCCAGCGAGTGAAATAAAAGGTTCAGTTCCACATTCCAACCGCCTGAAGAAGGCCGGAGCGTACAACGGCCGAAACGCTGTGATAAATATGGCAACAGAGATGACGACAATAGTCCGAATAATCTATCTATCTATCTATATATATATATATCTATCTATCTATATATATATATATATATATATATATATATATATATATATGGGTGGCGGAAAATGTATGACAAAGTGGAAAAAAATGTTTTCGTGTAACGCGTTTCGTCCTTTAGGACTTCATTTACATACATTCCCGCCCGGGCAAATATTGTTCGTGCTCTCTCTCTTTCACACACACACACACACGCGCACGCGCACACACACACATCTGAATCAAATTTAATGCCCATCAGGAAGCTTTGATCTCAGAACAGTTCATCTGTAGTAACCCCAATATGTACCGAGTTCAGTCTAAAACATACCAAGGTTTGGCACTCAGTGTTACCATTGAAAGTCAAAAAGCCTTGGAGTCGTGAGTACTCATCCAACTCTTTCCAAATTCTCTGCACTGTCCTCAGATTGACACCCAAACACTCTGATGTGTTCGTATTGGAGCTCCTGGCGCGAATTCGAAACACTACAACATGCCGTTTCCAAATTTCTGGCGCAGTGAATTGCGTCATGGTGCTCGTTTTCTCAAAGACGGAGCCCAACTGACCCTACTTTACTGTGCAGCCGACAAAATAAAAAAAACAAACAACGCGCGTGCGCGAAATTAAAATATTAAATGGCGACAATTTAACCATCGCACTCTGTATCTTAACACACAAATGTGTGTGCGTCTCTGTGTGTAAGATGTACCGTGTCATTTCCGATGTGGGTGACTAAAAGATCGCCTTAACAATGTCCCTTTTCAAGTAATGTGTCACCGACAGCTTCTACCAATGTTACTCATATTCTTAGAAAAGCCGTTTTTCAGCCCCAGTGAAATCTTTTTTTCTTCTTTTCTCCCCAACTTCTTTTCATACCTTAATAACATTCGACACTTGATATAGTCACTTCTTTCTCTCTTCCTCACGAACAGGGCACAATTTGCTTGGAATGTCTACGTTTGCGCTCGGGTAACATACTTTAAATGTTTAAAAACCTGTGCCATTACTTTCTTTCTTCCTTTCGTTAGGGTTCAGTGCACATTAACGACAAAGAAATAAGATGTGGGGAGGGGGTCTAAACTAGTATTTTTTTAACTATTTCAGTTTCATTCTTCCTCAAATCTTTGTCTCCCCATCCCCGATAATTTCGTATAACCACGACGAAATTCCATGATATTTACGATCATTTTTATTTTATTCATGCCTGGTTGCTAGTTTCCGTGCATGCCTGCTGCAGACGCCCACTTAGTCACGTTTCGATAGAGTAGTAGCCAGGTACTGAACTCACAGCTCTTTGCGTCAAGTCACTCGATCCAATCAACGCTACTTCAGTGGTGAACAAAAAAAAAAAAGAAAAAAGAAGAAAACTTGAGTTGAGTTAAAGGGAGATAACTGAAACATGCAGAAGAGGCATGGCACGTGGAACTAGAACAAATATACCCCGGTGGACGAAATACAATGTTCAGTTCGAAATTCCAATCACCTAAAGAAGGCCGGAGCATACAACGGTCGAAATGTCGTAAATATGGCAAGAAAAGATGAGGACAAAAATCTAAACAATGTAAGCAATTTAGACAAATCCTGAAGAAGACTGGAGAGTATAACGGTCGAAACGTCGTGAATATGGAAAAAAAGATGAGGGCAGAAGCCCGAACAATGTAAATTATATAAATAATTACAATACCACATCTCAGAAATATAGACGGCTATCGGGACAAGCTTGTTAGCCATTACATCCAATTGCCCATGGCTCTCCACATAACATTTTCGTTTATTACCTCTGAATTGATATGATTTTTTCGGAAAGTCATTGGAGGAACATTATTTAATTTCGGTATCGTACGATATGGTTGTAAGCTGTGAAAATGTTGAACAAACTTTGTTAAAGTATTGCCTCTTTATATTGTTTACTAATGCTGCTATGATTATTATATTTATTTGAAGTTATATGACAGGGTGGGCCAAAAGTAGGCTTACAGTTGTTTCACTATATTTTTTCAGGTTTTAGATCTAACTTCGCCGAACTGTTCAAAATGGAACACATCCCCATTAGGCTTTGGCAATAAGGGATTACCTTAACCAAACCTTTCCACATCGTTGATTCGGAAGAAGGAGCAGCATCGAATGGCCACCACGCTCACCTGACCTAACACCAATGATTTCTTTTGGTTGGTGGGGGGTGTAGTAAATTACTAGGTTTAGCAGAGAAATCCCTTCACAGTGGACGAATTAAAAGAGCACATCTCAGAAGTATTTATTAAAATTGATGCAGATCGAGATTTGTACCGTGCTGTGTGCCATATTGTTCTGCAGAGGTTTCAGGAATGTTGCAATGTTGAAGGAGGACATTTTCAGTACTTAAGAGATTAAACTGTACTAAAAACGTAAGTAAAATATTAAACAAATCTACATAAACAGTTTTGAACAAATATGATTGCAACAAATAAATATAAATGTAATAATCAATTTTGTATTTTCTAATCTCGTTCATTTTTTATCAATTGATAGTGTCGGTGTTAGTACAGTGTAACCCGGATATAAGAGACCCGGGTATAAGATAAACCCGGATATAAGAGAGATTTGATCTGGTCCCAAATTAGAGCCATACTTACCTAAAGAAAATAGACCAAACCCGGATATAAAAGAAACCCGGATATAAGAGACCTCTTCTCCGGTCTCGGCAACTCTCTTATATCCGGGTTACACTGTACTGTCAAAACGGCAGTATAAATTATTTTATTGTATGTTAAATAATGATTTCAAAATCTCAGAGTATTTTAGGTTTAAATCCCGATTTATATTTTCATTTTTTTTTGTTTTTTGTTTCTCTTATCTTTCTCTAAAATGAACACACTTTTCAATATTTGTGTTTGTCTATTTATGTACTATTTCGTAATTTGTCTTGCTTTGTAATCCTTTAAGAGTAATTCTAGTTTGTCATTTCGGTCCTACCTTTTTACTGTCGAAATAGTTAAATGTAATTGCCTCTTCTACACCAACAGCTTCTTCCCTCGCACTTCCCCATAGTAGAACTCTCTCTTACTTGTTTCCCTGATAACTATAATCTTCAAAAATTTAAATGTAATGTGAATCGACATCTTCTGATGCCTTGGTCTTGATCCCCGGCCTTCTCCTTATCCTTTCCTCAAACACCCCTTTTTACTTTTACTTTCACTTTCTGTAACCCCTTACATGCTAGTGGCACTCCCGCCTTGCTTGGGGTGAAATATATAAATATAGCTGGGGCTGATAGTTGGGGATACCCCCACACACACTGTCTATAAAATGCTTCCGTGGTATGCGTCTCAAATAACCTTTGACAACAAAGTTCAGCTCCAAGCTAGAGAATGGGCAAAGGCAGAAAACTGTTGCAACATAACCAGCTGCTTCCGGTAGATGGAGCTCGACAACCCAGGAAGGCAGTTCGTTTGATTTGAAACTTCCGCTGCCTTATGGTCATAGCCAAACACAGAAAAGGCTCTGGAAGTAAATCCTGTCAGAAAACCCGCAGTAGAGCTGCAGAGGCGGTTGGCTGTCAACACTGACATATTTCCAACAATTCCTGCAGCCAAGTCAACCCCAAAGGTAATGTCCTGTATTCCTTTGGGCCTTCCAGTCACATTACGAAAGGACTGAATTTTGATCAAACAGGGTGCTACCTTTATCTCGCGAGATAAACGGATGCCTTTTGGATTCTAAGAATGTTAATAATATAGTTCGAAACTTGCTACTATGTTTGTCTCAACTAAAGAACATATTAGAAATTATTATATTCTCTGAGTTTCATGAAGGTGTAAACACAAGTGTAACAGTAAAATTCATCCAGCGCGATTATGGGGTCGATGGGTTGAAAAAATTTGCAGGTTTGCCCGTTTGAAAGCTGGGGATTTTAGTTTAGAGGATAAACCAAGGGAGGGTCGTCCAAAAGGGCTCGATTCAGAGGATTTGGAAACTGCTATTACAATAAATCATGCTATTGCGGCCAGGGAACTCTGTGAGAAATTTAATGTTAGTCTGACATTTCTACACGAATTGAAAACGATTGGAAAGTTTTCAGTGGTTAGAAAAATGGGTCCCGTGTGGCCTAACGTCTCCAGAGAATCGCAAACAACGTGTCGATTGTTGCTAGTCATTGCTTAACTGACATCTTCAAGCGCTCTTCTTGGATACACTTGTTACTGGTGATGATAAATTTAACCATTAACATCACGCTATGCGCTGTCGTCAGTGGATCAGCCAAGGAAACAGATCTGCTTACCAACAGAGAGAATTTTATCAAAAGAAGATCGTGTTGAGTGTATGGTGTTATACTCAAGAAATCATCTAATTAATAATAAAATAATTAACGCTGGTGTTTACTGTTGACAACTTCATCATTTAAAAGTAGCTTTGAACAGAAAAATGTCCATCTTGAGTCAACAGAAAGGGAGTAATCCTCCACCACGATAATACCCGTTCATACACTGCATGATTGGAAAAAGATCTCTTACAGGAGTTCGATTGAGAAAAATTGCTTCAACCTCCGTATTTTTCCAACCTTGTTCCTTCTGATTATCACATGTCTAGGGGTCTGCAGAATAATTTGGGTGGCCTGAGGTTGAGATCAAGAGAAGATTTTGAACCTGTGTTGGTCATGTATTTTGCTTTAAAACCTAAAGAATTTTACAAACGTGACATCTGTAAACTTGTTTTTTTTTAATTTTTTACAGTATGGGTCACCCTTTACAATGCCCTGGGACCACTCAAGATATAGAGTTACGTTAGGAGACCATTTGTGTGTATAGGCATGAAGATTGTAGTGATCGGGGAAACATCCTGTTGGGGGTCGGTTCCACAGGGCAGTGGTTCGCGGGAAGAAGCTTCTCGAGTGGAACTTAATTCGCACAGATGAAATACGGAGGGAATGTGGGAGGTTTGCTGTTATATAAGTGGCATGGCGTGTTCTTTCTGCGAAGGTTTGCCTCGGCGGAATCAGGGAATGTAGTTCAGCCGAGCGCTTTCCGCGGAAGCAACGGTAGAGAAACGAGAGGCTTGCCATATCCCGCCTGTGGGAGAGAGGTTGAAAGGTGGAGAATAATTCGTCAGTCATTTGTTGACAGGTGGAATGAGGTTCTCGTAATCAATGGGGATTATGTTGATGATTAAGTCTTTCTAGGAGCATTAGTATCTTCATTTGTAATATACACGATAAAGTCGGACAGAACCTTGAAATACTATTAGGTTGGTGCAAAAATAATGTCGTTTTCTCACATAGTAACATGTGTGAGAAAACGGCATTATTTTTGCACCAACCTAATAACAACAGTAATAAATTTTGTCGGCTATTTTCTCATAATCGGTGTCGTAAACAAATATTTTGTCCATAAAGCTTTGAAGTGTTGCTGTCGCGTTTTTGTTTTTTTTTATATCCAAAAGGCATATAATTATATTGCAACAAAAGGATGACAACAATACTGACACATTTAGGACAAAGTTGTCATTATTGTCGTCATTCTTTTAGGCATTTGATACAAAAAGGTGGACATGATAAGTGGGGATGGAAATGTTCTAAATAAAAGGTGGGGCTCTTAATAAAAGGGGATTGGGAAATCATTTAAAAAGTAAAAAATTTTAGAATTTCAGTAAAGAATTTTTGGTGCTACTATAGTATGATATCTACCGAGGCATTTGCGACCCACCGTATATGACGCTGTACTCATTATTGCTGGAAAATGCTCACGAAAAACGATGACCTGTTTACTGCTTGGTGCTACTATTGTATGATATCTACCGAGGCATTTGCGACCCACTGTATATGACGCTGTACTCATTATTGCTGGAAAATGCTCACGAAAAACGATGACCTGTTTAATGTTTTTTTAAATGACATACAATCAATTTATAAACAGTTAAAATCACTATCTGATGATTTCTATTTTATTTTTAACATAAAAAAATTGTTAATGATTTTTAATACAAAACCAGTTCACTGTTCTCTGCCTTTAAGCCTAACCCCAACATATTTCATACTTCCAACAAGTTGGTAAATATCATACCATAGTAGAAAAATAGATAGTAGATATCATACTATAGTAGAAAATGAATGGTAGATATCATACTATAATAGCACCAATTGGGCATCTCGAGGTGGTTCAATGTTAGCAACCTTGTCTCGCTAGAACAATTACGACTGCGTAGTAAGATTGATCCCACTGCGCGCCCTTTTTTTTGGCCTTGTGCTACATCTAAGCTACGCTTGGAAAATTACTATAGTAGCACTGAATTTTTTTAATTATACAGTTTATCAAAGAATGGAAAGAATAAAAAAAAAATGAACAATGTTTTAAACAATGTAATCATAAAAACGTGCAAACAAAAACTTGAACCAACTATATTAATTACCGTTTCCCGATGATCGACTGTGGTGTATTCGATAGTGGCTCGGAATGAGAAATATGCAGAGCGGAGTTCGAATTCTAGTCGTATTCGTTAGTTACGCGCAAATGTCATCTATTCTCTCGCCAGATATGAAGAGCAAGACAGACTTGGTTGGTCGGAATTCTTTTGCCTGGTCAACCGTGCATCGAAAGAGACACGATCAAGTGAATATCACGTATGGCACGCGACATTTTATCTCTATGGCTGCAGTAATGCCACTACGACCTTCAGGAGATACGGGATTTATGATCGTCTGAATAAACGGTGGAGATTATAAGCTCGGGTGAGGAGGATCAGAAAATATCCTCAATAAATAATTGCCCCCTATCTTTCTATTAGTCACGAATTAGTAGACATGTTATATTGATGTACTTTCATCTAGAGTCTTAGCTGAAGTTGTTTGTTTGTGAAAAACAATGTTTCTTGTAAGAGGTAAGCGATTTGATATTATTTGGGTGTAGACATTGTATGAGGAGTTGTAACTCTGAGTAAATAATTATAAATCCCCTAACATTTATATATACAAAAATACTTGTAAAAGTGGGAAACAGCAAGACGAGTTCTATTTATTTTATCTGATTGTTATGTGGTGTTGGAGACACGAGAGACAATAATGCTGAGTAAAATTGTGAGTTTGGGGTCAAATGTAGATCAAATATGGATCGGAATCCGACAGAAAAGAGAAAAAAGGAGATTAAATTTTCGTTGACGTATGTGTTAACGACCTGTCCGTGTGAACTGCTTGTCCGATAGTGAGGATGTCACGTGTTTGTGTGTGTAGAGGAGAAAAGTGGGGTCGATTCTCATTGGTTTAGAATGAGTGAATTAATTTTAATTATAATTGTTATAATTATTTTATCATAATTATTTTTGACACTATAATTAATCTGTTTTTGAACCCGGCACCGTGATAGTATAATTATTTTTTGATTCATGCATTTCTTTATAGAACTACAACATCGATCATTGTTTGTAACGCTAATCAGAACACGAATATCGATCACTGTTTGCAACGCTATTCAAAACACAACAACCAGAGCAGCATCGGCAATGACCATCAGATTTTGAAACAAGATATTGAATAAAACTGACTAGTGGAGTTTTTTTCAATTTTTACCCTATTTGAAAACATATCACTTAAAACTCCTTTCGAAATTTGAGAGTTGTTCTCTTTTTACCTTAATACGTCATTTCTGTGAATTTCTGTGAATTGTAAATAAGATTTTTTAATTTTATACATTGAGCATGTGGTTTTTCATTTTGCTATTTCTTTCTCATTTCTTATACTTCGCAAAAGTTTTCACTTTTTTGAATTATTTATTCCTTTATCTGCTGTATAAGCTGAAGTTATCGTATTTTGAAAAACGATGTTTGTTGGAAAGGTAAGAGGTTAAATTATTTTATCCTTAAATTCCACTTGGTGAAAGCTTTGTGAAGATATCAACTAGGCAGGACGCAGTGGAGCGACAAGAGGTTAACCATATTAAGGAGTGATTTTATTCAATGATTAAGCGTTGTCAGTAGTATGACTGATAGTGACAAAAAAGCGGCGAAGTCGACAACAGTTTTCGACTACGTATCGCCAGTTTTTCAGTGTCAGAAACACGGTTTTAACAAAAGCAACTGGAAACTTTCTTCTATTTTTCAGAAGATATTTTTGAAAAAAATTTAGACAGGAATGGTTCAGCAAATTCTTGTTGCTGACCAACTCACGTAGAGAACGATTTGCTCAAATTATATATACAATTTGAAAAAATAATCTCTTCAACTCTTAAAAGATCAGCGAGTTCTTTTTCGAAATTTCATAAATCTTTTCTTTTTAGTTCTTACGTACTTTCTTTTATACGTAATTTCTGTGAACTGAAAATAAGATTTTTCAATTTTATACATTGGGCACATAGCCTTTTTTCATTTTGCTCGTTCTTTCTCAAACCGGTTCTCGTACGGTAACCGAAGTTAGGCAACGTCGAGCCTGGTCAGTACCTAGATGGGTGACCGCTGGGAAATAACAGATGCTCTAAGCATGGATGTGCGGGTGGTGTAATGGTTAGCGGCTCGAAATTGCAAATCGGAGAACATAGT
The DNA here is from genome assembly GCA_963932145.1 of Acanthosepion lycidas. Lineage (NCBI taxonomy): Eukaryota > Metazoa > Mollusca > Cephalopoda > Sepiida > Sepiidae > Acanthosepion > Acanthosepion lycidas. The sequence goes on along the minus strand of OZ010612.1, from coordinate 9,681,875 downwards.
TCCAATTCCAGTCGAGTTCATTATATTCACTTACGCGCAAATGCCCTTGGAAAAAGTATGAATCCACTTCTTTTCCCCACAGCTATGGGTTAAATAATAGCACTTATATCAGTAAATCCTTATTATCTAAAAAATTATTACAGTCTAGTAATATTTTTTGGCTTTAAATAACCTGCAACTTTAACCAGGTATTGAACTCATAACTCTTTGGGTCCTGTCACAGGATCTAACCAACGCCTTTATCCATTGTGCCATGTATGCTTAAGGACACTGGTTAAGGAAGTGGAGAATTTGGAGAGGTGAATTAACAGGATATAATTGATAACTGACATCCATTAGGCAGGGCACGTGGAACTAGAACAGTCTACCCCAGTGAGCGAAATAAAGGGTTCAATTCGACATTCCAACCACCTGAAGAAGGCCGGAGCATTGTGATAAATACGGCAATAAAGATGAGGAAAACAGTTCGAATAATGTAAATAGTGTACATAATACCTCATCTCAGAAATATAGACAGATTCATTTTACTAGTTTCTTTATAAGAATTTTTATTCCTGGTTCGAGTTAGAACAAGAATTGTCCAGAGGATCCGATTGGAACATTTTTAACCATTCTCTGAACAAAAACACAAGTCTTAGAGCATTCAAGATAGAATGGTTATGTTATTGTGTTCCACTAAGGAGGGGAGGAGGGCTAGATAGATAGATAGATAGATAGATAGATAGATAGATAGATAGATAGATAATCGCTTAAGGCATGAAATTTCCTGTGACCAAGCTGTGTTAATTTCTATGTCTACATTATTTATATCTACAAATGCCCGATATTGAGCTCTCTTCCCTGATAAATATAGAAAAATTCTAACAACAAAAAAAACTTGTCAGTGATGGCAATATTCGTTTAACAAGTCGACAGTCTTCGCACATACATACGTAGACACACAAACACACACACAAATCTCTCTCTATATGTGTGTATGTGTGTGCGTTTGTGTTCGTACGATGCATAATAGTATCAGTAATAACCATCAGATTTTGAAAAAAAGATATTGAATAAAACTGAAAGGGAGAGTTTTGTGAATTTTCATGTTAATTTTATTTGTTACCTAATAAGAAATTTTATTTCTGGTTCGAGTGAGAACATATTCAACCATTCTCTGGACATTGACACAAACATAAGTCTTAGAGCATTCATGAAAGAATGGTTATGTTATTGTTTTCCATCGGGGGAGAGAGCTATAGATATTGATTGATGGATTCATTTTCTACAGTTTATCATCTCTTTGCAGGTTATTTAAAGCCAGAAAATATTTTACACTTTAATATTTTTTGTTAGGAGTGGATAAGTGTTTTTAGTGATACAAAACTTACTAATTAACTGATATAATGAAATATGCATACACCTGAGTTCTCCCTCAATGGAATATGATTGGCTGGTGTCCGTCATAAATACAGACGGACGTGTAGGTACGACAGCGTCTATGACGACGCCCATTGGACTACGCCATTGGCTATTCTATCGGTCTACACTTATTACCTGCGACTACGACGAGTACCAGTCGATTACTGCTACCGTGTACTACTTGGTTATAGTAGCCAAAACCACTTAGCTACTTCAATCAAATATATCCCTTTCCGGGACATATCATTAACCCATAGCTGGGGAAGAAGAGGTGGATTCATACCTTTCTTAAGTGTATTTGTGCGTAAGTGAAAATAACGAACCCAACCAGAACTGGAACTCTGCTCTCCAATTAACAATTGCGAGCCATTATCCATTACACCACCCGCACATCCATACTTACTGTACCTGTTATTTCCAAGTGGTCACTTATCTAGGTACTAAGCAGGTTCGACATGGCTTATCTTCAGTGATCGTATGGGAACTGGTGTTTCTTCAACGTTATCATAATGATTCTAGGCTATATTGTATATAGTTACTTAATTTCCACTTCGTCACCGCTGGGCCAATGGTATGATGCTTGCGTTGTATCGTAACGCTCCGGGTTCGATTCTCGGTAGTGGATGCGCACTGCTGATGAGGCCCCCAAGATAGGGCGAAACGGCCATTCAGTGCTTTCCTGCATTCCGTTGAGGTTTCTCAGTCTAGACACGATGAATTATTATGAAAAATTATTAAAATCTTCAAACAATTCTGTTATATTAGGATAATACAACAAAAACATGTAAATATTGCTATACAATTGCAGTCGTGTTTCATTGCATAACAATCCGTATGTTACGAACGTTGGAAGTGTATTCTATGCGTTCTCATCTTACCTGGATAGATATATAAATAGATATAATTTTTTACAACAAAAACAATTTAATTCCATTCCTAAATGCTTACGTATATAGGTTGGTGCAAAAATAATGACGTTTTTTGACGTCAAAAAATGTCATTATTTTTGCACCAACCTAATAGAATTCAACACTAATATACTTAATACCTCATATAAAAAATCACGAAAAAGCGAAAGCCCCTGCATTTGCCGCTATGAAAGTGGATGCCTACAGCAATATAAGGTAGAAGTTATTAAACCCCATATTTCTTAATCTTAATCGACCAGGCATAATCTCTTCCCGAAAAAAATCATTGATAGTCAAATTAAAAAAAAAAAAAAAACTGTTCTTACAAAAATTAAACACCGCCAACACTAAAAAGGAAACAATTCGAAACAAACATCAACATCTTTAAGTGCAAACAAATGCATAAAAATTATTAACAAGATGAATTTATGGTGAATATAAAATAAAAATAACTCTGTTATCCACTGTTTACGAATTCGCGAGCCTATGCGAAAATTTATTTTCACCAATAGAAAAAGGGATTGGGCTGAAGAAAAGATCAATAACGCCGGTGTCAAATTACACGCTGATACATTATCAGCGTCTAATGAAAGCAGGTCAATTTCAAAGAATTCTATTCAACTCCAAAGCTAAGTACCCTAAAATATCTTTTTATTCATGTTGAATACAACCGTGTGAAAAACGAACTCTCTCAATTTGTTTTAGACATTTTGGAATATTACTTTGTGTCCGATGATTTAATATGAACATTTTTTCTTCTTGATAATTGATCGAAACTGGGAACTTTAAATATTTGATTCTTTTTCCTGAAATAAGTTCCTGACAACTTCAAATGTGTTAATTTGCAATTAAATTCATTATCTTGTTTCGTTAAATATAACACGTATGTTTCCTCGTCATTATCCCTCAATACTTCAAATTCACCGTATGACGTATTTTAAAATAAACCATTTCATCTGCAGACACCGCTAAACAAATAGAACACACCATATACTCCACAAAATTTAGGTCACCTCGAGGAGGTGTAATGGTTATCAAGCTGGTCTCGCTAGAACAATTACGACTGAGTAGTGAGTTCGATCCTCACTGGGTGCCCCATACTTTCGGTCTTGTGCCACATCTAAGCTACGCGTGGAAAATCACTATACCAGTATAAAATTACTATATCCAGTTACAAGTTAAAAACTTTTTACTGGATAATCACCACTAACACCACACCTATGAAATTCAAACTCCAGGCCTCCAACCTTGTTTACAAGTTCACCTGGAACTGTATAAGTGCCAACAATGATAAAACTAACATTGATCTTAGAGAAGTTCTCTGACAGGCATCTGATCAACCATTTAGGTGTTGTCAACATGATAAGAAAACAACTAACTCATTCATTATTAATTATAGATAACACAGATATATTGGGCACATCTAGTTGTAGAAAAACGTTTTAGAGGCGTTTCTAATTAAAAGCATCAGATTTACCTTGAATAATACTTTTTTTTCGAGAATAGGCAGAGTGTAAGGGCTTTTGAAAACTGAACAGAAATTCCACTAAGAATGGAATTACTACGACTCTCCCACAACGCAGTATACAAAGCCGGCTCAAGGTACTGGCAACTCGGGCAATGCACCAAGGCGCCACTATGCTGGCATGTCATGTGTTTGGGATATTCCAAAACTAAAGCTTATAAAAACATACTTGCGGTCATCCATGACTCAAGACAGATTAAATTCTTTGGTTATTTTGTCAATGAAAATGATCTTGTAAAGAAGACAGGTGTAGAAAGTGTCATGAAAAGATTTAAAGATCTAAAGTCGAGAAGAAACTTTCTTTTGCTTGTATTAAGTTGTATATTGTAATAAACTCGCTATTCTACATTTTCAGTTTTTCTCTTTGTGAAAATTTTAAAAATATATACTTGTAAGTGCGCCGAAGTTCAGCTTACCTGGGGTACCAGCAACATAATAAAAAAAATTTAAAACAGTCCTTGTCGGCTCCTTTCAATCAAACTTGTTTGGATTAATACACACACACACACACACACACACACATATATATATATATATATTAGAATGGACATGGGTTCATCTTCAGAATATCGCATAAGCGTGAAACCCAGGGTTAAAAACTCATATCCATTCTACTAAATATCATAGCTCTATCGCTGATATTTATCGCATTCCAATAAGCACTGCGCATATATAAGATATACATAGAAATTATATATAAATATATTATATATATATACATACATATATATATATATATATATATATATATATATATATATATATATGTGTGTGTGTGTGTGTGTGTGTGTGTGTGTGTGTGTGTGTGTATGTATTTAAAAAATTAGGAGATCAGTTAATCTAATTTTTTAAAATTTAAAGTTTAAAAAGGTCTACATGTTGCATTTTTATTTTTCACACGTGTATTGAGCACTTTTTAATACTACTTTTTCCTGGTCTAATCCAACTCTTTTCAGTATATATATATATATATATATATATATATATATATATATATATATATATATATGAAGAAATATAGTTTTAAGGTGTGCTATATTTATGGGATTAAGTGCTCAATATCAGACATAGAGCGTATGTAAGTATAAAAGTGAACATTGAAGTCAACACTCAGAGGCGTCAGGCTGTTTCATGCTAGAGGCAATCGTCAGGCCGACGACTGCGTCTAGCATGAAACAACCTGTCGCCTCTGAGTGTTGACTTCAATGCTCACTTATATATATATATATAAGTTTAAGCATAACAAAACTCGTCGAACAAGGCGTGTAGATTTTGTAAATAAAGTTCTCAGTAATAAAAAGACAGAGCATTAATATTGAATAAATAAATCGTCATTCAATCACTTACCTCACTACTCAGAATTTCACAGACGTAAATCCGCATATCGAGTGTAAGATAAATCTTATCAAATTCATTGACAGACGTCATATCTATTTTTATTTATTTATTCCCTATGTATATATGCATATATCCACACACACGTGGGTAATCGAATGACAAAATGGAAAATATCATAAGAACTTTTTCAGACTAATGTTTTTTTTTAATCAGTTCACCCCAAGCAAGTATATAATGCCACTAAGATGTGGATAGTGGGAGAGAAAGAGAACCCGGAAACCCAATCCTAAACAGGAAACAAAGGTTAGTAAATAACATTTCAGAGTTTAGGTGGAGACGTTAAAAGTATAGAGTTGAAGTAGACTTTAGAAGGAACCTGAAACCTAATCCTGAACAGGAAACAAGGGATAAACTTCTACGTCTGTTGAAAGATTATCAGGCGTAAAAAAAAAAGATTGGGGAGGATCATAGGCGAACTTATTTAATTCTATTGAGGAAAATATTTAAGAGCATATGGGTCATTTAATTTAATTTTCTTGGGATTTTCAGTAATTTAAAAATATATATATATATATATTGCTGGAATGTTTTTTTTTTTTACAAAAATTTATTACCGGTATATATATTTTTATTTTACTATCAAAGGAAATTCAGTATTTGTTTTCAGTACACATTCTTATATCAATCTTCGCATATAAACACTTATATATATTCCAACTATGTGTGTGAAAAATAATGAATATTTATAATACATTATAACAACATTGTTAAATATATTTAACACAATATATTTATTTATACAATTCACTAAGCATTTTTTATAAACAACTACTTGAAAGCCGAAAAAAGCTATTTGTGTCACATTTGATTGTAAATAAATTAAATAGATGCACGTATTTTGAAGAAACAAGTATGTGTAATAAATAATATATACTCATTATTTTCAAAAAGACTACACCTGTTTTGATTTTTTATTCAAACTACATTTTATAGAAGCAAATATAAATTATGTAATTAATAATAAAATTGATAATATTGCTACCTCATCATTTTGTATCATGAACTTCTTAAAAAACAACAGGTTTATGAGTATTCGAGTCTAAATTTAAAGTTAAACGTATTGTCAGCAATTTTTTTAATGTAAAATTGTAACCAGCGTTTCTTGTACTTACTACTCTAGTGTGCATATATATATATATATATATATATATATATATATATATATATATATATATATGTGTGTGTGTGTGTGTTTGTGTGTGTGTGTGTGCTTAGGCATCAAATTCTCTTTTAGACATGTGCGATTAAATAAATTATAAACATTATGTCTGCTTATTTTTCACATGATTCGTTCATATTCACGGACATTTTTTTCGATTCTTATAATCAAATGAAATGCACTGTAACAGTGAAAATCACTCCCCCCCCAAGTACTTTCATCTCTTTCCGAGATCATCATCAGGGGTGCAACTGCTAAGGAAAAAACTATTTGTAGCTATCCATTACTGAATTTTTCTTTTGTGTTAAAATGCAACAGCTGACAGTTATGCTTTAGCATGAAAAATTGAAACATGAAAAAATTATCCACTATGAAATTTTTCGTTTACGTTGCAATGTCATGGTCAAGTGCGCATTAAAGCGTGGAAACAGTTGTTTTTAGAGGCCTATTAGATCATTATTACAGTATTCATAGCTAATTCTATTCAGTGTCGGCTTCAATTTTTAATGTAGATTGCTTCGAGGATCTGTAGTTTTAATTTGTTATTTTCTTGGTGTAGGATAGATGTGCAATCAATCAGTATTTTTCTATACTTATTTTTCTATACTGTGAATTTGAACAGGAATGTTGGTGTAAACGTCATGCAATATATATATATATATATATATATATATATATATATATATATATATATATATATATATATATTAATGATTCACCTTTCAAAGAAGAGTGCAATTAACAAATATTTATTAATTCATAATTTAAAAGAACCTTTAAGGAAATTTCTAGTCGATAACACAAAAATTATTTTCAAATCACATAGTTGTAGACAACTTATTATCAGGGAAGTATTATTGATTAAATCCCGTTCTTCTGCTGTCAATCTTACGCTGTTTAGCAGTGGAGACGCCGCGTTGAAGGTTTTCTAAAAATAGTAGTGATGCCGAGGTCAACCGGTTGCGCACAGCACGTGACCGCCCAAAAAAGCATACATCCCCACACACACGTATTTTACACAGCTAAACTACTATGTAGAAGTTAACACACGGGAATTCACCATAAAAAAAAACATCCTTGATAAAGGATAGAGATATAGCCGAAAGCGCTCGGAACAACTATAATTATGAGCATTTTTTTTTTCTTAATTTGAATTTTTTTAATTTAAATTTTTTTTAATAAAAATTGTCCATAGTTATATATATATATATATATATATATATATATATATATATATATATATAATGAAATATATATATATAATGAAATATATATAATGAAAAACAAGCACAAGTGTTTGTTTTTCATTATATAATAATTTTTCCTCTGTCTTTTATATATATATATATATATATATATATATATATATATATATATATATATATATTCTAAAGAAATAATGGATTTTTTTATTTATTAATCCGACAGATTTTGTCACTTTTTAAATGTTATTTTTATTGGATACCCGTATTTAAGTAGACGCTCCGTTCATTTATTGAACAGTATATTTATTTATTTTGATCTACCGGTCTGAATATTCGAGATGGGTATCCACTAAAAATAATGCTTAAAGCGATAAAATACGCCGAGCAAATAAATAAGAAATCCGTTACTTCATTGACATACTAAACTTAGCAGATATAAACTTTCGAGAATCTGGGAAGGATTTACACTTATCTAGCACTATTCGGCCTTGCCTATTAGGCGATACACTCTGTGGCTGAGTTCTAGCAACAGTTTCTCCTGAAAAAGGATGACCCAGGTCCGATTCCTACCGGAGAGCGCATATTTGTCTTTAAAATTTCTCGACTATTCAGACGAAAATAAATAAATACACTGCTTTTACAGTAGTAGTGGCGTTTGTATCTAGCTAGTTCAACAGTAAAATGGTGGGATCTAGATGCCAGTCTAGCAGTACGCTTAAATTCATGTAGTCTGGGAAGCAGGAAAAAATAATCCCAGCAATTACCATGATAATATTTGTAGAAGAGACAGAGCGAAGCCACGTCAAGTCAGTGAGAAAGTAACTGGAGACGAGATGCCTGATCACGATCGATTGAATTGCAGACCCTTCTCTGGATAGTGTCAAGAATCTCGCGATACCTATCAGGAGCAGCAGATTAGTTATGGCAACAGTATTCAATAGACGGGCGAATGTTAGATTTATAAATGTGCAAGATGGATTCTAACGAGAATTTTTTTTTTTTT
>OZ010612.1:9593276-9670776 GCA_963932145.1 Acanthosepion lycidas | reverse complement strand
TTTCCCTTCGGTCCGAATCCTGTCGGAGAGCATATATTTTTCTCTAAGTTTTCTCGAATGTTGCGACCGGCAGATGAAAATAAATAAATAAATTTACTGTTTAATAAATAAACGGAGCGTCTACCCAAACACGAGTATCCACTAAATATAAAGTTATATATATATATATATATATATATATATATATATGTGTGTGTGTGTGTGTGTGTGTGTGTGTGTGTGTGTGTGTGTGTGTGGCCTGAAGATTGTATTCAGGCATGAAACAGATTGCCGTGAGAAAGGAAGAAAGAGAAAGACAAAGTGTGAGTGAGAGAGACAGAAAGAGTAAGAAAGAGAACGAGAAAGAAAGAGGATGAGAAAGAGGAAGAAAGAGAAAGAATAAAAAAGAGAAAGAGTAAGAAATGGAACAAGAAAGAAAGACGATGAGAAAGAATAAGAGAAAGAGTAAAGAAAGGGAACGAGAAAGAAAGAGAACGAGTAAGAGGAAGAAAGAGAAAGAATAAAAAAAGAGAAAGAGTAAGAATTGAACAAGAAAGACGGTGAGAAAGAATAAGAGAAAGAGTAAGAGTAAGAAAGAGGCCGAGAAAAAGGGAACAAGAAAGAGAAAAATATACACATAGACGCAGATAAAATTGTAAAAAACTGATAAAAATGGATAACTTCTACTAAATTGATATAATAGATTCATTGGTAGATAAACGAATAAGTAGAGATTTATATCGAAATACTTAGATGAACAGATTGAAAAAAATAGACAAAGCGAGATAGGGTCGGACACGCGCAGATGGAAATATTTGTTTTAAAATCAAAATAAAAAAAGAAATTTACCTTCAAAACTAAAAGCCCCAACAATATTCGAGCCATGAAATCTTGAATAATTTTCCTCCAGGTTGTGTTTTGTTTTTATGTATTTGTCCTCTAGTGCTATCTGTCTCGTAAATAATTTTATCACTGTGTAGCTCTGAGTAAAACTGTTTCTTTTATCATTTTGGGCGGTGACTCAAAAACGAAAGAAGGCTTTTCTCCACCCTTAACACACGCTTTTTCTAGAATAAGGACAGGTAACGTTTCAGATTACCTCCCACTGTCGTGACTGACTTCTTTCATCCTTACACAATTAGAAGGTAACTAACATTTATTATTTTCTTTCCTTTGGACACACCTTTTTTTTCAACCTCCACTAGGTTATGCAAGGAAAAAAAAAAGATTTATTTCTTAAAAAAAAAAAAACCGTCACGCACAAATATTTTTTTTTTACTTATTATCATTTGAATTTGTAAGCATAGAGGCGTCCCCCCCCTTTTTTTTTAAAAAAAAATCTTCTTCGAAAGAGTTGAATCAGAAAAAGATTTCAAATTAATTTACTTTTGTAAAAGAAAAAAATGTTCATTAACCAAAACAACAACAAAAAAGTGATAAGCAGAACAACATTTTGAGGGCGGTGCTGAGAAATTCTCAAAGAATTTAACGAGGAGACATCAAAATACTGATTTTAAGGAAACTTGCCGCGCCGAGAACCTTTCAGAACTCCATCGTATTTTAAAGTTTTATATTTTCAAGCAAATCTTTGAAAATCTACCTGTGGAAAAGCAAGAGAAATAAGATGAAAGAAATACTAGTAAAAAAAAAAAAAATAAAGAAAAAAAAAATAAAAATAAAGAAATAAAATAAAGAAATAACTGACAAGGCTTTATGCAAAAATTTCAGTCAAATTAAGACTATTACTGTTAGGTGTAAATTGTAAAAAAAGCAAGAGAAATAAGATGAAAGAAATACTAATCGAAAAATAATAATTAACAATGCTTCACCTAACCGGAAGAAACACATTAATGAGAATTACATATATATTGTCATCCACAGACAGACTGTTTCGCTGTATCATAGCTCATCAGTGTGGCTAGACGTCTGGTTGCTTCTAGCTAGGATTGAAACCCGACTGACGCCAATTCAGTCGGGTTTCAATTCTACCACTAAGCCGTTGGCATGGATGAAGCTGAATTTAAGCGTATTTATTTATATATATATATTAGGTTGGTGCAAAAATAATATCGTTTTTTGATGTTAAAAACTACGTCAAAAAACGATATTATTTTTGCACCAACCTAATAAACACACAGTGACTGGGAGAACTCGATTCAATTTACAAAAGAGTGTTGCATTATTAGTCGTAATAGTCACTGTTTACAAACCCACATTTCCTCCCAGAGAGCTCAACTGAAATACATCTATATATATATATATATATATATATATATATATATATATATAGTGTAACCCGGATATAAGAGACCCGGATATAAGAGAGATTTTCTCTGGTCACAAATTAGAGCCTGTTTTAGTGTATATAAAATAGACCAAACCCGGATATAAGACAAACCAGGATAAAAGAGACTTCTCCGGTCCCGACAACTCTCTTATATCCGGGTTACACTATATATATATATATATATATATATATAAGGATATTACACCGAAAACATGATTTTTACATGTTTTCTGTATAATATCCTAAATAATATTGCTCTACACTGCATTGAGCCCTCTTTTAACTTAAATGTTACGAACGTTGGAATTGTACACTATTCGTTTCTCGTCGTCGTCTCTCTCTCTCTCTCTCTCTCTCTCTATATATATATATATATATATATATATATATATATATATATATAAATACACATATACCTATGTTTGTAGTGCAACTCAGAGTATCATGGTGACCCAATTCATCGGTAACAAATAGTAGAAATTTTTTCCATTTATGCTTGATTAATTGGCTAACCATGAAATTCTGAGTTACACTACAAACATAGGTATATGTGTATTTATTAATAACTACTTTATAGTTCTGTTCAACTACATTGAGTACTGTTTAGTTTACACCTTAAATTAAATAAAATATTTATTTGCTCCTCTGTATGTTTTGCGCTATCACATGCATATAATGTTGCTTATATCTCGTTATTTATTATATGTTCTCACTTCTATCTCTGTCTCTGTCTCTGTCTTTGTCTCTCTCTCTTTATATATATATATATATATATATATATATATATATATATATATATAGTAAATTGTGTGTAATTAGGCAGCAATTATTCATTGATATATGTTTCATTAAATAATATTGAAAAGTTTTGTATATTTATTTTAAGTAATTTCCTTTCATATTGTCTGATAAGCTTAATGACATTATCAGTAAAAGACGAAAGGGAATCACCATATTGATACATGTTTTAATCCTATCTAAGCTTTTGGCTTACATAAGCCATTATCAAAGATGACAATTACATTTGAATATATCAAACAATACACAGACAAAACAATAATGATAGTCTGTTTTTATTGCACGAAAAATTTGAAAGCAACGACAAACACGTGAATACGAGACGCGGAAGCGAAATTCGCATCACAGCTCGTGATGTCATGCATGACCACGCGAGAGTGAAAACCAGAGGCATTAGGTATGGGAAGCCATTGCTATATATAGTAGCAGTCCAATCTTTGTCTCTTTCAATATATATAATGGCTATCAGTCTGTTTTCTATATATTACCATGTCTATATATACAAATATAATATAATGTCTATATATCAAATATATAATTATATATATATTATCAAGTATATAATTATATCAAATATAATAGAATGTCTCTATATCAAATATAATGTTTATATATATAATGTCTGTCAGGCTGTTTTCTATATATTATAATGTCTCTATATATATTGATTGCCTTTCATATATATATATATATATATATATATATATATATATATATATATATATATATATATATATATATATATATAATATTAGTGGTAAATATACATATATATGCAAAATCCACAGGTGTATATACACACATGTATATTTTTTGAATAAAAAATTCCGAGAGGATAGAATCCAGGTAGAATTCAATGTCCAGAACAGAGTAAGGATATAATAACAAGGCTTAAACACTAATATTCCATGGTCATAATTTATTCCATTGGAATCGTAAATACGATCCAATTCATCAGGCCTACAAATTCAAAATGAAAACAGAAAAAAACCTACTCCGGAAATAAAAATAGAATTTAGAGAGAGTGTAAGTATGAGAGTGTGGGACGAATGTTAGTTCATAAGAGAGGGGTTTAACAGAGAGGGTTATTTAAAAACTAGGTGTGAGTGGAAGGGGGAAAATGATTGTTGTCGGATGTCTAATACAATAAAGATACATTTCGTGGTGACATACACACACCATGGCCGATCAAATCTTAAAGAAGGAGGGAGAGGTAAGGAAAGAAGTGGTGGGGAAGAAAGATGGGGCGGGTGAAATTAAAATTGAAAGGGACGCTGTGTAATTGAGAAAATTTAGAAAATTTGACAAAAATAATATCGACTACAGGTTACAAATCAAATATAAACAATAAATATGACGATTATCTAATCTAGCGAGGACCTATATTTTTATGTTCAAACAAAACGCATGCAAATACACACATACACATTAACTTATACACGTATATACATACACATCGCCGTGTACCTACATACACACATACATATACCCATGTACACATACACATATATCCACATATTCACACAAATACACACATACATATACATACACACACACATATACACATATACATATATCTGATTCAATATCTCTGATACTAAGCGCTTTCTAATAATTACCGCGCATATGATATACAAATAATTACACCTACATATATACATATAAACATACACATATACACATACACATACACCTCCATACACACATACATACATATACATGTACATATACACACATACACATACATACATATATATACATATATATATATACATATATATACATAGACACACACACACATACATATACACAAACATCTACACACATACATACATGTATATACCACACACTCACATACATACATATATATATATATATACATATACATATATATATATATACATACACACATACATATACATGTACACACACATACACATATAAATACATACACACATACACATACATATACATATATATACATACACACACATATATACACATATATCCACCTATACCATATACACACATTTTTCACATACATATACATAAATACACATGCACACACATACACGTATATACATACACACACAAAACAGATATATACATATATATATATATATATATACATACAAAAATGCACACACACATATACCTACATATACACACATACATCCATTCGCATCCACTCCTTACACATTTACCCACATATGTACATATGAACATACGCATACATGCGCATAAACATATATACCTAAAACCTTACATTTCTATACAATTAAACAAAAAAACAATGTATCCCTGTATCTATCCGTCTAGCTATACATACATACACATATACACGCACATATATACCCACATACACACATATATATATATACACATACACATATACATATACATATATATGGGTACATATATACCCAAATATACGCACACACACACATATATATATATATATACATATACACACATCCCTGCATATATATCCATCTACATGTACCTACACCCATATACGTATACATGAATATATACATATACACACATACGCATGCATATACACATACATCCATACATATACATACATATACCAATACACACACACCTAAATATATACCTAAATATACACGTAGCCAAGTACATGCATACATACATATATACATACACATACATGCATATATACACACACACACACACACACACACATATATATATATATATATATATATATATATATATACACATATATACACATATATACACATACATACAAATACGTACATATACATACATATAAATAAGAATTTAAGAACTAAATAAGTAAAATTTCAACAATTTGGGGGTAAAAAAAAAATACACATAGCGCATCACAAAAACATACACAATGATCTATATAGAGATAAACAAAATAAACATAATAGTCATTCCGTTAAAATGTCATGCCCGATGTTTTGAACCAAGATGGAACTGACATAAGTGACAGAAAGTTACAAAACGGTGTTTATGTTTTGAATCTTTTCTTATGTCTACATTTAGAAAATATCTCATTACGAAGATTCAACAGTTCATCTTGATTCTTATCTTTGATAATAAAAAATTTTTCCGCCAAGCACAGATCACACCGATCGCGGAAGTTATTAGGTGTTTTGGCTCTTGATAGGTATCTCCATTTCAAAAGTGGGGTTAACCCCTTATCCACCAGATCCCAGTAGTGTTTGGAAGTTTGACTTCTGAGGCATCTATATCTAAAAGAGTACCTATGGTTGTATAGACGCTGCTTCCAATCACCGGCGGATATACCTATATATCTTTTTTTCTCGTTTATATTTTCCTCGGGAAAGATTGTTGCCTCGTATATTACATTTTTATAGTTACATTTACCCCCGATTGGACAATGATCTTTATTCCTACAATTGCAGGTAGGGTTACTCGATTGAGTTACATTACAATGGTAGTTTCTAAGTATTCTGCAATTATGGGAAGATATGATTTTCTCCATATTTCTAACGCATGAGTAACTAATTTTCAGAGTCTTCCTCTGGTAATATGGTTCAACCCACCATATTGCAAGCTCTCTAACATTGATATAGGTAGTTTTTTTCTGAAATTAATTGATAAACATTTTCACAGTAAACATCCATTACGTAAAATTTTCAATAGGAAGACTCTGAAAATTAGGTTTCTTGTTTTTTCCTCCATTGGTTATTAGTTTTTATTTTTATTTTTCGTGCACCTGGCAGGTTTTGTGTTGGTTTTACCAATAGTATTTATATATAAATCCTTCCTAACGGATAGGTCCCTGAAGGTAGTTGTTAACGACCAGGTCCTAGCAATCAACGGAGGCGTCACCCAGGGATCGGTTCTCGAACAGATCCTCTTCTCTACTTTACATAAATGATCTGCCTAAGAATAGACTCCAATCATTTGTGAATATCTATACTGATGATAGAAAGGTATACCTCTAAAACTCTAGATGACCAGATATTAGCAGTTGATTTACGCTTGAACATAGCTCTAACATATGTATTGAGGGAGATCTGGCTCTTTATATTCAATGTCTCGAAACCAAACTGATCGGACCCAGAACTATTACGAGGAATAGATGTTCTCTTAGGGATGACCTGTGCCTTGAGCGCCTATTGGGATTTACTCAACGCAGACCACAAGTGGAGGTCGTACATATGATCCCTTGCTAAAGATTCTTGCTAAAGGTTCCCTGTATCACTCCAGTAAGTAACCGACTCCTTCTATTATCTACCTTTACAAGTGTTAGATCGGGACAAAAATGGAGTACTGTTGTCAAATATGGACAATAGCTGGACAGTTTTTACTTTCCAGTCGCTGTAAAATCCAAAAGCACCACCGCGTCCTTCTGAGTGACAAATCATTTTCCATCCTACATGTCCTGACTCACATCGCAAGCATCTCGATGCACTATCGCTATTTCCATGGAAAGTGCTCAGACAAACTACATTCATTGGTTCCACTATGCTACTCACATTGTAGCGAATCACTATCATTCCCTCCGTATTCTATTGGTGAGATGTAAGATCCACTTGAGCGGCTTCTTCCCAAGAGCCGCTGCTTTATGGAACCGACTCCCAAGAGGATGCTTCCCTCATCACTACAATCTTTTATCTTTCACACATATCCGCATAAACTGTGCCTCTTACTCTGTAACAGTCTATCTAGAGTGGATCTCGGGCCTTGTGCAAGGTGAACATCATTGTCAATATCATAATAGTATATATATATATAATAGTATATATATAATAATATATATTATATATATATATATAATAGTGTATATATATATATATATATATATATATATATATATATATATATATTATAATAAGAGATTATAATAAAAACATATTTAACTCGATACACAAACGCTTTCATGTTTCAATACTATGACTGTACTTCTTCATATAATAATATATTGCTCTACTTTGTATTGTGCACTTTTTTAAAAAGTAAATGCTACGAACTGTGGATTTTTACTTCATTTGTTCTTTCTCTTATTTGGTATATATATATATATATATATATATCACAAAATACATTCGAATGCTTGAAGGTGGTCCTCAGTGATGAAAGCCGTCTTCATCGCTGATTTCGGGGTTCTTATTCATCGTATCAGCTCCGACAGCCACCCCCGACCTGTTATCTTATTCAACAGGTCGCCACCGTGTAAAGGATTGTGCTAGTACTCATGACAGAATTTATACTTTCTGCTCTGAAAAAAATAAATAAATAAATAAGATTAAAAAAAAAAAATAAATAAAATAAAATAATAAATGAATAAATAAATAAAATAACAACCAACGGAAGCGTTCAAAATTGCTTGCTCTGTCCCAATCAAAATATTGACGATATATTTAGCTGTTCACTAAAATGGGGGCGTCTTTTGTTTTTTTTAGTTTTTTTTACCTTTTCCTCCTTCTCTCTTTTTTTTGTTTTTTCCCCCTTCCAAACTGAATTATATAAATAGCTTGCTTCACACCAATTAAAAAAAGAAAAAGAAAAAGAAAAAATGCAATCTTTTTCAAAAATAATTTATACTACTTAATTAAAAGTTCTTATTATCGTATGGAATGGATTGATTTTATGTATTTACAGTTAAAATATATATATCAGTGGTACCGGTAGGGACGGATGGAATATTAAATTAAACTATATAGGGACGGATGAAATATTGATTTGAAATAAATTAACAATTTATATGGTAAAAACGAATTAATTCTAAATTATAACGGTTAAAATAAATTGATGATATTGTGGTGTATGGTAGAAATGAATTTTATTAATGTTAATTTGTGTGGATTGATTTTAAATTATGTTACAATAAAAAATAACATTATCGTATGAGAAGGATAAATTCTACATTATGATAAGTTCCAGTACCTGAACAATATCGGATGTTAAGTTACAATATTTCTGTTTTATGAAAAAAAAAAAAAACTATCAAGAGTTTGTGAGCTAAATTTAACTAATAAAACCTATAAAAACTTATTTATTCGCAAGCATTTAAATCCAGATTAGGGATTGTTTTCCATTGAATTATTCCCCCACTGCTCGGATCCTTTAAGCCATATCCATTTAGAAGCCGTCAGAGCTTCATTTGAAATTTTCTTAACGGTTTTGGCTTTAGCTGATCCCACAATCCCTATTTTCCTAAACGCTTTGCATAATGACTGGCCTGCAAAGCCCCGACATCCTACTTCCACAGTCATATGTGACCTTCCAGGAATTTTGCTGACACTTTTCGATCAATTCTTGATATTTTGATCTTTTCCTTTCATTTGCTAATGTCAGCTCCAATATTATACACTGTTTGGTGGAGTTGGAATAGATAATCAAGTCTGGCCTTAGTGATGTTTCCGCTATATGTCTGGGGAACTTTAGTTGTGTCTTCAGGTCTGTATCCAAATGCCAATCGTTTGCTGACGATAACAAGTTTGTTTTGGGGATCGTTTGTTTTTTCTTCGTTCCCTCTTTAACGAAGGGAATTAATATGAACTTCTTATTCGGGGTGTATTTAGAAGTTCTCACTGCTTCACTGACTTCATGTGCTATTGCCTTTAGGACTTGGTCGTGGCGCCAGCGGTATCTACCGTCACTCAAGGCTTTAGCGCAGCTACTTAGGATATGTTGCAGTGAAGCGCGTTTCCCACATAATTGGCAATTTGGGGTATCCCTTTTGC
Organism: Acanthosepion lycidas; assembly: GCA_963932145.1. Lineage (NCBI taxonomy): Eukaryota > Metazoa > Mollusca > Cephalopoda > Sepiida > Sepiidae > Acanthosepion > Acanthosepion lycidas. Next base: position 9,661,002 of record OZ010612.1, on the reverse strand, counting down.
CCCATAAATATAAATTGGATGGGCTAGGTAGCGCATCGTATACCGATTTTATTAGGAAACTTATTTCACCAAAGTTTGACCGCCAGTAGTCTGACCAGCTGATCTTTTTCTCTTCGACACCCTGCCATTTTGTCCATGCTCCCTGTGAACTAAGTCCTACCATCTTGCAGTATCTCGTTTCTTCAATCCCTGCTCGCACTTCTTCTTGGATTAATTGCCCTTTTTCTTTCCCTTTGGCTCTGTTTATTTGGGGACAAGGAAAATAACCGAGACCCGCTCTAACTTTAGCGATAGTGCCAAGAATTGCTTTATGCCGTAATCTATCCTCTGACATCTCCAACTCCTTTTCTGCACTCCATTTTCTCCCCGTTCGAGATTGAATACATGTTGCTACCACTTTTGGGTCTTTTGATTCTTTATATTGCAACTGTTCTCTTACTCTTGTGACTTTAAACTCCTCAACAAGACTATTGAAAGGGAGCTGAAGAGCATTATTCCTGCCGTAGAGTGCTGCTGTGCTCAGACACTTCGGAACTACCAACCATCTTCTCAGGCGCCTAGTTATTAATTTCTCCAGTGATTCTACACGGGTCATTGGGAATTCGTACATCAAAAGTGGCCATAATATTCTGGGTAAAACGGCATGCTGGAATAACCAGGCTTTAAATCGACCTGGTAAGCCTGATTTATCAATCTTATTGAGCCACTGTGTAAGGTCTTTAGTTGTCTGTTCAATAGCCACAGTGTCTCTTAGACTGCCGTCAAAAAACTTACCTAGGCTCTTAACAGGTTTTTCGTTTAGGGTTGGGATAGTGACACCGGATATTTTAAAATGATATTTCTCCGTTATTTTTCCTTTTTTAATGACTAATGATCGGGACTTAGCTGGCTTAAAATTCATTCGGGCCCATGTAATGTTTTTCTCTAAGCCCTTCAAGAGCCATCTTCCTCCTGTTACGGATGTGCATGTTACGGTTAGATCGTCCATATATGCTCTAATGGGGGGTTGGCGAATTCCTGATTTAGAGAGGGGGCCTCTACACTCTACTTCAGATGCTTTGACCAGCATATTCATAGCCAGCGAGAACAGTACTGAGGACAGCGTGCACCCCGTAATAATGCCTTTCTCCAGTGTGTGCCATTCCGATACTATTCTTGCCGATACTCTAAGCTGAAAATTATTATAGTAGTCTGAAATTAGACCACTAATTGAAGAGGGAACGTGATGCCTTTTTAGAGCTTCTTCCACGAGCTTATGAGGCATGGAACCATACGCATTGGCGAGCTCCAACCATAGTACTGTCAGATCGCTTTTCCTTTCTCTCGCATCTCTTATCAGCTGCGTAAGTACGCCTGTGTGTTCCAGGCACCCTGGCATTCCTGGGATACCACCTTTCTGGACAGATTTATCGATGTAATTGTTCGCCAATACGTATTTCGTAATACGTCTTGATAATACACCAAAAAAGATCTTACCTTCAGTGTTCAAGAGGGATATTACTCTAAATTGGTCCAGTGTTGTGGACTTCTCTTCCTTAGGAATCCATACCCCTTCGGCGCGTCTCCATTGATCGACTACCTTGCCTTTCCTCCAAATGATCCTTATTAATTTCCATAATTTCCGGAGAATCCCTCCACATCTTTTATAGACTCTGTACGGCACTCCGCTCGGCCCTGGTGCTGAAGCAGATCTTGATGCTCTCACCACTTCTTGGATTTCTTTCCAAGTGGGCATGCTTAAATCAAATGGACTTACTGGCGGTTTATGTATTATGAGACTATCGTTTTTATAAAGGTCTTGTTCCTTTAATGGATCTTTCATGGATTCCCTGAGGAAAGTATTAATTTCTTCTGCAGATGCCTCTAGTTTTCCGTTCCGATTCTCTCCTAATAACTTCTTAGCAAAACCGAATGGGTTAGACAAGAAGCTTGCTCGCTTTCTAGCTCTTTCCTTTCCCTTTCTTCTGTGCCACTCGGCTCGTCGTGTATTCTTCAGCTTCTCCCTCAGTATTGCACGAAGTTCCTCCAGAGGCTGGCGATCCTCACTGTTCGCTTTCCTGTAAGCTTTTTTAAGGGATCTTAGCTCCTTTCTGAGCTCTTTAATTTTCTTTTCTCTTCGGTTAGTGGTGGTGTTTGGCTTTGTTATTTGTTTAGATTCGACATAGCCAAATCTTTCGGATCCCATGCTGGTTATTATTGTGGTCATATATTTTAACTGATTTTGGGCACTTCCTTGGCTGGCTAGTTGTAATAGTTCGCAGATGTCGTTATCAAAATTCTGCCAGGCCTCCTTGTTGTCAGCAGGCAGCCATTTGAGTTTTCTCCTCGACTCCCTGCCTAGAGAAGATGAAACCTGAACTTGGAGGGATTGGACTCTGTGGTGCGACTCCTGGTCCTTCCTCTCCTTCGTTTTACCAGGTCTTGTACCTGTACGTTGCTCAAGCCTCCCCCCTCTCCAGGCATTTCATCCGGCCTTGGTGGATTCTTAGGCCTCGTTGGTTTTTGCACAACTTTCCACAAATGCATTCTTCCGAGTGTGGTTGGGCGTCTCCGTTCGTTATCAAAGAATCAGTCCTGATAGAGATCTCTTCCACTCCCCTCTCGGGATCTCTCGGGGGTATATTAAACTTTGAGTACTCGTAGCACATTGTAGGGTTGCTCCTAAAGAAGCTTGCATTTTGGGTAGCTAACCCTGCCTGCCCCTTTTACTCGTCTTTCCGAATGTCAACTGTCTCTCCAGTTGTCACCAGTTCTCTTCCCCGGTCGCCAACTGGTCTGTACCCAGTCGTCACTGTTAAAAACAGAAATAGATATCACAAAATACATCGAATGCTTGAAGGTGGTCCTCAGTGATGAAAGCCGTCTTCATCGCTGATTTCGGGGTTCTTATTCATCATATCAGCTCCGACAGCCACCCCCGACCTGTTATCTTAAAATTTTGAAAAACTTAGCGTTGCGTCTTTGCACGTCCCGAAATTGTTCATAACCATAGCAGACATTCAAAAAACATCTTTCGGTCGACAAACAAGTATTTCGTCTTCAAGTTTTTGATTTTATAAGGAAAAAAACACGTGCCTGATGATGAATAGAGGACTATTCGTAAGTACTAGCATTTTAACATCAAATAAACTGAAAACTACAGACATCAATGGTTTCGACGAGGATCACTTCACTCTATGGATTAACAGTATTTTAATGCATATATTATGTTTCTAGTGGCGGATGTCAACATTAATCGCATTAATATTTCTGATTGATTCTATGTGTGATTATTTCTTTGTATATATATATATATATATATATATATATATATATATATATATATATATATATATACATTTTGCGTAAAAAACACACCGTCATGATTACTGGCTTGAAACCGCTGTAAATATATCACACTGGTGATATTATATACCAAAATAAGAAAATAAAAAAAAGTAAAAAGATTGTGGCCCATGATGCACTAATTACGTTATTGATAATAAAATGCCGATCTAAAGAAGAAAAATTCATGTTAAAGGTTTCATTTAACAAAGAAAATAACTATTAACTGAGTCATTATGGTGCAGTTCGTTGTTCACGCCAATTGTCGTGTAGTCTCAATGCTGACTGAAATGCTGAACACATTGACATGAGAGGAGCCTAGATTCAACTGGTATTCCGTCTCTGTCGTAGATTCTGCACTTTGACCGAAGAGACAGTAAGTTCCCGCAACAGAATAACCGCTTTTTTCTTTCACAGGTGATGCCACCAGCAGTGACTCCTTAACAAATAAAATCTTGACTGTATCCTCCACATCGCTTTGAATAAACTCGGAGTTATTCTCACCAAGGTGTTTTACATCCAGAATAGAAGTGAAGTTTGACCAGTTTATATCCCCTTGAATATGCCTACATTTTCCAATGGAATAAGATGCATAGTATTAGGTTGGGGAAAAAATAATGTCGTTTTCTCACATATGTTACTATGTGAGAAAACGACATTATTTTTGCACCAACCTAATATTACAACCAGCCATCGAATGTTTAGAAAGTTGGCATTCCAAACCCGGACTCGAATCTGACAATAGCAATTTCTCAGGGAGGTAACATGATAATCTCGGTCTGGTGATATGATCCATTACCCAGGCCTGCCTATTACCAAGGCCTGGCTATTACCGAGGCCTGGCTATTACCGAGGCCTGGCTATTCTCCTGCCTGCCAATTACCAAGGTCTGCCAATTACCAAGGTCTGCCAATTACACAGGCCTGCCTATTACCAAGGCCTGTCTATTCTCGGGCTTGCCTATTACCAAGGCCTGCCTATTACCAAAGCCTGTCTATTACCCAGGCCTGTTTATTCTCCTGCCTGTCTATTACTAAGGCCTGCCTATTACCAAAGACTGTCTATTCTCCGGCTCACCTATTACCAATGCGTGCCTATTACCAAGGCGTGCCTATTACCAAGGCTTGCCTATTACCAAGGCCTGTCTATTCCCCGGCTTGCTTATTACCAAGGCCTGGTTATTACCCAGGTCTGTCTATTCTCCTTCCTGCCTATTACCAAGGGCTGGCTATTACCCAGGCCTGTCTATTCTCCTGCTTACCTATACCTGTATCTCTATATACATACATGAAACAATCCATACATTCAGTTAAAAGGAAAAAAAACACAACCGGAGTATCTTGTCAGTCGTATTCAATGATACTTGTATAAAAGAGAGATTATATGAAAATGACTTTTCTTAAAATTTAGTTTGTTTCCTTTTGTTCTAGACAAGTACACATGGCACAGTGGATAAAGGCGTCGGTTAGTTCCAGTCACAGGGCCCAAAGAGTGTGAGTTCCATACCCGGTTAAGGCAGTGGAGAACTTTCAGAGTGAAATTAACAGGAGATAACTGATAACTGACATCCATCGTGGAACTAGAACAGTCTACCCCAGTGAGCGAAATAAAGGGTTCAGTTCGACATTCCAACCACCTGAAGAGGGCCGGAGTTTACAACGGTCGAAACGTTGTGATAAATATGGCGACAAAGATGAGGACAATAGTCCGAATAATGTAAATAGTGTGCATAATACCTCATCTCAGAAATATAGACAGATACTGAAAAGCCGAAACGTGGTGATAAATATGGCGACAAATATGAGGACAATAGTCTGAATAAGGTAAATAGTGTGCATAATACCTCATCTCAGAAATATAGACAGATATTTAAGGGCTGAAATGTTGTGGTAAATATGGCGACAAAGATGAGGACAATAGTCAGAATAATGTAAATAATGTAAGAAAAATCAGATGTGTAAATAAATTTTGATTTAAAAAAACCGGAAACGTTCATAATGTTTTTCCCTGGAGAAGAAATATATTTATTTATTTTTTTTTTTTACATTTTCAAATGAATAAATAAGAATAAATTAGAAATGAATCACACGAAGCGGCGTGTGTTAATAACACTGTCATCTGCATTCATATTATACCAAGGCTTTAATTATGAAAACGTCTTTTCTCCAAAGAAAAAAAAATCAACTTCCCACTTTCTAAGGCAGACGTTTGCGCACATGGCTTTCTGTAGTGAAAATGACATTTGCAATGGGAAATGACCATGAATCTTTTTAGTAGTGTCTTATCTCATACGACCCATAGGTTGAAAGAGTTTGCCCATGCCTGCTTTAAGCTGAAACTACTAAACAGTTTTTGTTTTTGTTGTTTTCTGACCGACTGCGTTATTCGTCCTTCCAACAGTAAAATAGCATAAAAAGGTTATTCAAAGCAGAGAAATTCAACTTTGATCTTCAGAAATTTAAATGTAATGTCAATCGTCCTCTTGTCTTCTTGAACCCTGTTCTTTTATAATCCTCCCTCTAAGAACCGGTTCTATGAAGGCAGGTAATCTTTAGAAACCTGTTCTGCTTATTTTCTTTTCAATCTGAGAATGGAAACAAATCACTTTATATAGTATCCAAAAGAATTAAACCATTTTGGTACTTTAATAGAGAACATTTATTTATTGAGATATTTCCGGATTGAAATTCTGTTCTTATCATATTCAGAATAATGATGCTTTTTGACTCTAGTGCTATCAACTGTGTTATGGTTTCTTAGCCACATTCGAACTGAATCGCTGTAGTCCCAAAGATCCAATGGAAGACCTTTTAAATTTATCACTAGAAGATTTGTTACATTTTTAACTTCAAGACGATTTCTTTTGTCAGAATAAATTATGTTCATCACAGAAAATACACTCTCAGACTCCACAGAACATACAGAAATGACATTAATTATATTTTTTAGCTATAATATATCGGCTATTAATATATAAGTTTATTTTCGGATAAACCAACAACCGGTTCGCTAAACTTTTATAATTTTAAGAATCGGTTCGCGTGAACCGATATGATTCCACTACTGATTGTATTTATTCGCATCTCCCACGAGGAGAAAGTGCGATAAGATCTGTTTAATGTTGGGCACTACACGCGTACGTGTCAGCAAAGAAAACTTGCCTAGTCACCACAAAAGCGTCGGAGAAACCCCCACCACACCCTTCTATTAGTGCAATGGATAGGTACTACTGTGGTGAATACAAACTAATAATAACTCCCTTTACCCACTCCGTTCAAATTCGAGCGAGCTGAGAAAAAGACGAAAACAAATTCGCGAGCCTATGTGAAATTTTCTGTGACCAATGAAAACCTTTTCTTCACAGGAATTAACCATTGAGGCTAGAAAAAGAAAGAAAATATATAGCGGGCTTATGCGAAAACCTTTTTGATATAAATGAGGAAAAAATTAAATCAACAAGAGAAGAGCGTCCCAAGTCATTTGAAAAGTTTCATTTCTGTTCACGCGTCCAGCGTTCAGATTTTCGCCAGTGTCAAATTACTAGCTAATTATATTATTGGCCTTAACTACTTGGCACTTCGAAGAATTTTATTTCAAATATCCAAGAAAACGAAATATTTCAAACTATCTCTCTTTGTCTACTTTTGAACGTATGCAACCGTATATCCCTTCTGGGAACAACGAACTCTCTTACCTTTGTTTTAAACATTTTTGATTATTATTTTATGCCAGATCATTTAATCTCTGTTGTATGAACATTTCCTCTTCATGAAAATTCATTAAATCTACGGCCTTTTAAAATTTCTGACTTATTTTCCTGAGACGATATGATGACACAACTTTAAATAAAATTCGTAAATAAATTCCCAAACTTGTTTTGTTAAAATTACACGTGTGTTTCTTCGTCATTATTCTCAGCCATCATTAACCTTCTTGGCGTGGGTAAATCAATTATTCATTTTAACCCAGAAGCCCCATGCCACTATACTACACTGGAGTTTGAATCCACGCGATAAGAAATCGATTCATTTATACCAGGGGTTCCCAACCTTTTTCGGCTCATGGCCCTCTTTGAACCCAGAATATTTCGATGGCCCATGAAATTATTATAGTGTAAAAATGACTTCCATTTTACGTTGAATATATCAAATAAAGATACAACTATGTCTATTTATTGGACACACACAATTTTACAAGCATCTAAAATATTTCGCATCTCCAATCAAATGACCATTTATTATCAATATTTATTTTTACAATGATTTCTATATATGGCTCAAAACAAAAAACAGTATTTTCAACGCCTGACTAATTAAAAGTTATTCAAACACTAAGTAATTAGTCAAATTTCATAATCTAAATATATTAAAATTATGTATATACATTTAATTTCATTAATTTAAGAACTGGTAGTCAATAAAAGCTCCATGAACCATTCAATAAGCTGTGACCCATATATTAGCGCAGTGGCCCAGTACAAATTATAAAATTTCTGTGACCCACTTGAAATTTGTCTCAGTCCATTTGGGCCATCTGGTCATAGGTTGATTGATAAACATTGATTTATACCGTATTTCTCTCAAAGGCAAAACATCGCTTATCCTAACCAAAAGAGAATGTCGGTAACACAAGGCCCCTTTTTTTAAGGTGGGAATCCGTCTATACTTGTATGTCGAACAAGAAAACTGCTCAGTTTTATCAGCATATCGCCTGAGGTGTCAGAAAGTACTCCTGACTATCCTCTTAGTCCAGTAGGGAGGTTCTATCTGAGAGATATATCGCTAGAAACTAGGCCGCTTTCATCTGTACTGTGTCACGTCCAAAGATAAGACGCAGCCTATCCGAATTGAAAACCTGCTAACAAGAAAAATTTGTACTGCATTAACAAAACAAATTACGAAGAGAAGACCTGTGCGGATACATTTTCGGCCGGTAATTTGATCAGGTCCGCGGTTGAGCCGGGGTCTGTCGCCCGGGACGCAGAGATAAAAAAAAATAATTAAATATTCTTCTCTTGCTATTAGATTTTTTTTTACTCCTGTGGCAGTGGAGACTTTTGGAGTTATTGGTCCACGTTCGATGACATTCCTTCGGAGGACTGGCGCGATTGCGTCTTGATTAAGGGAAGAGCCTGGCGAAACGGAGTTGCTCTTGCAGCGTGTCTCACTGGCGATTGTTTATAGTTACTTTGTTCAAAATTTTTTTTTCAGTAAATAAATTTCTCTATATTTCACGGTTAAAAAAAAAGTATTTATAATAAACGTAATAGGCTCTGAGAAGAATTTCTGATTTTTAGCGGAAAATGTATTTTCGTCAAGTCAAAAACTAGGTCGATGTTATTCGGACGCAGTTGAGAACATGATTTAAATATTAACTGACCAATTAGAAGTGAGAAAAATATCAAGGCTCTGTGATCCACTTTTTGCACAGATTTTCACAGATTTGCACAAAACTTGACATTGATAGAAAAGTGGTAGAAGGGTGCTATAATCTGTAAGCAAATTTAAAATTTGCATTTTATCCATTGTCCAGCAGAATTACGTATTTTTTAAATTTGTTTATTCTGACATAGCTATTAAAAAAAACGAAACTTTATGTACTGTTTTGCAAAATGTTCCATGCATTTTTTCTTAGAAGCGAGCAATGACGTAATAAAATTTTCGACGAATTGTGGGTGTGTATAACCTCATCAGAGGGTTTGGTATTTCCGCCTTTACACACCAGCAACAACAACAATGGGGATTCCTAATACTTTAAATAGTATGACGATGCTAGCCAATCACCTCACAGAGAAGACTGGATGCAACAGAGATGTTGTTCTACAGAAGGATACTGAGAATACCGTGGACAGGGCGCGTAAGTAGCAAAGAAGACTTAAGGAAAATGGAAACAAAAAAAGAGACAGCTGAAATGTTTTGGGATATATGAGGAAAGATAGCTTGGAGACACTGGCACTCACAAGACATATCGAAGGCTAAATAGGACGGAGGAAGGTAGAGGATCACATACCTGACGAGATATAAAGTTGTGGGTAGCCATGATCACCCACAGCAGGAAGGGATATAGCACATAGAAAGTGATAGTAAACATGCAATATGAATTAAAACCAGGTCTTCTGAGAAAAGGTTTTACCAGGGGTACAGATTTCCTTTGTGCCACTTTTTTTTTGTTAGTCATCCAATTGTACGGATTGTTTATGCGCCATGTCACTTCAGGAGGTGGAAGATAACGGCTCTCCACAACATTCTATTTTTTTTTGTATCATCCATTGTTTAGTAGGTTACTAACTGTTCCCTCTGTTTCTATGGCTTTTAGTATGTCCTGTGAGTGTTAAATTCTTCTGATCCTCTTTCTACAAGCTCGGTGAAATAAAGGATATCGATTCGGGTTAGGGAATCAGAGAGCCGAGTTCGAATTTCAGTCGAGTTCATTATGTTCAGTTACGGAAAAGTACCCTTGGGAAAGATATAAATCCATCCCTCCTGCAATGGTACACGTTTGGGTGGTCTCTAGGTGAAGGAAAACTCTGAATTCACTAAGGGTTAAACACCCTCACCAACCCGCAATTGGCCAAACGTGGTCAGTACGGCTACATCCCATCCCAGAAGCAATGGCCAATTAGGGAAGGAGTTCCTTTAACAGGATTGAGTAGATCCAGGATTTGGATTTCTTTCCTGGAGGAGGCCACTCAAGATAAAAGGTTACTGTTCAAAAGCTAATGAGGAATAAGGCGTGTGATACGAATGAAAGAGGAGGTGGTAAGATGTGAAGATTATTGTGGACAAGGAGACTACGCAACGCTTGGTCCTTGGCTTGAAGTGTTCAGAGAAGTGCCCAAGCGGCAGTCTGGCCAACAATGTGGCAGTTCTTGAGAAAAAGGTTCGAAAGAAAGAAAGAAAGAAAGAAAGGAAGGAAGAAAGAAAGGAAGAAAGAAAGAAAAAGAGAAAGAAATAGAAAAAAGAATGAAGAAAAAAGAAAAGGAGACAATGAAGGAAAAAAGTAGAAAAAAAGAAAAAAGAAAAAGAAGAAAAGAAGGAAAAATCAAAAGAATGAAAAAAGAAAATAGAAAAAAAAAAGAAGGGAAAAGAGAAAGGAATAAAGAAGTAAAAAAGAAAAGAAGGCAAAAAGAAGAAAAAGAAGGGAAAGAGAAAAAGTAGAAAAAGAAAGAAAAAGAAAAGGAAAAAGAAAAGAAGGAAGAAAAAAGGAAAAAGAAAGAAAAAGAAAAAGAAAAGAAAAAAGTAGAAAAAAACGATAGTAATTAGAACAACAAAAAGAAGAAGCGTAACAACAAGAACGATAATAAGAATAACTAAGAAGAAAGAGAAAACGAAATTTTCCTACTTCTTCAACCATGTTACTGATAGTAATTGTCTACGTTCAGACTTTCTGGCTAAACTACTCGAAGGTCACAACAATGGAATTTGTTGCAAGCAACAACCACGATCTCCTTTTTTTTTTATCTTTTTTGTTCACTGGCTGTTTGTTAAGGTTTACAGCCCCAACCCATCTGAATAGTGATTTTCCAAGCGTAGCTTAGATGTAGCACAAGTAGGATACACTCAATGAGTATCTAACTCACTAATCAGTTGTAATCATTCTAGCGAGACAAGCTTGTTAACCACTACACCGCCTCGAGGTGCCTCACCACCCCAGAATAAGTTGAAGTCAATACCCACATTTTTTTTTAAATTTTATTTTTATTTATTTTTTTTAAATCGCCACATAAACAGACGTTGAGAAAATAAGTTTGTTTTTTTCGTCCTCGTGGATTGTAAATCTGGCGGAGGCGAAAGAAAGTTCGATCAATAAAAAAAAAAGACTGTGTTAACATCATGTGCGCTAAGAAGCAGTTCAGTTGGCCGAACAGAAGGAGATATTAAGTTCCTTTTGCTAAACATATCATTTCTTATTCAATTCCGATCGATACAACTGTTACTTAGCTGAAATGGTGTAAGTTATATAAAATAAGGAACATATTATTGCTGGATTTAGTCTCCATGTTGCCAACACCAAGTTAACTTGACCAACTGGAAGAGACTCACCGGTTTAGTGCAAGAGTACATCTTTAAATTTCTTTTTTTTTTCTTTCTTTCTTTGATGCACTTCTTTTGTTGACAGATCGCGACATCTATCAGAGAGATGAAATTTAAATTTTTATTATTGCATTATTCCAAAATTTTAACACATCAGCAGATAGCTATTAACGTCAAAAATTGAGCACAAAACGGTTAGTAATTAAAAAAATTAGTAATTAAAGTATAATTTTAAATTTATTGGTTAATAAAATCAGAAGAGTCAGAATCGCTTTTGTATCCGAATTTTCGTAAGAATCTTTGAGTGGTTCTTAAGTTTGCTTTAAATTCTTTTTTTCATCATTTTCATCAAAATTATGATTAGAAGAAAAACATAACATCCTTCACGACAGCCATTCTTTTTGATAATCTTTTATCTCTAACAAAAGAGCGTATTTCAAATATAGCATCATCCGATATTATTCCTTCTATATCAGGCCTTTTCCATGGGATGCTAACAAATATTAAAAGTTTAAAAAAATAACCATAAATACGTAAAAAATGCGTACATTGTCGAAAATTCCTCTTTCAACAATATAGTTATTTGTGATATTTTATAATGCTCATTGCTCAAACAATGATAATGATGAATAAGTTTCTTTAAACATTAAAGTATGTTTAATCACATCTCCTGAATAGCTGCCGTGATCTGTTAATTTAAGCCAAGAAAAATATTTATACGCTTATGCAAGAGTGCACTTCACAGGGCAACTATGTAACTACTGACGTTTTCTGAAATTTCAAAATTTATTTGCGTCTCTCGTCGTCTGAGGCCAAAGTGAACAACGCTCCACCCCCAAGGTTTGTATCTTGGTCCCATCCTCTTTTTACTGTACAAAAATGGTCTCCCCTAAGAGTATACTCCGATCATTTGTGAATATCTATGCTGATGATACTACGGTATATGGAGGCACCTCCCCAATTCTAGAAGAAGCTGTTCGAGTGGAACTTACTTCTCACCGATGAAATACGGAGGAAATGTGTATGGTTTGCCGCTATATAAATGGTATGGCAGGTTCCTGTCGTGAATGTTAGGAACCAAGGAATGTAGTTCTTTCTAGTACTTCCCGTGAAATTTGCGATAGAGCAGCGAGAGGCTTGCCACATCCCACCTGTGAGAGAGAAGTTGGAGGGTGGAAGATAATTCGTCACCCATAAGGATCGGAGACACTTTTAGACTCTATCGAGACAGACAAGTGACGACTAGGCAGCTCCTGCCTAAATATGATAGCAGTACTTCATTTTAGACCGAATCTGGCTCTTGTTAGAGGATAGCTCGTCGAGTCAGTTACTTACATTTTTTTTAAGCATTTCACCCCAAGCAAGGCGGGAAGCCACTAGGACGCAAGGGGTTACAGAAAATTTAGAGCAAGATCAGATAGGAGTGATAGAAGAAAGGATGAGGGTAGTGGATAGATCAAGGCAACTGGAGATGTCGATTGACATTACACTTGAATAGCTGGAGATTATAGCTCACAGGGAAACAGGAAAAGAGAATTGAGTTCCACAGGCGAGAGGTGCGAGACATGAAGCTATTTGAGTAGAAGAAACGGCAACATTTAGGAGTTTCGACAGTGAAGGGGTGAGAGCGGGATGCCAGCCTCGTAAGGCGCTGGAACTCATGACGTCTGGGAACCAGCGAATGCAGCTCCTCGGAGCAATTTCCATACTGGAACGGAACAAGAAAACGACCATTTCTTTGTCGATCGATTTTATTTGTAGGTGTGCAAGTGTTTTATCCGTGTTTCTTGAAAACTATATACTGAATGCACGATAAAAAAATGTTAAATTCTACAAACAGGTCTTTTCACATTTCTCAAAAGCTGTAATAAAACGATTTCAAATTCACTGAAGAACAGAATTATCGCTTTTGTATAACAATATTTTTCGAGGTGTGGTGTAGTCAAAGTTAGGGTAGGTATAAAATATGAATTTACGATATTAACAATTTTTATTCATATCCACAAAATCACCGCTTTGTACAGTAGATCAGGTTGCTTTTTCGCTCTTTAGAAAATCAACATTACACCCGGGGTGAAAGCTCGGTATGCTATTATACTTACTTATAAAAAAAAAAGTAGATTAATAGCTTTTAGCAATTTTTGAGCATTTAGTTTTTAAAACTACATTCTGAAAAATGTACAAAATACTGGTATTTATTGCTCGCCTGTTTTCAATGAGTCCACATACACACTGACTTGTCCAGGGATTGAACTTACAATTACTATGTCACCACGAACTAATACTTTAATGCCCTAGGCTATTGCCCCGTATGTCTATGGAACGATATGCCTGGACTTGGGTAGTGGCCCGAGAACAGTCTACCCATGTAGATTAAATAAAGGGTTCAGAATTCACCGAGATTACCCAGATCGATATACACCTGATGAAGGCTGGAGGGAACAACGGCCGAAACGTTGTGATAACAGCAACAAAGATGAGGACAATAGTCCGAATATAAACAGTATAAATAATGATGACTCCTAGTTCCAGAAATTCTGACAGAAATTGATTTAAAAGCTTGAATTTATATAATGGAAGTGGCATTCATAAAATTTAAGGATTGTCTTCAAAAACTGGAAATGCTTGCAGTCATATTACGTTGAAACGAACAATTATCGAAGATAAGCAACGTCGAGCCTGGTCAGTACCTAATTGGGTGATCGTTTGGAATTATTAGGTACTGTAATCTTGGATGTGCAAGTGGTGCGGTTGATAATGGTTTGAAATTATTAATTGGAGAGCAGAGTTCAAATTCCAGTCGGGTTCGGAGCGGACATATTTACACTGTAACAGCAGCAAGAAAAATGGCTCGATTAAGCGCAAACTTCGATCACATGACCTCAATAGTACCAACGATAGGCACGCATGAAGAGAAGGCAGTGTGTCAGATCTAAAGATGTGTTATGGCGAAACTACCGATAATTTTTTATTTATCCACGTAGTTATCAGGGAAGCATCCTCTTAGGAGTCTGCTCCACAGTTCTGGGAAAGAAGCTGTCTGGGGGTCCTACCTGTGAAGGTCTGAGCTTGTGGGAGTAAGGAATGTAATTCGTTCGAACATCTGCCATAGTAATCGCGATAAAGTAGTGAGAGTATGTTGAACCGGTTTGATCTTTCCAGGGGATTTGGGAGTTTAATTTTTTATGAGAAGGACTGTTTAGTGTGTTTTACTTAGGGATCATAGACTATGTGGTTTTTACCTTGGGCAGTGTGGTGTATCTCTTTGGAACAAGGAAGATTCTTACATAGATGACGATCGGATCGGGGGTTCGATAGGTGATATATATGAAGACCAAGCGTTTACTCCTTTCCATAAATTATCAAGTTGGGATCGAATAGTGATAGAAAATCACTATTCGATCCCAACTTGATAATTTAGATGTGGCACAAGGCCGAATGTATGGGGCACCCAGTGAGAATCGAACTCACAACTCAGTCATAATTGTTCTAGCAAGACAAGCTTTCTAACCATTACACCACGCCGAGGTGCCCTTGGGATCGAATGTATTGAAATAAAATTAAAGATGTTTACATTTATGAATAAAAGAGGCCATTGTACATTTAATTCGGTATTTAATTCCAATACTTTGAACTTCTTGCAAAGTTATTAAATCATAATCGTCGGATTTTCATTAACCTGGCCAATAATAAAAGCCGCCATAGTATGATGAAATCATACAAACCCTTACTCAAATCATTGACGAAGTTAGTTACATAAATAGAAAATTCAGGACTTAGAAGGTCCATTATTTAATTATTAACAATTGCCAAAAAAAAAAAAAAAACAGTGCAAATTTACAGCACCTGCATCCCTAAGCAGTCACCCATCTGAGTACTGATCAGGTTCGAAGTTCTTTAACTTCGGCGATCAGATGAAAACCGGTATTTCAATGTTTTAAATGAAAACCGATATTTCAATGTTTTTAAATGTTTCAATGTTTTAAACTTTGTTTTGTTTAATGGCATATCAATTCCTAGTGAGTCATCTAATGCCAAAGCATGTAGGGTTGAGATTTTATATTTGTGTATTTTTATTTCGTCGTGAAATTTAGTTCTTTTTTAACATTATAGTCGTATCAAAAGTAATAGTTAGTTTTGTATTTATAAACTGTACTTAATGTTAAAAGTTAAAAGGTCTTTTCAGATTTTGGTGTTTCTTTTAAGAATTTAAAAATGTTATCTGGATTGACCCCGGTAAAGAGTCCTTTCAGGTTACTTGTTTGGTAATATTTGATTTGGGCTTGTTTCAGGTTCTTACATGTTGTTAGTATATGGCTTACTGTATATTTTTCTTGGTATGTCATTCATATTAGAACTTCCCTCCCTTTCAGTAGTTATGAGTGCGTATAATTGATTTGGGGGGGGGATGATTTAAAAAAAACTTTGACTAGTAAATAATGTTGTCTTGTAACTATCAAATTTATGACTAGAAAATTTGCTACATTTCTAAATTCAACACTTTGAGGGAAGAGAGTTGTTCCATGTTGCTTTCTGTATTATTCAAACTTGTCATTTTCTTAGATTAGTTAACAAATTCTGGTCTGCCCTGTTAAATTTACCTAGAGATGGAGAGAGAGAGTTCATGCCTTTCCTAAGGCTATTAATTTAAAGTGAACAACTAAACCTGGCTGGCTGATTCCATTGTCCATACTGTTTAATTATTAGATCATAGCAGTCGAAATAGCTTATCTTCAATCTAGGACAGAGTTTTCCAAACTTTTTGCATTGCTGAAATGCTTTTTAAAAGTAAAATTTTTAATTAATTGTGTCATCTCATCATCCCACAATATAGAAATCATTAGATGCTCTTAAAAGAGAATAGGACTAGGGTATTAATTTAAAGTGAACACAAATTCTGAACCTGGCTGGGTGATTCCATTGTCCATACTGTTTAATCATTAGATCATAGAACTCAAAAGAGCTTATCTTCAATCTAGGACAGAGTTTTCCAAACTTTTTGCATTGATGAAATGCTTTTTAAAAGTATAATTTGTAATGACTCATTTAGTTCTGATGGCCAAATCAAATATAAAAATTCAAATTATACATAGAAAGTGTTACTGCTGTAGTTTCTGGAACTTGAACCTGGCTGGCCATTTCCATTATCCATACTGTTTAATCATTAGATCATAGAACTCAACTTATCTTCAATCTAGGACAGAGTTTTCCAAACTTTTTAGCATTGGTAAAATGCTTTTTAAAAGTAAAATTTTTAATTAATTGTGTCATCTCATCATCCCACAATATAGAAATCATTAGATGCTCTTAAAAGAGAATAGGACTTGCAAGAAATTCATATTGCAAAATGGTAAGATTAGATAGAAAATTACAGATTGTTTTTACTCTTTATATATATATTTGGTTACCTCTTAGCTTGCTGATGTCAACATATGACGGCCGTGAAGATCAGAAAATCACCATTAAGAATACATTTTTGGTGGCGCTGAGACAAGGCACGGCAGATCGAAGAAACAAAACAATGACGAGCAACAACACCAGCGACCATCCGGGCAACGGGGCTATTATACAGGCTGTTTCACAATTTTTGAAACAGAATGATCGGGCACAAATCAAGGACTAAAAATGATAGACTAATGGAAAATACATTTATTGAAAGGTAAAAGGATAATATTTTAGGATCTGCAAGCATTTAGGCTCAAACATGAACCAAAAATATCAAGAAGAGCCCTAGAGTGCATCCTTCGCAGTCCACCGTTCAGTTGAAGGCAGTGATGAATGCAAAGTTGTTAAGGCGTGCGCATTCCTTCTGGGTTATCGCTTGAATCTTCTCAGTGATGACTGCCTTCAATGCAGCAATTGAGTTAGCGTTTACCTGATACTTGTTGTCCTTGGGGTACCTCCAGAGGAAGAAATCTTCGGGGTTCAGGAGAATGAGGTTCCCATTCCACTTCAGCTTTACAACTGATGAGACGCTCTCCAAACTTTTCATGGAGCCATGTCATGGTAACATTAGCAATGTGAGGAGGAGCACCATCTTGCTGGAACCACTGTTCCTCATCAAGGTCCTCACGTTCCTCGAGCTCTTCCTATCTTAAAGGCTGCTACTTTGTTTCAACAATTATGAAACACCTTGTATATATAGTGATATGTCATCCAGTTGGCAGAGTGGGTAGAGGACTAGGTATTATTACCATCAGAGTTATGTCCCCTTGAAGGCATGCTGCAAATCAATGCGATAACTCATTTTCCGCATGGTTGCTCATATCCATCTGTTGATGTCCATTTGTGTTTCTTCAACACTCCAACTACGCTGAGCGGACCTTAATTACACTTATCTCCGGTCTTTTGAACAGGAGTAAAGGTTTATCTCTTGTTCCCGGTTTAAGATTGAGTTCCT
Source organism: Acanthosepion lycidas (assembly GCA_963932145.1). Classification (NCBI taxonomy): domain Eukaryota; kingdom Metazoa; phylum Mollusca; class Cephalopoda; order Sepiida; family Sepiidae; genus Acanthosepion; species Acanthosepion lycidas. The sequence goes on along the minus strand of OZ010612.1, from coordinate 9,643,245 downwards.
GCTAAAGTCTTTTCATTCTTTTTTATTCCCAATTGCGTCTTACATCTTAGTGGCACTATCGCCTTGCTTGGGGTGAATTAAATTAAAAAAAAAAAAGCTCATGTATATATGTGTCCTACCTGAGGCACCAACTGTTTTGAATTCAGAGTTGTTCACCGATTATAGTTACAAACCACGGCTAGAATCTAGTCTGCCTTTCTATTTAACCACCAGCTATTGATATATTGACTTACTAAGAGTAACTTAGAGGTGACGTGTAGCACCAGATGAGGCTCGAACTCGCTACTCAGTTGTAATTGATGTCGCGAGTAAAAGTTTACTAATCATAATACTACGTCGAAATGCTCAATGGAAGATGTGATTTAGTAATTTAGAAGATTATAAATCTATATTTGACTCATTCTACTTTAGTACTGAAAAACGTTTATTTTATTGTGATGGGTGGTTACAAGCGAGAGATGAGATGGGATGTGCTTATTTTATTAACACAGTGTAAAATGTTAAAAGTTTAAATATCCGCATATCTTTCAACGTAGTTATTTGTTTAAAATAAACAAACAAAACTGGGATAGTCTGTGACACGATAAATCGTTTGTTATTTCGTTGTGCGTGTTAGAATGACGTCAGTATTTGTATAAAATTATTATTTGACACGTCTTTTAATGTGCTTATTCAATGAATAAAAGCTCAAAGAGAGAAAAAGAATTCCTTAGTGAAATGATTTTAGTTTAAAGTAACTTTAAATTAAATGTTGCCCTTGAAATCGTTAAAATGTAGACACTACTCTATGACCTAATTTCCTTTTTAGTAAATTGCCAGATTATTATTATTCTTTATGTACCGTGTCCCTTCAGGACGTAGGTGATCATGGCTCTCAACAACTTCCGTCCTTTACAGCTCTTAATAAATTTTATGTTTTTGACATTTTATCTAAACCTTCTTCCGCCATCCATTTACTTAAGCTCACTATTATCCATTGTTTTCCCCTGTCCCTCATGGCTCCAATCTGTCCTGTAAATATCTGATTTCCAAGTCCTCTTTCCTCATTATGTGACGTAGAAGTTTCAACTGTCTCTTTCCATCTTCTGTAAATCGTTGTCATTACTCACATCTTCTGCCCATGGCATTCTCAGCATCCTTCTGTAGAACCACATTTCTATTGCTTCAAGTCTCTTTTTCATCTGTGAGGAGATTGTCGAGCATTCACAGCCATATAGGAGAACACATAACAGTTCAGTACTATTTTCTTTGTTTCTAAGGCGGGTTTTTCTCTTTCTTAATGCTCTACTTAGCTTTTGGAAGGCATCTTTAACCGTCCCAATGCGCCTTCAGATTTCAGTGTCGCACTTTCCATGCTCTCTTAAAACACTTCCCCGATGCTCACATTTTTGTGCTTGTTTGATTTTGTTATTTCTGATTTATAATTTACATTTTAGGCTCATTCTTTTGCTAACGGCCATGCATTCTGTTTTCATGCAGTTGTTGTTTTGTCCTTTCTTCCAACTTCTGTAGGAGTTCTTGTAGTTTTCTTCCCGTGTTTTCTTCTTCTTTTGGACACTACGTGGCATAAATTCTTCCTGACACCATGTGGGGTGATTTACGCGTATTAAATTACTGGAGGAAATTCGAACTCGGCTCTCCGATTAACAACCCCGAACCATTATCCATTACATTACGCCCATATCTAAGCTGACAGCATCTAGTATTCCCAATCTAGGTACTGACCAAGCTCGACGTTGCTTAACTTCGGTGATCGTACAGGAATCGGTGTTTCAACATGATGTGGCCGTAAGCCCACACATTACTAACAGAACGTTATGTAAAACTAGTTGTGATGATTTACTTCCTTAGATAAGCAAGTGTAGAAAATATGTCCACACTATTACAGTTATGGTGAAAAATAGGCTTTGAGCGAGTAAATTCTGAACCAGAGATCATCCTTACTTGGAAATTGTGAACTGGCGCTACAACATCAGAAACAAAGAACTGTATCAAATAAAAGAAACGACGTCATTTGAGAAACTACCAACAGCAGTAACAACTAAAATGGATAGCACATGTAACTCGAAAAGAAAATTAGGACATAATCAAGATGTTGACATTCCACACCACATTAAATAAAAGGTTAGGAAGGAAACCGCCATCAATACTGGAAAGAGCGATAATAGCTATTGGACTTGTTTTCCTAAAAAGTGTTTTAAGAGAAAGATTTTATAAATTTAAACCGGAAAGAGTAATGGCTACTCGGTCAATGTATGTCGAATGTTTCCTTATAAGGAAACGGATATGTTTCCTTATAAGGAATGTTCCCTTATAAGGAAACGGCTGATATTACCATTGCCATTATCATATGGAATTTGTACATAAAAAAATCAATACAGAATATATATAAATGACATTATGTAATGATAATAGATAACTCAAGATTTTCGCCTTATTACCTTTTTCTATGGGACGTTGGCGATTTCCTGTCTTTTGTAGTGTTTTATAAATCTTGTCCTTTTGTTATCTCTCCGAAACTTTGCTATGCCAACCATTTATTCAGCTCGCTAGATAGATTATGTGTTGTTTTTCCTCTGCGTCTCCTTGCTTACAATTTTCCTCTGAGCCACCTTGCCTACAATTTCTTCTGTAAGTATAAAAATTTCCCAAGTCTCTTTTCCTCATCATGCGCCCCAGAAATTTGAACTTTTTCATTGCTCAGATGTTCGGCCTATGGTATTCTATGGTATTCACAGCATCCTCCTGTAGAACCAAGTTTCTGCTGCTTCAAGTCTATTCTTCAACTGTCCAGAGTTCACTGCCATATAGGAGGACTAGTATTGCGTAACAATTCAGTCCTTTTTATTTCTTTCTAATAAAATTTTCCTGTTTCTTGATACTTTACCTAGTTTTTAGAAAACATCTTTCGCTATCCCAGTCTGCCTTCGGATATATATTTCTGCCCTCTGTTAAAATACTTTCCAGATATTATTTTTTTAATCGATGTCACCCCAACGAAGGTAGTAAAGCCACTAAGACTTTAAGGGGTTACTGGGCGTAGAAGAATTAGAAAACAGAAACATTACTAAGGAGTGAGAATAAAAGAAGACTAATCAGGAGGACATTAGATAGCGATTGACATTGCATTTAAATTTTTGAACATTAAAATTGACTGGAAAGATGGAGCCGGAAATGAGTTAACATAGAAATTACGGTTACATCTAGCCAACTCAACTGTGAATTGATGAGGCCTCGTCGCTAATCTAGTACTGTGTTTAAATTCATAAAGTCTACGTACCATAGCGAAGAGCTCACCTGAACAATTACTATGAAAGTATTTATAGAAAAGGCACAAGGAGGCAACTTTACGGCGGTGGGAAAGTGACTGGGGCCGAGACGCCGGATAAGGACCAATAATATTATTGATTCTTCTCTGGATTTTTTCAAGGATCCTTAAATAACAAACGGTTGTAATTTTAATGAGGCTCCATGTTTTGAACGTCTTTTGAGATTCAAGTTCATTCCAGGCCTCAAGTGAAACAAATACAAACCATTGTTAAGGATGCAGGAAAAACGGTTGGCTCTTTCTACCGCCCTAAAGCACATAAGTCTGTTATGATTCATGATGATGATAATATTTCATCATTCTAGAAATAAAGATGTGAAATTTCATCATTCTAAAAACAACCTTTCCACCTCAAGCAGTGTAGTAGAAGCAGCTATAAAAAGAACAAAACAGACTTATCTTCTTCGCTCCGTGAAAATCCAGTTTTGACGGTTTCAAAAGTTTTCCTTAACAATATTCTCGGAACTCTTATAAACAAGTAAGCCCAAATTTTAACAAAACAAAAAGAGACAATAACCCTGAAAACATTTAACACATACAAAACGAATATTGTAAATAACATTCGCGAAAAGAAAACACACACATTCATGTCATTAATTTCAATACGTGTCTTAAAGTCTCATTGTTGTTTGTTAGTGTTGTACGTTCATTTCCAGTATAAAAACAGAGAAAAGAAATACTCTATCAACTATTATAGATAACACGGGGTAACTTATATTAACAATCCCAACAATCCATACCCTTAAAAGTCTTTATGTTGTTCTTTCCTTAAAGGAGTCTGATTAGACCAAAATTAAAGTACTTCTGCCATGTTTGGTTCGAAGTTGCTTAATTATATAGAACACTTTTAGAGTTCAAAATTAATCAGTCTTGTGGGGGGGGGTATTTATTCTGAGATTTATTTACAGCTTCTTTCCAACAGATGTAACATCACAAGCCTATCACTATTCTATCGCTATTTCCATGGCAAATGTTTACTCACTCATTGATTCCATCAGTTCAGGATTTGTCATGATATGTCGACGGAGTCAAATCAAGGACATTTCCTCGCGTAGTTGCCTTCTACTTCGGGGAACAAAATTCTGCGTGAATGCTTTTCTGGACATCACAATATTAACCCCCCTTCAAGTCACGAGCCGATCGCTATCATAATACAATTATCATAATCTTAACTTCCTTCTGCCTCCCTAAACGTTGCATTCAGTAACGCTCTACCATGTGTGGTGCTTGAGCCTTGTACTAGGTAAACTTAACTATATATAAAAACTTTTAATGATTAGTAAGTTAAATTTGCTACTCATTATACCAGAGGGAGGCGACCAACATCACAAAATGATTTTCTTGAAATTTAAACTTAATACTGATAATTTCCCTAAATCGTATAGGAACTTGTAATACATCTAAATAATCCGGATATACTCGATCGGCCATTGTAACAGTTTTGGTTTATTTAATAGGAGTAGATAGGTTCGCCTATCGTTCGGTTCACACTTGACCCCGTCCTTTTGAACAGAAGTAGAAATTTATCCCTTCTTTCCGGTTTAGGATTGGGTTTCCGGTTCCTTCTAAATTCTTCTCATTCTCTTTCACTCCCAGTAGCCTCTTACGTCTTAAAAGCGTTATCACTTTACATGGATTGATTGAAAAGAAATATCAGTTATGGATTTAAAATCCGGTCATATTGAACTCTTTAGACTTGGTTAGCAACCAGTCAAGAAGGATAGCTCTAAATTCAAAACTCGAGGCGAGCTTTTCAGGGACTTCGGAGTTTACTTGAAAGTGTTTTTCATGTGTTACTGATTCTGCACCAATCATTCAACCTTCTAATCATTTCCTATGCATTTTTTAGTCTAACAGTTCAACTCTAAGAACGGAATTGTTAGGTCATCATAAATCGTAATCATGGCTATCATATTCCAACGTTTCTAGGTATTATTTACACCATTTATATATATAATAGAGCCAGAATTATCCTGATCATACGTTAGGTGAATCCTAGGTAGATAAGTTCTGGCTCTTTAGGTATTCCTGTTTGCGCTACTTAGTGTATTGAGCACATTTACGCTTCAACTTAAGTAACTCTGTCGGTGTTTTTTTTTCTTTTGGCAGTGCTGATTGATTATTTTCAAGCGGCACGGATGTTTTAAATCTTACCTTTTTTTCATTGATTTTTTCAACGATATCAGTTTTTCTAATATTTTTTATTTACAAATTGTAAAATATGGTAGATGTGGCAGAACTTCTCGACCGAACCCTTTCTTTGTATCCACGAGTAGCCTTATGTCGAGCGAATAAACTGGTGGCAATGGAGGAGCGATTGATTTTGTTTCTCTCGGTCAATGCGTGTGGCACTCATGCGCCGTGTTTCTGGAGCTTTCTCATTGTGTGTAGATGACGGCCGACAGTAACACGAGAGCTTGCCATCTTCTGAGCCAATTTCCTAGTGGGGTGGGGTCTGGCGCGGTTCTTCTTTAAACAGCACGTGCAACCTGTTCCAGTCAAACTGAACAGGTCAGCCAGAACGCGGAGTGTCTGTGAGTTCGTACTCCTAAACCCGCCCCCGCCCCCTTGAAACGGAGAATATCATTTCTGTGCTATTCTGTCGGTAATGAAATCATCGCGGGACACAGCACAAATGTCCCCGGCAGCTTTGTGACCTTGATTACAATCAAGATGTCGAACATGCCCATTCATGTCTACTTGGCATTCCATCTCAAAGGGGTGTCTAAGCTGAAATAAAATTTCAATAACGTTAGACAACAGTTTCAAAGGATGGCTTGAGTTAAGAAGCAAAATAGGTCACAAAAGGTTATTCTTCGAGATCATTCACAGAACATTAGAACAAAATGAATATATATATATATATATAACAACTATAATCAAATACAAACTTAGATGTTGATATGCCCTTAAACAAAACAACCAATGAACCAAATACGAACTAATTTTTCCTTTCTCCAGCATAAGATTCCTTTTGTTGAAAGCATTTACATTTTCGAGTGTTCGTTTCAATTTGGAATGATTTTTAATTTTCATCAACATCAAATCGGTTCGTTTAGCTCAAATTGGCAGCACATCTCAAAAGTGACTTAAAATCTGCTGTTAACCGGGGCAAGAAACGGCTTGTTAATTTTAACGACTCCAAAACTAAACTGCTTTCTATTAATCACCCGAGAGATCCCCTTTCTGCCTTCCATCAGCAGAAGAGTGATTCGTTGTGTCTTCTCGTGGTAACGTTCTCTGCTGACATGAAACAGAATGATTATATTGAATCAATTGCTAGGTCTGCTGCTAGGAAAATTGGTTCACTCTATCGTGCGAGACAATTTTTATCGTCAGCAAAACATATTACATATTTATAAGTATACCGTTTGTCCTTGTTTTGAATATTTCTGCTACATATGGTCCCCAAGGACACATGGCTCAGTACGTAAAAGCGTTTGTTAGATCCAATGACTAGACCCAAAGAGTTGTGAGTTCAATACCAGGCTACAGCAGTGGTGAACCAAAAATTGGAGAGTTGAGTTAAAGGGAAACAACTGAGACATCCGGAAGAGGCATGGCACGTGGAACTAGAACACTCTACCCCGGTGGACGAAATAAAGGGTTCGGTTCGAAATTCCAATCACCTGAAAAAGACCGGAGCGTACAACGGCCGAAACGTTGTGAATATAGCAATGAAGATGAGGATAACAGTCCGAATAATGTAAATAATGTAAGTAATCATAATACCTCATCTGAGAGATATAGACAGATATTAAGTAAGAGCCCATAAAAACGACTGCTTTATTTCTAAAATATGATTTATGTTCATGAAATTTAATTTCATTCTAATTACCGTATTTTCCGGCTTAGAAGACGATGCGGCTTGGAAGACGCACCCTAATATTGGAAAGAAATTCCTAAGCAAAAAAAAGTAATTCTCAACACATTCACCATGCGTCCCTCACATAATGACACTACGCATTGTTTACATTAATCACTCGTCCGATTTTGTTTGTATGGCGATGACATACTACTCAAGAGCAGAAAGGCTCCCACCGCTGCTAGTAAACAGAGCATGTTTAAGCTTGCGGCTCGGCTCCAGGAAGGTAGTCTTGGAAATATTTGTAACAGCTACATACTGAGGTTACATCATATAAGAGGCTGAATTAGATATATAGCTAACATTATAGTGTAATGAACCAACATACAAATCCATGTCCCTATCAGTCAAGCCAATGAGGTGACTGTCCAAGCTTACTTGAGTTTGGGCGTTGCCTTACATTCGTCTTGGAAGACACGTAATTTTCAGGATATTTGTTAGGGAAAAATTGCGTCTTGTAAACCGGAAATACAGTGCATTTTCTTTTTCTTAACAAAGAGAACAATACCAGTCAAGTGTAGGACGCGGATGAATATGTTGGTTTATCAACCAAGAGACAAGAATTTAGGTCCTCCATTTCTATTAGGTTGGTGCAAAAATAATGACGTAATGATGTCGTTTTCTGACGTTAAAAAATACGTCAAAAAACGACATTATTACGTCATTATTTTTGCACCAACCTAATATATGAGATAATTTCTGCATAATCTTCATACAAGGGTTGCGGACAGGGAATGTTCAGGGGGTCCCAATCTTGAAACTATGACACGGGACACCCCCCACTCTACTATATCTCAATTTTCAATAAGGTAGTATTCATATAAAATATAAATTTTATTCTAGCCTAATTATGTACAATAATGAATCATATGCAATATAGGTGAACAATTCAATTAAAAGAAATGAAAATAAATCCAATGTATCTAAATACAAATTCGTGACATGTCATAATAGATCATACCATCTAAAATAAATCAACAATGATTGGCGGCAATATTTAAAATCGAGTTGAGATTTTTCTTGTTAAAAAGTTGAAGAATTTTAACACATTCAACATTATGGATAAAAATAGTTAATTTTATATAATGTTTTTTTCGAGACTTAGCATCATAAAACAACCCCCCCCCTAGAATGACGTCAAAATCCGCGAAAATGTTTCATCCTTTAATAGTCAGTTGTGCTTAGTTTAATTTGTAACGTATATAAATATAAACAGAAAAAAGCATAAGTTAAGATAGCGAGAGTCACAAAGCAGTGCCCGGAGCACCCAATCAGGCTTGTCATCACCCCACACCCCTAGTCGAGAGGTTCGGAAACAGTACGCACGGATCCTGGTTGCAGAGATTAATCCACAACCTTTCCCAAGCCACCATGGAAATTCAGAAACTAAAAAATGGCAAACATGTATTTTCGCACCCGCAAAGAAATGAGTTTGATAAATAGGGCTCTTCCCTTGACATCGCTATTATTTTAACTGCCTTCACTTTTCGGCAGTGTTGACTGTTATAAAAAGAAATAATAAGAATTGTAATAAAATCTAAACAAATGATGAAAATGAATTTATACATTTCTTTTTGTTCTTGAGAATTTACAACAAAAATATTAAACATCATTTATTTATTAGATTGTGGCGGACCGGGGGTTTACGTGTTGTTAAATTAGGAACATGTATGTTTATTCCTGCTAGAAGAAAGTTCAACTACAAGAACATGGCGGACTCAGAGATCGAATCCACCATGAAGAAGTGTAAAGAAAACCAACAAAACCGATATATATATATATATATATATATATATATTTATATATATATATACATATATATATACACACACACACACACACACACAAACAAACAAGTATATGTATTAAACAACAAAATTTACAATGGACATCGACATCAACATTTGTGTTTGTGTGTGAACGTAAAGAGTTTGTATTTTGTTGAATGTTCGTACATACGTGTATGTGCGTATAATGTTCATGGTGTCTCCCACAAATGGGAAGACGCAATCTTCTGCGAGAGCTTACATTGTAGATGTGTTCGCTGAAAATGAAGAAATGAAAAAGAGAACGATGCAAGAAATCGCCCAGTATTTATAGTGCAGGGAGAGCGCACCCTAGTGAACAATTGGGGAATTAAGGAGTTAACTCCGACAAGATTGTTTATTTACAGGAATAATTTTATATTTATAACTTTCTAAAAATAATACAATTACAACTAATGCAATGCAATATTTATCATTTACCAATTTATAAAGAAATATGAAAACAATTTTTTATTCATAAATTTATAAACATTTACTTTATTATGAAAATATGTGAACCAACTATAAGGAATCCTTATTATTTACCATTTAATAAAGTTCGAATCGATTGGCAATTAGCCGATGTTTTGCTAATCATTCCAATAAACAATATAATAAACTAATAAAATGTAAATAAACAATGTAATAAATAAATAGTACTTATTATTTTTGTTGTCAATTCTCAAGAAAAATGAAAATGTATAAATTACAATTCTAATTCGCTCGTCCTGGGTATGACGATAAACTACATCCGCGTCCTGGGTATGACGATAAACTACATCCGCATCCTGGGTAAGACGATAAACTACATCCAGCAGCATAGCCTCTGATCAGGAGGTTTTGCGGAGCGATGAACCACCTCTTAATTGATGGTGTTCTCAAGTCCATCCTGACCCGGGGTGGTAGCACCTGTTAGGGTCCCATTTATGGGCAAATAATTAACCCCGAAACTGAGGTAAAACGCATTATAAAAGTGTAAAAATAGGTTTTAATACCAGAAATACTTTGCAAAAATTTATTACCAGAAATAAGTTTTTGAAGATTAAAACTATTACCTGCAATATATTTTGAAAAAAAAAAAAAAATTAACCAGCAATATATTTTTTGTAAAAAATCTATTACTAGCAATATAATTTTGAAAAAAAAATATTACCAACAATATATTTTTGGAAAAAAAATATTACCAGCAATACGTTTTTGAAAAAAAAAAATACCAGGAATATGTTTTAAAATAATATTACCAGCTATATATTTTTGAGGAAAAAAATATTACCAGAAATAGATTTTTGACAAAACAAAATATTACCAGGAAAAAAAAGTTGTCGGCATTAAATAACCCATTGAGGTTGATATGCCGTAAAACACAACAAACCAAATCATCTAATCATCGCTTTTTAAAATAAACATTGCCGAGGAGAGAAGGTCGTTAAAATAATAGCGGTATCAAGGGAAAAACCGTCCTTTTGACACTCCCTCTTTTTGTAGATACGAAGGTTTAAGTTTGCCAAAAAAAATGTTTGTGGAAGGGCTTGGTCGAGTACGTCCTGAAGGGGCATTGAATAAAAAAATGTATAGAGGGGCAAATAGCACTTGTTGGAGCATGGTTTCAGAACACACCCGTCGATTACGACGTATGATAAGTTATACTCAGAACTGAAGACACGGTGTGCCACGAAGTCGCCAAACGATCATTCTCAGATTTTGAATTCAGGATTGACCTAGACTGGGATCCAACCAAAGCTAAATAATCTGGTCTGCTTGTCTATTTTTTGTATAACTGTAGGGAGAAGAGAGATTCACACGTTACCAAGAGTATTTGAGCGGAAGTGAGTGTAAATTCGTCGATTTTTCCTTTCCGAGCCGCTAACCATACTCTCCAACTCTCTCTCTCTCTCTCTCTCTCTCTCGTTCATGTTTAGTAGATGAAAGTTTTTAAAAAATTAAAATGTCTACTGGACTAGAGATCGAGAGTCTTAAGAGAGAAAATGTGTCTCAACAGTAAGGCGGGAAACCACTTTCAAGCTGAGCAGACCCTAAATTTGCACCATTCCTGAAGAGCAATCATACTCTCAATGAAACGCTTTAGCTGAAACGTCAGTTGAGACTTCAAGTAGAGTATGTCTATTCGTACCACTGCTGAAGATGCAAAGAAGAATGTTCGATTCATTGTAGGATATACCGTACCCCTACTGCCATCCTCTATCTTTACAGGCGTCAAATAAAACAAGAAAAAAAGTATTGCTATGATTCTTCAGTCCAACTATGACAGAATTCAAAAGAGAATGCGCGGCCTTGTGGGTGATGAATTATTTCCCACCCTACAACACCTTTCCGCAGTGACGAAATGTTGCTAGCCTCTCACCACTATCGCTATTGCTATAGCAAATGTACCCACGCGTTACAGTCATTAGTTCCACCAGTTCAGACCTTCACAGTTTCAGATCATCCCCTTCCCTCCGTATTCATTTGGTACGGAATAAGTTCCGTTCAGGCAGTTTCTTCCCTCAGAATTATCACTCTGTGGAACAGATTCCTGAGAGGATGCTTTACTGACATACAATCTTGGTCTCTTTAAGTCCAGGGTCAACCGATATCTATCCTACATATCCTCATAACATGCACCTCTTCCTCTTTCATCGTGCCATTTCAATAACCCTCTACTTTGAATAGCTCTTGAGCCTGGTATTGGGTATGTATATATATATATATATATATATATATATATATATATATATATATATATATATATATTAATTACATCAAACTTATTATAAAAATAACGAAAAATTAGGAAATCGGCAGTTAATTGCTGAAACCTCATGAAGAGTTGAATGAACAATTACGGAAAATTTCGTGTACGAAAGTTTGGGGTCGAGGTGCTGAATATAACATCAATTAGCTAAGTGACAAATTTTATTTGTATTAATCCTATATAGACGGTACAATGGATAAATTGTCGTCTAAATGACGCAAAAATGAAAATAACACTGACATCTCATTTTAACAGATATATTTACAAAAATTGTACAAAAACATCTTGAAATACGAAAGAGTAAATTTTTTTCAATAAAATCCCCATTGGCTTCCATCATGGCCTCCAGCCGACTTCGGAATCTCCTTCAACTCTTCTGGACGGTCTCCTTATTTAGGTTGGTGAATGCTGCCATAATCCTTTCCTTTAGTTCATCTTTGGTGTTAAAGGGAATTTGTTGGTCTCTTGCTCAACTGATCCCCATACATAATAATCAAGGAGGGGTTGCAGTCTGGGGATTTAGTTGGCGAGATGTAAGTGATGATGCGGTCGCAGAAATTGTCTGACAGTTATGATTGGGTCATCCTGCTTGTATAGCATGGTGCAGAGCCTGTTGCCAGACGTAATCTCTTCCAGCAGCCACCCTCTTGACGCAGAGCAGCACTTGATGTAGGCCTTCGTATTGAGTTTGAGACCTTCACCAACAAATTCGGCAGTTCTTTTCTTATCAGAAAGATGAGAGTGAGTTTTTCGAGCTGCTGTACCTTCGTAATCATCATTAGACTCATCCAATTCTTTCCGAATTCTCTGCGCTGTTCACAGATTGACACCAAAACATCCTGAAATGTTCGTATTGGAGCTTCCGGTGCGAATGCCAACCAGTACAGCATACCGTTTCCAAATTTCTGTCGGCGTGTATTGCATCATGATGTTCTTTTTCTCACAGAAGGTGCCCAACTGACCCTACCATACTGTGCAGTCGACAAAATAAAAAACAAACAACGAGCATTAAAAATATAAAATGACAATTTACACATCGCACACTATATATATATAGTTAGTTTATGAAAAACTAGGTAATCCGTACGGGTAAACCCAAGGAGGATAAAATCCACAGAGCTCAATGTAATATATATATATATATATATATATATATATATATATATATATATATATATATATATATATATGTAATATATATATATATATATATATATATATATATATATATATATATATATATATATATATATATATGTAATATATATATATATATATATATATATATATAAACAAAAGTGTGTAGCTTAATATTACAAGAAATGTTAAAAGCGAAGCAACCGGTTTCGCTCCCGCTCTTCAGGCCTCTACGTGAGATTTAACCTAAATTAAAAACAACGGAAAATGTGTAATGAGAAGGAGAAGGGGGAAAAATTGAACACAAAGAGTTAGAGACAAATAACAGCGATCCCCAGCAGGCATTCACGCTGTTTACAAAGGGAAGGCTTTGCGGGACCCGATATAAAGTACCTCCAGCACATTGAGATGAAATAACGATATATTGGCTCTATTATCAACACCAGCATTCTATGTGCGATATATTATTTTTATGGTATCAACGAACACTCGTTGCTACTTTTGTGATGTCAACGAATACTCGTTGTCACTTTCGTAATGCTCGTTGTAGTAGAGACTTTGTAATCGCAGATACAACAATAGTAACGCCGTCGAAAAATACTAGTGCCAGACGCCTTCGAATGGCACTCGCACAAATAGTACTTGCTCGATAATACGCACTTGAATTAGTAATCCGTATAGAGATCCGAATAGAGAAATAGTATAGGGAATAGTATAGAGAATAGCCGTTCGTATAGTAATAGAAGATAGAGTAGAAATAGTGATCCGTATAGTAATAGAGGATGGACTAGAAATAGCGATCTGTTAGACATCACGTTACCTCCCATATATGCATTTGCTGTATGGTCACGTGGTCTACTTAATTCAATAATAGGATCGCCTGTGTTTGCTCAGTGGCGATCTATGTTCAAACTCAAGTGTCAGCAGCGACACTTTCTTCCTCTTATATAACACCTCCCCTTTGAGATGACTTCCTCTGGAGTCTATATTTCTTCAGCTTTGGTTCAATATTCAAATGTTCCATTGCTGTTCTTTTTCTTTTACTGTGCCTCCTTGCTTCACTAATTTCTAGTGTCGTGGGTATGTCAAACATGTCATACAATATTTCCATGGGTTACTCTTTTCGTGGACTTACTAAATCAGTAAAACTCCGTTTTAACTGATTAAAGTGTCGCTTATGTCCCCACCTTTGTCCCTGTACCATGTATGACATTTTGCCGATCCGTTTTTTTTACAACGCTGTCTTCTTCCCAGAATTCCTTTTTCTGGAACTTGTTCTTGTAAGTTTCGTCACTTTTTATGGTGCTGGCACATCGAAACCATCATATAGCATTTTATCCGTTCTTTTAATGTTTTAAATCTTTCATCGATGAACATTTTTTCAGCTGATTATAGTAACTTTCATGTTCAAACCTTTTAAATCAACTTCCCGATTCTTTCTGTTATGCCGTCTCCACACGTTTCTTTGCCATCTTTATATGCTCTAAAGGACACTTTATCGCCGACCTTGAAACTTTTAATATCGTTTTTGTTATATGTTTGTGTTTTTCGACTTGGTAATAACTTGTCGAACACCGTTTTTACTTTTCTAGCTAACATTAATTCCGCCGGTGACATGCCTTCTGGTGTATTGGGGTTCGGTGTTATTCAGTAAACACTTTAAAAATTTTGAAGTGCTTCCTCATTTACTGTCTCAAGACTTACTTTCTTCAACGCTCTTTTGAACGTTCCCACAAACCGTTTCGCTCATCCGTTCGAGATTGGGTGATACGGCGGGATCGTAATATCTTCAATGGAGAACAACTTACAAAAGTCTTCAAATTCTTTACCCGTGAATTGCGTTCCATTATAAAATACTATGATATCTGGTATGCCATATCTTGCAAACAGTTCATGCAAGAAATTCACTGTCACTGAAGATGTTGGATCTTTGCACTTATACATTTCCGGCCATTTAGTGAAACTATCAACTACTACAAAATAATGTGATCCATTCATAGGACCTTCAAAATGTACAGGCAGTCTTAACCACGGTGTGTGTCTGTTTTTAGCCAAGTTTCTATCTTTCTGATAGTTTTGCTGTCAGAGCACAACTTCTGCAAGTTTTCGCTATTTTTTCGCTGGTCCAATAAAAGAAGCTTATCAGCTATTTCATTCTTGAAATACCAGGATGTCCGCTATGAAAATCCTTCAATATTCATTTCTATAACACACTAGGTATTACGACTCTTTGAACATTACAACACCGTTGAATAGCGAATAAGAATTTAATTCCGGATTTCGTTCTTTCTTACTTTCTTTTAATTGATTTTTTATTTTCGCAATAAAGACGTCATTTTCGGCTTTTCTTTTATTTCTCCCAGGATAACTGTTAACTCTCATACTACGTTTCACAAAATGTTTTTTTTTATTTCCATTTCCCTTTTAGTGCTGCAATGACCGGGTCCTCAAATATTTCTGTTTTTAAGGTATTCATCTTGATAATCCATCCGCATGTCCTAATTTTTAGACTGTTGGTACTCCATCGTAAAATCATAGTTTAATAAGATGGTACCCAGCGTTGTAGTCTATTATCTGTATGCATAGGCATTCCTTTCTCTGAACCATATATTATTAATAGTTGTTAATTGTTGTAACGCCTGTATTAATTAGTCTGAAGACTGACTGCAAACAGCTTCTTCTTACCTCTGACCTGGAGCGCTTTATAGTTATGGACTCGTTCACATTGTCACCAGGGGTGTACTATTTACTCCACAACAGATTAACAAAAACTACAAAACTACGCAGCCTTCCTTAACATCAAGTAACTGATTAGACAACTGGAAACGATCAGTATAAAAATAAGTACACATAATATCCCTATATCATTCAATGAAACATGTTTGAATGAAGGTACACTGCCTATATATATATATATATATATATATATATATATATATATATATGACTATCTCTATCTATAAAAAGGCAGGATGTGTGCGTGTGTGTAACGAATGCACGGCCGCAATTTTCGACGGATTTGCACCAAAATTTACATGCACATGCTCCAAGTTTGCGGGAGGGCCAAGGCCGATTTTGCATTTCCCAACTCCCATCGATAGAGGAAATAATCGATTTTTTCATGCTTCTATAGCAGTTTTCATGTAGTTTGCGGCCATATTCTACTGGCCAGAGTGAGAGCCTATAGCTGTCTGCCACGAATAGACAGGAAGATTCTATTGGCCAGCGTGAGAGCCAACAGCTGACTAACACGAATGTTAACTAGCATGCTAGCATGCAAAAAAAAAATCGATAGCTGCATTCGTCACAAGTGGGAAAAATTTAAATCTGCATGGCACTTTACTCCAATTGGCACATTCGCTTGCTTAAACTCAACGTTGATTCTGATTTCACAGAACTGAGTCGGGTGTGAAAAAGTATTTGTTGTTAACATTCTTTTTTCATTTGGTTTTTCCAGTTACGAGTCCTTTTTTAAATCTGATCGTTTTGTGTTCATTTTGTTTAGTTCTTTTTCGTAAGAGATTTAATGTTTAGTATAGAGCTTAGAAAATATTCGCAGGCAAGAAGTAGGCAAGAAGTAAGGCATGTATTAATAGCAACATCAGCACGGCAAAGGGCACTCCTTTAAAGGCAAGGAAGGACAAAAATATTTTAAGTCAAGTGATAGCGATTGCTAAATGAGTCGTACGATTTTCGAATCAAGTATGCTGCTAGTATATATATATATATATATATATATATATATATATATATATATATATATACCCTCCATTGGTTATCATTAATATAAATTAAATTTACACGTTTATTTTTTATATCCCAGAAATAAACATGACAAGGCTGGGATGAAACCAGTTGTTTTTTAGCTTTTAAAATATACATTAAAATGCCATATGAATCATGTTTATTCCTGTCTATCCTTAAATTTTGTACTACAAAAACTTATTTAAATATATATATATATAGATAGATAGATAGATAGATAGATAGATAGATAGATAGATAGAGATATGCTTTTTCCACCTACATTTATATAGGTTACAAATTAAAGTAAGCACAATTGACTTTCAAAGGATGAAACATTTTCCCGGATTTTAACGTTATTTTCTTTTGTTTTTGTTTTCCTCGAAAACCGTGAATTTGTCTTACTCATACTAAATCTTGAAAGAAACACCATATAAAATTCACTATCTTTTTTTAATCCATAATAATGAATGTTTTAAATTCAGCTTTTTAACAAGAACTATCTCAAGTTGATGTTAAAAATTGCACTGTCCCAGCTACTTAGTCCATACTCTACTTTGAGACAAAAGAAAACACTTTACACAAGCAAATATGAATTGTCAATTAGTGTATATTGCGATTTCCTATGTACTCATTTTCTCTTAAACCCAAAACAATTAGGTTTTACTTTGATCACTGAAACTGGTTTCTACAGCATTTCAGAGAATTATATCCTGTTTGTCAACCCTGTTATGCATAATTTCATTTTGTTCTTTTCTTGATATCAACGAACCGTGAAGCCAACTTTGACTTGAAGTCAATACAAAACCCGTCAAGATAATATAAATTTCTTCACTCTCCAACAAATTAATGAATGAAGGTAGTGTGGCTGCTATTTTTAGTCTGATCCGAGACAGCAAAACCTTATAAATGCACAGTAGTAACGGATTGCATGATCAGCTTGTTAAACATTACTCAAACGTGCCTGGCACATATTTACTCAGCCTTATTTTAATATGTGCTAAGCTTTACGTACAGGCAGGGTTAGGGTTAGCAGCCCAAAAGAACATATATATATATATATATATATATATATATATATATATATATTATGAAATGGACAAAGTCCGACAATTATTTTAAGACATTTTTATGTTTAACATTCTTTTTATAGATACAAATATTTAAGTAAATGCTCTGTTTATAATAAACAGTATTAAACAACATTTACCGGCCTGAATGTCTGAGAAAATTTCACAGAAAATATTCCTGTCGGAGGACGAATATTTTCTGGGAAATTTTGGCCAAGGTTAAATTTTGATAAGCGGTGACTTCGCTGCCAGAGCACAACGTCTGTATGATTTCACTAAATTTTCGATATCTTGATCCATTTTTGGCCAATAAGTATAACACCTCATTAAGGATTTCATTCTAGAAATTCCTAGATATCTGATGTGAAATTCCTTTAGCATACGTCTTTTCAACGATGCTGGTATCATAATTTTTTCTGTGTACATAAGTACATCATTACATAACGAAAACGCATTATTTTCAGTAATAATTTTCTTTAAATCTTAATTCCTTCTTAATTTTCATTTTCATTATAAAGTCGTCTTTATTTCCTCTAATGTTATGGGCAGTTCACTTACAGTATTGTATAATACATTATAAATTTCACTTTCGGCCCTTATCGTTGCAATTAATGGGTCCTCAAGTGGTTCGCAGAATCTTAGGATTAGACTAGATAATCTGTCTGCATGACTTAATTTTTTGAATTCTATTTTATAACTATAGTTCAATAGGATACTTCCTAAGCGCTGCAGTCTATTTGCTGCATGTGTGGAAACACACTTTTTTGATCCATATGTCGACAATAATGGACGATGGTCTGTCTGTAATATGAATTCTCTACCATGTATGAATTTATGAAACTTTTTAATGGCAAATATGATTGCCAATGCTTCCTTTTCAATCTGGTTGTAGCTTCTTTCAGCTGCAATCAATGGTCTTGAAGCATGAGCTATTGGTTTAGTTGTTCCGTCCTCATATTTGTGTAGTATAACTGCTCCAATACCCGAATCACTTGCATCTGATGCAACCACAATCTTTAATTTAGGGTCAAAATGAGCTAGTGACAAATCCGATGTTATGACTCTCTTGATCTCTTCAAAAGCACTTTAACATTTATCTTTCCAATTCCGTTTCACATCTTTCTTAAGCAGGTTATTCAAGGGTGCTCTTAATTCGTGTATATTATAAATACATATTAGTAATTAGCAGATCCTAAAAGTGTTTGTAACTTTGTTACATTTGTTGGAGCGGGCGTGCCTTTTATTGCGCTCGCTCTTGAAGAATCCGGTCGTCTACCGTTTTCATCCATAATTTGTCCTAAATATTTAAGTCTGAAAATAAAGAATTCGCATTTTCGTTCACTAATCTAAAAACCACATTCCTTAATTCTCTCAAATACTATTTTACATTTTCCGTATGTTGCTTTCGGGTCTTACTTTTAATAAGCACGTCATCCAAATATGTTTGAGCACAATCCAAACGGGCAAGCATGGTATCCATTATCTTTTGTTATATGCTTGGTGCTATCTTTATGCCGAAAGGAAGTTGGCTGCATTTGTATAACCCTTTATGAATGTTAATCGTTAATAGTTTTGAGCACTCTTCGTCTACTAGTACTTGTAGATAAGTATCTGACAGGTCCAATTTAGAAAAAAATTGCCTCAATTCAATTTGGCAAAAATTTCCTCTGGACTTGGTAACAGGTAGTTATGTTGTTTTAAACTTTCATTTATTCCTGTTGAAAAATCTGTACATACGCGGATTTTATTATTCATTTTTTTTAAACGTAGACTGTTGGTGATGCCCATTCGGAATAGACTATTTTTGAGATCACACCTACTTTTTCTAGTCTGTTCAATTTATTATTAACTGGATCAAAAGCTGCAAAAGGTACGCTCTTTTTGACTTAAATGTCAGTGTTACATTCACTTTTATCTCAAACTTAGCATTTGCTTTCGTGCATGTCCCTAGACCTTCTGAGAAAACTTCTGGAAAAAGCTTTTTCAGTTCATTTTTTAATTTTTCAGTTGTTGTATTAGTACTGGTCGTAACAATATTTATCTTGTTGCAAAAAGAGTTAAGTGGAAGGTCTTAAAGATGTTTGATCTTTAAGACCTTCCACTTAATGCAATCCAGTCTGTTCCAAACAAATTAGCAGTGTTGTTTAATACGAACACCACAGCTTTTTTGTTTTTTCCAACAAAAGAAACTTTACAGCTGAATTCACCCGAAAAAGTTCATTCTCTTTCCTAAGACTCCATGCGCAACTTTATCAAACGTCACTAAACTGGGTTTACCATTTTTTACCATGTTTATTTATGATAGTGATATCAGATTCTGTATCCAGTTGCAATTTTATTTTTACATCATTAATTTGCACGAAAACACATTTCCTCTTTTGAGATGTCTTGTTAATTTCCATTTTAGGCTTCTTCTCGTTACTCCGTGTATGTATCATGTTCATATACGTTTTATTTTTCGCCATTTTTGTATCTGCAACACGTACTTTTGTGTCCTAATCCCCCACACTCATAACATTTTTGTTCTTGAAGAAACAAACACTTTTAAAATGCTTACCTCCACAACTCTGACAAGCATTAGGTATTGAGGGGGGTTATCGTCTTTTTTCTTGTTCTGTTAGTAGTTGAAAAACGTTTGTAGTTTTTTTCTCTTAGATGGTCGAATACTATGTACTTGTCTTTTTCCTCAATTCTTGCGGTCTCGAGTTTCAAATTCACAATACGTTGACATTCTTCCACTATTTTCTGAAAGTTAATTTGGAATCCATTTCTAATTTAGCAAGTATCCTGGATCTTATCTCCGCGTCCTTATTAGAAGTTAAATCCTGTAGGAACATGAGGCGTTTAAATAAATCCGGAGATAATTCATTTAACTTGAACTTCTCACATTCTCGATTCACGACTTCTGCATAAGTGACAAAATCTTCATCGTCGAACTTTACCAAGTTAAGACACTGCCATCGTGTATTAAATAATGAGCTACTATCACCAAAAATATTTGATAGTATAAGAACAGCCTCATCAAAATTTATCTCTTCTGTTTTTTTTGTTTTTTTTCGACTAAATATAATTCACATATTTTTCATCTTCCGCAGGGGACAATTCCATTAATAATAAACGAACTTTCTTTTCATCATTCCAATGCGAACAATCCCTTTCGAAAGTCCCTTCTTCTATAATAAGCTACAAAAGTTATCCCTTCGTCTGGACTGTATACTAATTTGCTGATTGAATTAGCAACAGAATCTGGAGTGAATGAATCTGAAGTCTTTCCTTCTATGGCTTTGGTAAACAACTCAAAAAACTTTTGTTGTTGTAGTTGCAATTGTAATTGCTGTTCAGTTTGTTGTTTTTGTTGCTGCAAATGTTGTTCTTGTTGTAATTTTTGTTACTACAACTGTTATTCTTGTTGGTTCTGTAACGCCAACATTTGAACCATGATAGCTTTTAGTTCTTCCATTTTGGTGAACTCTGCTAAAAAGTCCTAGTGTAAGTTCAAAGAATTCTCGCGAATCCTTGTCGTCACTTTTGTGATTTCAGCGAACACTCGTTGTCACTTTTGTGATGCCAACGAATACTCGTTGTCACATTTGTAATGCTCTTTGTAGTAGAGACTTTGTAATTGCAGATACGACGATAGTACGCTGTTGAACAATGCTGGCGTCAGACGCCTTCGAATAGCCCACGCATTAATAGTATTTGCTCGATAAGACACGCTCGAATAGTAATCCGCATAGTGATCTGAATAGAGAAATAGTATAATGAATGGTATAGTGAATAGTGGTCCGTAGAGTAATAGTGAATAGAGTAGAGAATAGCGTTCCGTCTTGTAATAGCGGATAGACTAGAAATGCGATACGAATAGTAATAGAGGATAGACTAGAATGGAGATCAATTAGACAGAGGCTACCTCCCATATATGCGTTTCCTCTATGATCATGTGGTCTACTTAATTCAATAATGGTATAGCCTGTGTATGCTCACTGGCGATCTCTATTCAAAATCAAGTGTCGGCAGCGACACGTTCCTATATATCTGTTATGGTCCGGTTCCTTGTACCACGGTTATAGTCCAAGGTAGAACCAATAAAGAAGAACTCGAACACGGTATGAACAATCAGGTTTAGTAGAGAGAACAATGTAGTCTCGACCAGTATCGCTATTCCAATGTCGTGCAATAATTGTCTGAACGCGACTCTGTTTCGGACTGCCTCTGACTCGACTCTTGACTCGACTCGAACTACTGACTCTCTTGAACTACTGACTATATTTAGTCACCCCCCCCACGTGGGCATCGTGTGGCACAAGGCCGGTTTAATGTGGGATCTCCGAGCTCGTGGGCTCGGCCAAAAATATGCCCATTGAACCCGTATAAACGTGTTCAGGGTCGGTTTACCTCCCCGAAAGAGCATCCGCCCTTCAGCGTAGCCTCCTCCCGGTTCCTCCCCGCCCGAAGGCAGAGAGTTCAACCGATCAGCCGGTCGACCGAGATCGACTTGAACGATTGACGATATTCAGTCACCGCCCCACTGAGGCATCATGTGGCACAAAGCCGTTTTTAACGTAGGATTTCCGAGCCCGTGGGATCGGCCAAAAATATGCCCATTGAACCCGTATAAACGTGTTCAGGGCCGGTTTACCTCCCCGAAAGAGACTCCGCCCTTCGGCGTAGCCTACTTCGAGTTCCTCCCCGCTCGAAGGCAGAGAGTTCAACCGAACAGCCAGTCAAGACTTAGGCGACTGACGATATTCAGTCAACACCCACACACCCACTGGGTCAGCATGTCACACAAGGTCGGTTATTTATTGTGGGTTCTCCGAGCCCGTTGGCTCGGCACAAAAATATGCCCATTGGATCAATATAAACGGGCTCAGGGCCGGTTTACCTCCCCGAACAAGACTCCGTCCTTTGGCGTAGCTTCGTTCGGGTTCCTTTCCCCCCGAAGGCTAAGAGTTCAAACGAACAGTCGCTCAGAAAGTGAGGGACTGACGATATTCACTCACCCCCCACGAGGGCGTAATGTGGCACAAGGCCTTTTTAACGTGGGCTCTCCGAAGGCAGAGAGTTCAACCGAACAGCCAGTCAAGAGTTGAGCGACTGACGATATTCAGTCACTCCACCACGAGGGTGTCATGTGGCACAAGGCCTTTTTAACGTGGGCATTCCGAGCCCGTGGGCTCGGCCAAAAATATGCCCATTGAACCCGTATAAGCGGGTTCAGGGCCGGTCTACCTCCCCGAAGGAGACTCCGCCCTTCGCCGTCGCCTCCTTCGAGTTCCTCCCGTCCGTAGGAAGAGAGTACAACCGAACAGTTGTTCAAATAAAAAGTTGAGCGACTGACTCTTTGCCTACTCCTGAGGCGCAGTATTTATTAAGTATGGAATAGTCCATTATTATTATCATGGGTAAGATCCCATAAAACTATCTATCTATATATATATATATATATATATATATATATATATATATATATATATATATATTGCATTGATGTGAGTTTGTGACTAGGTTTCACACTTTTGCGATTGTCGGACAAACTGATTAATATTTTAAAAATTTTGGATTTATATACATTGCGTGTATTGATATTATTATGGAAGTGGGGGTGGTAATCGTCGTCGTGATGTCACTCATGCTAACGCAAACATAGATGCATGCCCGTACACCCATTGAGGTACGCAGACACACATACACACGCGCTCGCCCGCCGGGTCTCATACAAACAAACATAAACATATGTGGACAGTATAGCACTTGACATATGTATGTATATGTGTGCAGTTGTCTGCATACATACGCATTTGGTTGCTGAAATTCAAAGATGGGGTGTGTAGCGAATATTTCTCATGAATGTATACATGTCAACAATCCAACAATCAGACCATTTTTCTATTTTTTCGCTGAATAATATTTCCTCGCACGCACATATATACGTGTGGTGGGGTCTGTAAAGTTACGATACGTAAAAATTGGTATTATTTTTAATTTTTTAAGGCTGATTTGTTATTATTTTAAAGCTGGTTATTTACTTGTTTTTATTAACTACGTGTATGTAACTGGTAGAAATTGCAGTTCGTAATCCTTCTTGGTTTTTATTTGGTGGCATTAAATATGCTGTGGAGAGAGGGGGAGTAATTTACGTTAATATTGATATGGTAATAGTAGGTGTGATGGGGTAGTAATGGTGTTGGGGGATTGGTGGTAATAATAATTTTAGTAGCTAATAGTTATTGTAAAGTGGTAGAAGTGATTAGTAATGGTGGTGGAATGATAATAACAATAAATGTAATTATTATGATGGTAGCTTGAACTAAAGAGTGGTTGTTTTTTTGGGTTTTTTTATCCGTTTGGTATAAATTCTGATAATAGGTATTTATTCTCATGCCTTTCTTATAAGTACCGCGCATATAATATATAAATAATAATATATATAATATATTACACACACACACATACACACGCACACACATATACATATTTATATACACACACTTTTCACACACACACACACACACACACATATTTTTATTAAATTTAACTATACTAAAACGTGGCTTGATGAATCATTCCAGTCAAAACCCCGTGATTTCTACTGTCGAGAAATTGGAAATTTAATCTATCATTGGCAGGAAGTCGTTTAACAAGGAAGGTGAATACATTGTTGAATGAGTCATCAAAGGTACTAATGGTATTAATACAATTAATATAAAATTTACGCATCTCTGTTTCCTCTTAAGGTGTATCTGCCTATAGTTTTGAAGGAAGTGACGTATCATAGGCGACTTGGTTTTTAATAGAATTGCCCATAACCATGCATCTTTGTAGCGGGTATTTTTTTTGTTCGCTTGTAAAAATCTATAATCTTACTTATTATAAAACGCAGATTGTGTGTGTGTGTGTGTGTGTGTCTGTTACGTCTATATATTGGATCGGATTTCCTACAATTTTCAACCGATTTCAACAAAACTTCACAGGACTACGTAAAATTACCTTGCGGTGGTTCTAACAGCGCCAAAAATTGGAAAAAAAAACAATTGTTTTTGCACAAAATCAATTTGAAAACACGATTAAGAGGCATTAATGAAAGGGAGACAACTCACTTCGAGTTATACTTATTATAAAACCCAGGTTGGTTGGTTGGTTGGTTGTGTGTGTGTGCGTGCGTGTGTTCATTTATATATGGGATCGGATTTCCTACATTTTTCAACCGATTTCAACAAAACTTCACTTTTTTTTTGGCAGGTAGTGTTTCTTATTGTCTTGCACACTTTTTTCTTTATTTCTACATTCAGAATGCTTTAAAAATTCTATTTACAAGACAATTGTTTATAATAAAATTATATTCAATTGATAGACTCATAACGATTGAAAACAATGTTTTTGTTTGAGTTTGGGTTTGACTAATTCGTAAAAAAAAAAAAAATAATTAAGACATGCGTGGCCGTCAACCTTAAACAATAATCTTTGTCAATTTTATTTTTCAGTCTTTATGATGGTCGATACTTGATCTATCTCTTACTGTTACATCCCCGGGCTCTACTGCTATATATATATATATATATATATATATATATATATATATATATATATATATATATAGCATATATATAGTATATATATACATAGTATATATATATATGTAATATATAATATATAATATATAATATATAGTATTATATAGTGTATATGTGGCCTCCTTTGTAAATCACTAGGCGATCTTAAATGCCACGTAAGATTATCGCACAAAATTTGATAACTGAATCAATAAGCTGTCAGATCCTCATAAGTCGAAACCGACGGGAGAGTCCATTATATTGTGTGTATATATATATATAATATAGTATATATAGTATACAGTATATATATATATGGTTGGATAGATGTGAGCTTGTGACCCTGGGTTTCACGCTTTAGCGATCGTCAGACAAACTGATTAATTTTTTTTTTAAATTTGGGTTTATGTAGATTGCGTGTATTGGTGTTATTGTGGAAGTGGTGGAGGAAACTTCGTCGTTTTTCATCGTACTAACGCAAACATCGATGTATGCAGACACATATACATACTTGGTCGTCCGTCAGGACTCATACATATATAAACATATGTGGGCAGTTTCGGATATGACATATGTATGTATACGGGTGGTGTTGTGTCTATACATACGCATTTGTATGTTGAAATTTAAAGATTGGAAGTATGGCGGTAATGTCTCGTGAATGTCTCATTTCCGCTGAATAATATTTCCTCGCATGTATGTATATACATGTGGTGGGGTTTGTGTGAAATTATGATAGGTAAAAATTATTATTATTTATATTTATTTTTAAATTTTGAAAAAAAATGGCGTTTTATTTGTCATATTTAAAGCTGGTTATTTGTTTGTTTTTGACTGTGTATATGTAACAGGTAGAAATTTGTAATCCTTATTGGTTATTTATATGATGATGTTTAATATTTAATATGCTGGGTGAGAGGGTAGTTTGATTTAATAACGGGTCTATATGATATGATGTGATAGTAATGTTGCAAGGGATTGGAGGCAATGATAATATAATTAGCTAATAGTTATTGTAAATTGGTAGAAATGATGAGTAACGGTGGTGGGAGAATGATGAAACCATGAATGTAGTTATAGTGGTGGTAGCTAAAGACTGGTTGTTGGTGTTTTATTTTATTTTATTTTATTTTGTTATATGTATTGATTTATTTTGGTATAAATCCTGATAATAGGTATTCTGTGTAAAATTATGGTAGTTGAAGATTGCTATAATATTTTAATTTTTAATTTACAAAAATATTATTGTTTATTATATCAAAGCTCGCTATTTCCTTGTTTATTTGTGACTGTGTATATGTGGCTGGTAGAAATTTCAGTTTGTAATCCTTATTGGTTATTTTTATGGTGGTATTAAATATGCTGGGAGAGGGGGTAGTATACGTTAATAATTAAGGCAGGATTATATGGTAATGTTAGATATGGTGTGATAGTAATATGTAAGGTGGATGGTGGCAATAATAATATAAGTGGTTAATATTTATTGTAAATTGTTAGTAGTGATTAGTAATGTTGGTGGGAGAACAATAAAACCTATAAATGTAATTATTGTGGTGCTAGCTTGAACTAAAGGGTGGTTATTGGTGTTTTATTTTATTTTATATTTATTTGTTTATTTTTACTTATTATGAATCCTGGTAATGGGTGTTTATTCTCATGGTTATATATGGAAATTATATCTGATCTTATTGTTTTAAGGTGTTAAATATGCTGGGGGAGTAATATGCGTTAAAGATTGTAGAGGATTTATAATAGTAGGTGTGATGTGTAAGTGATGGTGCTGGTTGTTGGTGGTAATGATAATATTATAATTTCTAATTTCTTTGAAACATCTTCCTCGTTGCTAACATTTTTTGTCCGTGGCGTTCGTATTAATTCAGCTCGTTATGATGCACCAGTGTTCCGCCTTCGCCCTTTCTCTGGCTTGGAGCTGCAGTTAGTTTCGGAGGCTATATTAGACAATTGTCATAGACAGTGGGAGTTTGTCCCATTTACCATCGCTTTTCACTTCTTCTGGACTGTTATAGCTGAAACCTCTGTCTCATGTGCCAAAGCTCTTATGGATTGAGTTGGATCTTTTCTAATTGACCTCTTTAACTCTATGTTCAAATGATGATCCCTCTTCCAGTTGTTACCTCCTTATCCAGTTTTCCTCTCCTCACCGTTCTCTTGATGGTTCTTAAATGGATTTTGAAGATGGAAGCCAAAGTATGAATGTTGGTACCATTACTGAAGTCCTAAATGATCTTTTTCCTCTCAGACAGTGGGTCTGGCACAAAACAATTTTAACTTGTTCACTTTTTAGTTGAATAGTTCAAAGGCTTTTTAACTGATTCTTACAAAAATTGTGTAAAGATGGCTAAATGTCATATCTAAAAATCTTTAAAAAAAAAAAGAAATTCAATTTGTCTAGTGTTTTTTTTTTTTTTTTAGTTGCTAAACATTTTTGTGGGATTGATAATTATGCTGTTACACAATTTGGACAATTTTGCTGTTACACCGTTTATATATATATATATATATATATATATATATATATATATATATATATATATATATATATAGTTAGGTAGTTAGGTAATGAAATATTTGTTAATCCGTATGGATAATCTCAATCAGCATGATCAACTTAAAACTTCTCCTTGGGTGCTTGTATAAAAAAAATAATATGTAAATTTTAAACCATTTTTATGCTTGGAAATGTGTTTTGGGAAACCAGGAAAAATCACTTTCCTGTGGAAATAAAATATAATCAATGGGCCCTGAAGGTTGTCTGTTTTTAATTAAATTAATATCTATCTATCTATCTATCTATCTATCTATCTATCTATCTATCTATCTATCTATCTGTGTGTGTGTGTGTGCGCGCAAATATATAGAAAAATAGGAAAGACCACGTTAGGTTAATAATCTGAAGTTCTTTAGTATTTTTGTTTTTATTATAAAAAAAGTACTCAAGACAAAAGTAGGGCCTAAATTATAATTATTTTTTAAAAATATGATTCCTTCGCTACATAAGAGTTCTCATGTTTCAAAATTGAAGTTTTTAGCTCCTGGTTTTGAAACATGAGAACTCTTATGTAGCGAAGGAATCATATTTTTAAAAAATAATTATATATATATATATATATATATATATATATATATATATATATATATATATATTCACTGACTTGGCCAGTAGCACGGAATTAATATGCCTTTTATGTATCCGGCCAGCTGCTCTCATGAAATCCAATGTTATTTTTTATTTGTCGATCAGCCACGTCGAATGCTTTTGTTACTTTTCAAGTTTTTTCTAAATCAGCGCTTCTTAAACTATTTGGGGTCGCAAAGCGAAATGCTGGGGTTGCGTAAATTAAATTCAAACCCTTGAATTTCGCTTTCTATGTCATTTCACAAACTCCCAACATTTAACGTGATGCGCCACGCAAGCCCTGCCGTAGTAAAATGCCTGTGCGGCGCCATTGCGATTAGTGCAGATATTTTCAGTGTAGTTGGTTAATGGGTCACGAAAAATGGGGTCATAAATGAAAAAAGTTTAAGAAGCACTGCTCTAAATATTAAACTCCCGAACGCGACACGTCCTTCTTCTTCTTCTTCTTCTTCTTCTTCTTCTTTCTAAATTTGGGTAAGGAGGGAATTTTTAGCAGTCATTCTACTGAATACCTTTTTTTTGCAGAATACGTCGACTGCACTTCAGCAGATGGGTAAGATCCACCCCCACCCCGCCCCAAATAAGGCGGTTCTGGGTATGACTATAAACTATATCCAACAGCAAGGCCTCTGATCAGGAGGTTTTGTGGAGCGTGGAACCACCTCTTAACTGCTGGTGCTCTCATGTCCACCCTGAATCGGGTGGTAGCACCTGTTACGGTACCAGCTATGAGCAAATAGTTAACTCCCTAACTGGGGTCAAAATAGATTTTAATACGAGCAATGAATTTTTGAAGAAAAAATTATTAACAGCAATACATTTTTGAAGGACAAAAATATTACCAGCAATACATTTTTGGAAAAAAAATATTACCAGCAATAAGAATCGGTATTGGAAGCTTATGAAGTATTAAAATAAAGAGCAATAAATGCATCTGTAATGACAAAACTCTAACGTCTCTAGCTTTATTTCTTTTCCTTATATATTTATTTATATTTATTTCCTTTCACAATTTACTCTCTTTATTTTCCTTCTTTTTACTTTCCTTATATATATATATATATATATATATATATATATATATATATATATATATATATATATATTACACCCAATTATTTAATTCCCTTATATTTCTATCTCTCTTATTTGCTTGTTTATTTTTTCATTTTTTCTCTTTTTTTTTTTTACCTCACTAAGACTTTAAGCATCTTACCAAGTTACCCCGCTTTTAACTATTAACGTTAACTTTGCTATACGAAAACAGCGTCTTTATTTTTAAATTTGTAATCCTTATTTTTTATTTTTTTTAAAAATCTTCCTACCTTTTTCTATTTTTTAAACAATTTAACTCATCTGCATCGCATTTACTACTTTTTCGTTTCAATTTTATTTGGGGGCTACGTAGCAACGTTTCTCCCATAAGCCATTTTGTTTACTTTTAGCAACATAGACCATTTTCTAAATAATGTTAAACTGCCCTATTATGCACTGATTTGTAATATGAATAGCAAAATTAAAAAAAAAAAAAAAAAAAAGAAAATAGATAAAGGCATTCATAACTGTAGCCCATATACAGAGTTAACCGCTTGTTATGCCCCTTGATACCGGACATTACTGAATGATGTGCTGTTAAAAAAACGTAAGTGCACCACAAGACATGGACACTTTACAAATTTTTTGAATGTGTGAAATTGGAATAAACAACCGTCAAGTGGATTGTCTTTCGCGATGAAACACCTCCCATGGAAATATTACAATAACTAGTTTATCTACTTATGCTTCAAGGAACTCAGCCCTGTCAACTGCGCACATAGAATGAGTCACTCAAGTCACAAGCATAAAACAGATATTGTTACAATAAATATAAAAAGAGCAGACGTGAAGTCTTTCTCAATACTCATCTACTGGCTTTGATTGATTTTTTTTTTTTTGCTGTTTTGAAATTTCAAACATTATAACATGTAAAATGTTGAAATAAAGTTAGTCAGTCTATAAGAACAAAAAAAAACTTAAATATAAATTTATTTGCAAAATAGAGGTTTGATTGTCTACATGGCGATCTTACTTGAGACATCTTCAATCTCAACATATCTACAAATGAAGCAGGATCCAAGAGTGGTTCATTTAATTTGATTATTAACTCTCCTAGTAGACGTAAAGGTGTGTCATATACAAGTTTGGCTGTATGTTGTGGAGTTATTTCGCAGTGGAGGCTTGTATTTGTACTAATTCGGTCCTAAAATAGGTTTGACGTACAAAACGTTAGAAACTTGGTATTACGCAGAGTAATCTGGTTGTGGTCGCTGATACTTTCGTATTCGACTGTCATCCAACATCGACTGACTGACCCCCCCCGTTACTCTTACTACTCCTACTTATTATAGGTGGGAGAGTCTATTAACTATAGAATAGGTGTGTTTCACCATAACACAACAGAACTCAGATTTTACAGCTGTTCTTAGCCCTAAAAGTATTAATGGAATTTCTGAAACCAAGAAGTATAGTTCAGTGTTGTTTTCAGGGATTCTTTCAGAGAACAAAAAAAACAAAAAAAAAACACTCTCTTGTGCCATTAGCTTCAGAATGGTAAGCAAAGTAGTTGGTTATGGAAGCACAAAGTGAGGGTTCAAATTATGTTCTATCTGTGAAGATGGTAGTGGGAACACAAATCTGCTGGCCTGAACAGTTATAAAACCTATGCAACTGATTTCGCACTGATATCAGTAAGGGAAATTATTTCAAGCCAGCAGGTGAATCAATCACTGCAGGTGAGAAGATAGTATTATTCATGACAGTGAGGAAATGGCCCGGTGATATTGCTATGGACATTGTCAAATCGAGTATCAGGAATAGGAAAAAATACTGGAGCTGATTTTGTCTTTATCACTATTTTGGCTTTTTAACATGGTACACAATGATGAGTCCAATCCCTCATATCCTTGTTGATTCCAGGCCAGATATAATTTTTACTAATTAACCTGCAGGTCTCTTTTATACCTGGTTGTGATATTGAGAGCACAATGTCAAATAATTTTCTACAGAGAGTTTTTTGGAATAAAAGGCCACAAATTTTCTGTAGAAATGTAATCATAAATTGATTGTGTCACTTACAGAATATATATTTCCTTCATTTGTAATGAAGAATTATTCTCCTCAAGATTAGATCTTCATTATCTTTTTGTGAAGTTGAAATAGCTTCAAAATCAATGACTAGAGTTATATTAATTGTAGAAATATTCCTGGAAAGTGTGCCTGCTAGAATATTTGCAGAGCCTTTGATGTTGAATATCAGTTGTAAATTGGCTGATGAAATTGAGGTGCCTAAGTTCCTGAGGAGAATAGTTATCCAATTTCACCTTGATTGCTCCAATTAAAGGTTTATGGCCTGTGAGAATGTGAAAAGATCTATCTTCCAATAAATATTGATAGTGTTGGATGGCTCAATAAACAGCCATTTACTCTCATCCAAAACTGATGTAACAAGTCGTGGTTTCTGATATCTTTAAAAAGAAAGACACCGATAACTATTCATCTGTTTCATATTGTTTCAAGACTGCTCCATTGGCAAAACTTGAGACATCTACTGCAAAAGATAACTCATGATTGAGAAAAGTGAGGCTACTAACATTGGATAACTTTTCTTTTGCCAAATTAAATGCTGACAACTCTTCTTCAGAAGGATTTATATTACAGTTTTTTTTCTTTTGTTCTTGAAGAACATCTGTCAATGTGGAAACTATTTCCACAAAATTAGGGATAAATTTCCTATAAAAATTCACCATGCCAAGGAATTGGCATAGATTTTTTAAAGTTTTAGGAACTGGCAAATAGCAAATAGCTTCAGTCCTTTCAAGTAATGATTTGATACCATTTTTGATCCTGCATTGTTGTCTGCTTCTTGATGGACTGTGATGCAATTGGTGATTTTTTTTAGTCAAATCACCTATTTGCTTTTTCAAAAATCAGTGCTACAGGAATGTCGCATGCCCATGACTAAGATACAAAGACAAGCTAAAGAGCAATTTGTCAGCTGTCAATATATCTCATAACACCCTCGAGCGGAACGGGTAGAATGGAGATAAACGTGTTTTAGTGGACTGAGCAGTTTTCAATCTGCTAGTCTGAATCGTCTTCAAGAAGCGAGAGCAAGATCTGAAAGGTCAGCCAATCTCACAGTGATCTCATCCGACTGTCCTCATGCTTGCTCCGTATGCGGCCTCCTTTGTAAATCACTAGCAGGTCTTGTACGGGTCTTAAGATTATCGCACAAAATTCATAACTGAATCAATTGGTTAAGTTGTCAGATCCTCATACGTCGAAACCGACGGGAGAGTCCATTATAATATATAAAGAAGAAATTATAGTACTCTTACCTACAAATACATCATACAAATTTAAACCAGCACCAAACAAATCATAAACCCAAGCGCATAAACACACACCATACACACACGGTGGCAAAATACACTAGTCGGATCACACGCGCACACATACACACACGCAAACACATCATACAAAATACATGTAGTTACTGTATAGATTTCTTTATAGTAATATAATATATAGTATATATGCATGCAGAATGAATATATACACACACACGTGCAAAAACACACTAGACCACACACACGCACACACATAAGCGCTACAAACCATACAAAGTGTGTGTGTGTATGTATATATATATATATATATATATATATATATATATATATATATATATATATATATTATTTCCTTGCAATAAAACAATATATAGGTATGGTGAAAGAATATATACATACTAGCAAACACACACACAATCAACAAAAATGGGGAAAAGTTTAATATGATACAAAGGACATAAAAAGATAAGATCAAAGACTTCATTCCTTTCCCTTTTTTTCTGACCAATTCTAACTGATTTATCATCCCAAAGGAAGATTTTTCCACCAGTCCAAGTATAATTTGGATTACAACCACACACAAAAGGCAATGGTTAAATGACTCAACATAGGGGGAAAAAAAGAATTAATTCCTTTCAATAATATGTGGAAATAACCATTCTTTGCCTGATAAAGGTCACAAGACCTGAAATACATGCAGCAAAAATATGGAAAAATAAAGTATAACAAAAAATATTGCTTATATAAATAATAAAAATTCACTATCTATAAAAGGTAGGATCTGTGTGAGTGTGTGTGTGTGTGTGTGTGTGTGTGTGTGTGTGTGTGTGTGTGTGTGTGTAACGAATGAACGATCGCAATTTTCGATGGATTTGTACCAAAATTTACATGCACATGCTCCAAGTTAGTGTGAAGGCCAAGACCGACTTTGCATTTCCCAATTCCCATCGATAGTGAAAATAATCGATTTTTTCATACTTCTACGGCAGTTTTCATGTAGTTTGCGGCCATTTTGTACTGGCCAGAGTGAGAGCCTATAGCTGGCTACCACGAATAGGCAGAAAGATTCTATTGGCCAGCGTGAGAGCCAACAGCTGACTGACACGAATGTCAATTATGTTGCAGTTTTTTGTGTATATTGTGTACTAGTAGATTTATTCTGCACTAAGTACAAAATTTTGGCACAAGGACGAAAAAGGGTAGGGGTAGAGGCTGGTCCACACTAACTATCCTATACCTAGCTAATCTGATTCACGACCCATTCATACATTACAATTTAGCCATTCACAACAAGAACTCATCCGTCACCATTCAATCCTCCAACCACCATAATACCACATCCTCTCAAGGGGAACCTACCAAAACGCGCCCCATGCCATAAAAATTTGATGATGAATAAACAATATACGTAAAATTCTAATAATGAAAAATGAGAGGAGAGGGAGATGAACTCAATAACAAACTAAAAATTAACAAAAACACAAACTAAATATAACTGATGTTAGTAGGGACCGTCCAACCCTCAAAACAGAGAGGCCGCTGTATTCTTCTCAGGGGACAGAATCAAGAGGCTCTCTGGCTAAGCGAGTGGGAACAGGATAAAATATTATACGGCATAAGAAAATGTAAAGCTGACCCAGTCGAGATGAAAAAGGGGGCCAAAACAAACTGGGGAGGTTGGGAATCTCGACTTCGATCATAACCAAAGAGCAGCCGGGATACAGGCCACGAACAACACTCACTCACATTAACTAGGTACACAAAAGCTTGTCTAACCTAACCAAGGGGAGGGTTCCACAGGGAACCACCCCGATGTGTCATAGGTTGACCTAGAAGAGAAAATCAAGGCTAGCCCCGTTCACATGAACCAAGCTCGTCTCTTTTACCCACCTTTCGCTAAAGACTGTCGAATGCAATCGTTTTCTATCAGTTCTAATCTTCATCTTGAGCTGATGCTTAAAGAATCGGATTAGATCCTGATAAAAAAGACGATTGCCTCGCAAGACTTCCTCCTTCCGCGTCGTCCAAATCACCATTCGAGCCGCGAGGTGGGGGGGTGCTGATAGTAAGGCCAGGGAACGCGTCCCTAACAATCTCCTCCAGAATCGGATCTCCTCCAGTCAATGCGCGGCGTAGGAAAGCCAACCTAGAGGCACGGATGTGACTCATCATGTGTGGCATTCCCAGCCCCCCATGACACGGACGTTTAGTGCAGACTCGTCTGTCGACCCGATTCACGCGTCACCACCATAATCCAACAGCAGAAGTTGGGTGCGAATCCAGCGGCCTGCAGGACAGTAGCAAGGTAGCGATGGTTAACCCTATCAAATGCCTTGGACTGATCCAAATTGATCAGCGCGGCTTCTTCGCCGTCTTTTACACCCTCTATGATCGTGCGGATCAGATGTAGTTGCTCTGAATTGTTCGGCCCTTCACAGAACAAGTCTGCTCAGGACCCAACAGAGACTCGGCCACTAACTGTAAACGCTCCTGCAGGATCTTGGCCCAAATCTTTAACTCTGTGTTTAGCAGAGTTATGAGCCTGTAATCATCTATTTTCCCCTCACCACCCTTGCCCTTTTTCAACAGAGTGATCACACCCCTGGTGATCCGGTTGGGGATGGACCCCGACCGAAACCAGTTGTTGAACACTGCAGTCAAAATCGGAACAAAGATGTGCGACAGCCTCAAGTACAATTCATAGGACAAAACATCCAGACCGGGCGACTTGCCTCTGCAGACGCTCTTCAATATCACGTAGACTTCGCCCTCCGTGATCTCTCCCTCGCAGCTAGCCGCTTCAGTTGGCGAAAGCCGAGATAAGTCAGCCAAATAGCTACGAAACTCCTCCTCACGGAGACCAGGCCTTGGTAAACCGGCTCTCGAAATGCCGCCGAAACACCTCGCACATGTCGTCAGTGGCCCGAAGAGTACACCCCTCCGGGGATTTGACTTCACGAATGTAACCATCGCCATCTCGACGGACCTCTTCCCTGCGCAGATCTGTGCCTAAATTCACCGCTTCGGAAGACATCTTACTTAACTTATGTCTAATTACCTGGCCCATGTAACGCTCGCTATTCGAACGATTCAGGGCCTCCCTAGCTAAGGCTATCTCTAGGGGATCCCCCCCCAGCCACCGCCCGGGAAAAACTAGCCTTAAGCGTCTTCGCCTTTTCAGCTCTATCTAGGGCGAGCCGCTTGCCGAAATCAGTGGTGAAAGACCTAATCCTACACTTAAGTCGCTTATTCCACATAACCGCCCCCACTAGCTCTCGCTGCACTAATCTAGTTAGCTGCTCCTGGAAGTCCCACCTGTCCAGTACACAGCTATTCTAGGCCTATTTCCTAACGCCACCCGGGCACAAACGAGTTTGTGGTCCGAATAGCCTACCCAGTGGAACGTGGGCCCATCTAGTAGATCTATGTCGGCTCTTCTAACTAACATTCTGTCAAGGTAGCTAACTACCTTGTCAAAAGGCCAATTAAGAGCCCACGTCCACATTCTCTCCCCAGGGTGATCGACCCGGTATCTATCGACGAGACCATAATTGTCGATCAGATCGCCCCTTCTCCCGCTAGCACCCGCCCCCTGTCTAACTTGGGGTCCAGGATGGCATTCCTGTCCCCCATTAGAATTAGGCGCGTCGAATCCACTAGGTACGGCCCTAACCGCCGAAAAAACGAGATCCGCTCCTTCGGTCATTAGGCGCATAAACCGCAACGACTCGGAACGAACCACTTTTCACGGCAATATCGGCCACGATCAACCGGCTCTCGGCTTCGGTATGCACAAGGTCCACCTTCGCATCAAGAGTACGTCTGACCAGCAAAGAAACTCTTCTGGTAAACCGGTCCCCATATGCTGAATAGATGACAAAGTCATCCTCCAGCACACACGCATCGGAACTGCAAACAAAGTGGGTCTCTTCGATCGCGGCAACATCCACACCAAAGGACAACAGGTCCCGAAACAGGCGGGCAGCCTTACTTCGATCCCTCAAGCCCCTTGCCTTCAGTGTAGCTATCTTGATTGACATCTTCTAAGTCCTGTAAGTAGAAAAATAAGAATTAACCTACCCACATACGGGGCGGAAATCTGCGTCAGTCAGGACCCCGACGGATTGCCCTAGGCTCCCTACACCTAGTTCTGGCGTCATACATTCATCCAGGGCAATTCCGCCGACATCTATGGGGTACGTTAGTTTAATCACTCGATATAAGGAGGGATGGAGTATGACGGGGACGCTCCCGGAACAGAACTGTCTGAGTTTTTTCAAATAAAGTGAGTCCACCTCCAGCATCCTAAGCTTAGGAAAGGCCTTATTGGCCTCGTATATATGGTTCCACACCCTAAAGCGACTCCTCGTCTACCTTATGCAAGTTATAACCCCCCGGGGCACCCGGGATGTTCCGGGGATCTTCCGTCGACTTGCCGTCTACTGAGTTTTTCTTAAAAAGCATACTCAGCAGGGCCTTCCTGTGTTTGGATAAGTCCTTTTCCAGTTCACTTTTATTCACTTTACATATTTCTTCTGGGTCGACGAAATAATATTTCTTTTTCACCTTCTTCTTCCTCGACGGGTGGAGTAGGGAGGCAGCTGACGCCTGAGGGGGTGTGAAGGTAAACCTAGGGGAAGATGTAGAGGGAGAGGGGGTGGATCACAGGAAGGGGAGGAAGAAATGCTTCTAACTTTGGGGATTATGACCTCTATGCTAGGGAGGGAACAGGACTGCGACCTGGATATAGCTGCAATCCTGTCTGCCCTGCTTCTTTCTACATGCTTTGGCTTTTCTTCCTCCTCCTCCTCCTTCTCCTCTTCCTTTCTGCTCCTCTTTAAGGATGATGCACGGGGTGGAGGCATTACCTCCATCTCCATTTCCTCCTCTGCAATTTGTTGTTCCTGATGCTGCTTCTGCTGCTGCTGTTCTTTTGAGGTTGTTTTTCTTTCTGAGACACCAGCTGTTTCTCCCGCGGCTGCTTAGCCTGTTTCTCGGGGATGTGCGGAACTTCTATGGGTTTTGACTGTTTCTCTGGCTTCTGGGGACTTTGTTTTTCCTGCTCCTCCCGAGACCGCTCCTGCGGTGGCCGCTGTTGATCTGGAGCCTTCCGTTTTGGTGGGGAGGACGTGTTCTTTTTGCCCTTCATTCCCCATCTGAAGCCTTCTCTGATGCTGTTGGTGTTTCTGTTGGCGTTATTGGTGTTGTCTTTACTGCTGTTGACACCACTACTTTTGTTTTATTTGCAGTTTTTGTTGCTGTAGTGGCCGCTACCATCGTTGTTGTTGGGCAGGGTGGACATGTGCCCAGACACTCCACAGTTCCAACAGTATGGCTTCCTTCCCTCCATAACCACCAACATACGACACAACAGGATATTTGGAATATCTCTAAACGCCTCTCTCGTCAATGTAACTTGTAAAGTCATATCTCCAGTTGCTATACCCGTTTTGCTGATGACTGTGGTGACCTCCTCTACTGGTCCATATTGGGTGAAGAATTGTCTGTTGAAATGTTCACAGGCACCCATGTACCGTGATTTTGGTACGTCGGGTGCCCATGTACTCCGTCTGGAGCCTGACCTTGTTAGTAGCCATGGTGCTTCGGGCTAACTGTTTAGTCTCTTGTTCTGTGGCTAAGAGAATATCCCACATAGCGTTTGATCTCCTGGCCAAGACCCTTGGTGTGATATTAAAGCCTTTTCAAGGTTTCTTCCATCAGTTCCTTGCTGACTCCAGTCAATTTCCGACTCTTCACGTCGGAAGTCAGCAGGGAAATTATTCTTGGGTTTACCTCCTCTAAAGCCTCAGGGATTGTCAGGAACTCTGTCCCATTGACATAGTTGTCGTACTTCATCTTCATGTGGCTATAATAAGCAGCGTCCTTCTTTTGAGGCCTGTTTTCCATTCAAGGCGTTGCTTTTGCCGGTGACACATTTTCTGCCGGTGGCAAATTTTCTGTTGGTGACGTTTGCACCGTTTGCCCTGTTGGAGACGGTGACAATATTATATTTTCCGTCATGAGGATTTCCTACAGCGGCGGTTAAACTAAAAAGCGTTCGCCTTTTTTGTGTTTTTTTTTTAAAACAAAAAACAAAGCATAACTCAAATCAAGCAAGTGGAAAATAAACATAAAATTTAAAACTGAAATAAACACAAAATACAGAAGAAAAAAAGTACTAAAACGGGAGGGGGGAAAAGTTATAAAGGAGAAATAAACAAAGAAAAATAAAAAAAATAAAACCAAATACGTACACAGAAATGGGGGGAAAAAAAGAAAAAATTCAAAACTTTACAGAACAAAATAAAAAGAAGTAAAAGAAATCCTAACCGTTTGCTTCAAAGGCTCGACACTCAATTAAACGAGAAAGCACTAGGCGACCGACGCAACTTCAAAAACAAAGATAATCCTGGGGTGTATATTGTGTACTAGAACATTTATTATGCAAAATACATAATTGTGACACAAGGCCAAAAAAGGGGAGGGGTAGAGGCTGGTCCACACTAACTATCCTATACCCAGCTAATCTGATTCACGACCCATTCATACATTACAATTTAGCCATTCACAACAAGAACTCAGCCGTCACCATTCAATCCTCCAACCACCATAATACCACATCCTCTCAAGGGGAACCTACCAAAACGCACCCCATGCCATAAAAATTTGATGATGAATAAACAATATACGTAAAATTCTAATAATGAAAAATGAGAGGAGAGGGAGATGAACTCAATAACAAACTAAAAATTAACAAAAACACAAACTAAATATAACTGATGTTAGTAGGGACCGTCCAACCCTCAAAACAGAGAGGCCGCTGTATTCTTCTCAGGGGACAGAATCAAGAGGCTCTCTGGCTAAGCGAGTGGGAACAGGATAAAATATTATACGGGCATAAGAAAATGTAAAGCTGACCCAGTCGAGATGAAAAAGGGGGCCAAAACAAACTGGGGAGGTTGGGAATCTCGACTTCGATCATAACCAAAGATCAGCCGGGATACAGGCCACGAACAACACTCACTCACATTAACTAGGTACACAAAAGCTTGTCTAACCTAACCAAGGGGAGGGTTCCACAGGGAACCACCCCGATGTGCCATAGGTTGACCTAGAAGAGAAAATCAAGGCTAGCCCCGTTCACATGAACCAAGCTCGTCTCTTTTACCCACCTTTCGCTAAAGACTGTTGAATGCAATCGTTTTCTATCAGTTCTAATCTTCATCTTGAGCTGATGCTTAAAGAATCGGATTAGATACTGATAAAAAAGACGATTGCCTCGCAAGACTTCTTCCTTCCGCGTCGTCCAAATCACCATTCGAGCCGTGGCCAGCAGCGTCAGAAACACCATCCGTTTCACCCCGGAATACGTGGGCGACACATTGTCACACGCGTTTGCACGGTCAATGGACACAAGCTGTTCGGGAGCAGGACGAGCTGTCAGCTCGCCGACATGGTCCCATAAGGGGAAGACCCGGGGGAAATGGTAGAACTCGTGCGAAGCCGTTTCTTCTAAACCAATGCCACACTGTTCACAGTCTGGCAAATCCGCCAAGCCCCATATGAAAGGCTTGTCGTTGAGAGGCAGCCGATTCCGAGCCAATCGCCAGATAAGCGAAAACTCAGGGTTACTGGGGTAATCCGCCGCTGGCGCCCAAGACCAGTAGGAGCGATACTCCTCCTCCAACAAGCCGAGAGTATCTCGTAGGGGATCCTTCGCGGGCCCCTCCACTAATCCACGATAGAAGACCTTCCTAGGCCGTGAAAGGTCACTGGACCGGGGAACGGCCCTCAAGGCCGACCTACACTCGCGAAGGAAAACCGATAAATCCCGGGGTTTACGACGGCGCTCAACTCGCGAAATCGGGGGACTGATAGTAAGGCCAGGGAACGCGTCCCTAACAATCCCCTCCAGAATCGGTTCTCCTCCAGTCAATGCACGGCGTAGGAAAGCCAACCTAGAGACACGGATGTGAATCATCAGGTGTGGCATTCCCAGCCCCCATGACACGGACGTTTAGTGCAGACCCGTCTGTCCTCCCGATTCACGCGTCCCCTTCATAAAATGGAGGATAGCGATCGCTCGAGCGCCTTCCTGTAGGTCTTACAGAGAGGAAGTACGAACAATCGATAAAGAATCAGGAGGAAAATGTATGTAGCACACACCTCCGCCCTGCCCTTCACGGACAACCTCCGTCGATATCAAGTCTGACCAGCAGAATCGACCTTCAGACCCATTCTTCTCCAGCTGGAGGTCGGGTCCAAACCACACTCCAAGAATGCGGACAGGAACGTCCGTCCAACCGAAGCGGCCCGGAAGAGCGATCCCCTTCCAGGCAAATATATATGGAAAAAAGATACAATTAAAATTTTTGTGGAAAAGATATAACATAATACATAAATAACTGTATATCTATTTATATATATAAAAACACCTACACACACACACACACACACACACACACACACACACACACACACACACATATATATATATATATATATTATTCATTCATTTTTTAATCATTTCACCCCAAACAACGCGGGTATGCTACTGATATGCAGAGTTGTTACAGATAGTGAAGGTGGAAGAAAGGACTGGGGTTAATATAAAAAAAGCAAAGAATAAAAGCTGAACAAGTTTCAATAAGGTAGAAGATGGTGATTGACACTGCATTTAAATTTTTGAAGATTGTACTTATCAGGGAAGCAAGAAATTGGAAGGGAGTTACACACACACAATCCCTTCCGATTATATATATATATATATATATATATATATATATATATATATTCATACTCTTACATACATATATATATATATATATATATATATATATATATATATATATATATAGCTAAAATTATAACATAAGCTTGTTATAACATCACTACAAAAATAGCCATTTTGTTTTAACACTTCTGGTGCCTTGTCAAGTGATGTTGATTACAAAAATCTTTTGCAATCAACACCATCATATATATATGTGTGTGT
This sequence comes from Acanthosepion lycidas, assembly GCA_963932145.1. Taxonomy (NCBI): domain Eukaryota; kingdom Metazoa; phylum Mollusca; class Cephalopoda; order Sepiida; family Sepiidae; genus Acanthosepion; species Acanthosepion lycidas. The sequence goes on along the minus strand of OZ010612.1, from coordinate 9,601,451 downwards.
GTATATATATATATATATATATATATATATATATATATATATAATAATATTACTGATAAATATACACATACATATGCAAAATATATAAATACATATGCATAGGTGCATACGCATACATGTATATTTTTTGACTAAAAAATTCCAAGAGGATAGAATCCAGGTAGAACTCAATGTCCAGGACAGAGTAAGGATATAATAACATTAGATCGTCTATGGTGTGTGTGTCACCACGAAATGTATCTTTAATGTATTAGACATCCGACAACATTCATATTTCCCCCTTCCACTCACCTCTATTTAAAAAATAAAGATCTCTGTTAAGTTTTAATCTCCCACCTTCTCTCGTCTGTTACCCCTTTCTTTAGCTCTAACATTCGTCCCACACTCTCATACTTACACTCTCTCTAAATTCTATTTTTATTTCCAGAGTTGTTTTTTTCTGTTTTCTTTTTGAATTTGTAGATCTGATGAATTGGATCGTATTTATGATTACAATGGAATAAATTATGACCATGGAATATTAGTGTTTAAGCCTTTTTTATTATATATATATATATATATATATATATATATATATATATATATATATATATATATAGAGAGAGAGAGAGAGAGAGAGACAAGTATAGGATTGGAGTATACGGAATAAATTCCAATAACCAAAAAATACTATTCTTAAAAGAGTGCTCAATACAGAGTAGAAAAAATATAATCTATTCGAAAATTATAACTTAAAAATGTTATAAAATCACTACAAAAGTAGCCATTTTGTTTCAACACTTCTGGTGTCTCATCAATGTAGAATGTAGAATAAATGGCTACAATAAGCAAAGAAGATTTAGGGATATCATTTGGTTTACTCCCCCTTTCAACCTAATTGTTAAAACCAAACTAGGACATAAATTTCTAAACCTTATCAAAAAACATTTTCCCTACCCCGAAACTTATCCACTCAGTAAAATATTCAATTATAATACCCTTAAATTAAGCTATAGTTTTGCTGATAACCTGAAAAAATAATTAAGAAACATAACAACAGAGTCTTCAACAGGTATAGGGACTCAAAAACTACTCGCCATGTTGCAACGAGTAAAACCTAATATAATGTCACTAATAATATCCTGTGCAATTGTATGAATCCTAATAATTGCCCATTACAGAATAATTGTTTGACTAGTTCTCTAGTTTATCTTAGTACAATTTCTACACTGGAAAACCCCCAATGAATCCGAAACCTGCAAAAACCTGGAGGAAAAAATAGCTCTTATTACCTTCCCAGACCAAAATAAATTGCCAAATAAACGATCTGAGCTCATCTCAAAATGCAGACATGAAAACAAATTTCTACTACGTTACTTAAAATCGAAAACTGTAAAGAATAAATAAAAATAAACAAAGTAATATAAAAATAAATTAGCCCAAGAAAATAATAAACAAATTAACAAACCACTCCCGTTAGAATAGACGAAATAGAAAAATAAAAAAAATAAACACATAAAATACAAGTAAAAATAATATATCCAAATAAATAAAGTAAACCATAAATAAGTTAACAAACCAACAACCGTTAGAATAGACAATCAATCCAAAAATTGGACGAGAAAATAGCTATAACTGCTATATAACGATACAAAAATCGACAGAATAGAATAAATAAAAACATACAAAATAAAAAATAAGCAAATAAATAAAAAAAATAATCCTAATAAATAAATAAATTAACAAATTGCTCTCGCTAAAATAACCATTAGAACTAATAAAAATAAACATAAATAATCAAAACAAGTAAAAATAATGAATCGAAATAAATAAATAAAATAATAAACAAATTAAAACTGTCCCCACCAAAAATAGCAGAATAGACTACGGCAATTAATCCAAAAATTGGAGGAATAAATACCTTTATCTTCCCAGACTAAAACAAAATATTAAATAAGCTACCTAAACAAATCCCCCAAAATCTTTTACTACGTTAATAAAACATCGAAAACCGAAAAGAATAAATAAATATAAAATAAAAAATGAAAATAAAAAACACAAGTAAAATAAATTAACCCAAATAAACAAAAAAGCCACTCCCGTAAAAATAACCGCCAGAATGGATTACCCACAATGCACCACTGACTCATATATATAAATAGTCGAGAAAAAAATCAACACTCGCAGCCTGATGATTGCGTCTAGCATGAAACAGCCTGTCGCCTCTGAGTGTTGACTTCAATGTTCACTTTTATATTTATATCTACATACGCTCTATCTCTGATATTGAGCACTTTATCCCATAAATATAGCACATTTAAAACTATATTTTTGCATATATATATATATATATATATATATATATATGGATGTGTGTGTATTTGCGGGTATGTATGTATAGATGAATATATTTGTACTTGTAGTTATATGTTTGTGTGTATATATATATATATGTTTGTATTTATGGTTGTTATGTATGTGCTTGTTGATATATTTATGCGCTCGTATATGTATGGGCGTGTATGTGTGTGCGCGTATGTATATTTATATATTTTTGTGTATCTATGTGTATATATCTGTATGCGTATATCTTAGTGTTTTTGAATGAATTATCAATGTTAACTATAATCTACTTTTGTTTGATAGGGATTTTTAAAATTGCTTGTGGAACTTAATCAACAGTTGTGTTTTGTTACACTTTAATCTTGTATGAACTCTGAATCCTTTATAGTCATTTGGATAATATTGTTAGTATATATATATATATATATATAATCGTTATATTTAACGCCCCCCCCCCAACACACGTGGGTCGTATGTGGCACAAAGGCGAGTTTATTGTGTGCTCTCCGAGCCCGTAGGCTCGGCCAAAAATATTCCCTTCGAACCCGTATAAACGGGTTCAGGGCCTGTCTACCTCCCCTGACGAAACTTTGCCCTTCGGCAAAGACTCGTCCGGGTTCCTCTCCGCCGAAACGGAGAGTTTGACAGTTGAACAGTTTATATCACCGTTCCACCCCCTGAGGCTTACTTTTCCTACTACTTTATAGTAAGTGGAGGAGTCCATAATAGACTCATTAGAGGGAAGACACTACGACAACCCTCTTTTCATCCTGACTCCGCATGGAGTCTCTTTTTTTATCATTACCACACAATACTTTATTCAACAAAAAAAAAAAAAAAAGAAAAGAAAAAAATCAGCAACAACCACTTTGAAAAAAGCTATATGTAGGAATTACGTCACAATTTTTTTCCTTTTTTTTTTTTTTTTTCTAGATTACGACACACCTTTCACGTGTTACAACAATCTCTATTCATTATTCCACAATAATGAAAAAAATTGGATAAGTTTTGATGGTAAATCCAATGAGTATTGTGTTTTTCCTTGTAATTCAAAAGTTCATACGTGAAGGAAAAGTTTTTTTTTCTCATTCCTTTCCTTGTCTGTAATCATGGTATGAAACTGAAAAATATTTAATATCTTTTCCTTTTCGGGTTGACTTGTAACGGTTCCGTGAACTTACTTTTCCTTTTGGGCCTTCTGTGCTCTGGTACCGATTGTGTTAATGGGACCTCGAATGTGTCAAAAATGACGTCCATGGTGTCATCTTCTATGGGATCCCTGTCGATTACGCTTTCATACCTTTTGATTTGGTTAACATGACGTTTATGTACAAACTTTGGTCCTTGAACCATGTACATCATGTTCCCAATTTGTTTGTCCGTTATCTGCCAGTGAGCTTTGTTGTTCCCAAAAACACGAAAATAAACCTTTTCGACGATCCTAAAGCGCTTTTTAAGCACTTTATTCTTATTACCCGCTGTTGCTTCATTCAGAAGAAATTTGTCAAATACTGACTTTATTTTCCTGGCAAACATAACCTCCGCTGGCGTCTTGGCAGATGGAGCACTACTATTAAGTGTTCCCCGATAGATCTGTAAAAACTCTTGTATAGCCGTATCGGAGGGAGTACCTCTCGCCTTCCTCAGTGATCTCTTAAAAGTATCTACAAAACGCTCTGCCTGTCCATTATTTCTTGGGTGACATGACACTGTGGTAACATGTTCTATCAGGAATGACTGACAAAACTCCTTAAATTCAAACAATGTAAATTGTGTGCCATTGTCTGTTACAATGCAGTCAACGTCTCCGAAACGGGCAAATAGCTCGTGTAAAAGCTTTACTGTTACTTCCGCGGTCGGCTTCTTGCATTTCAATACTTCTGGCCACTTGGAATGACTATCAACTACTATGAGGGAGTGAAAACCATCAAGTGGTCTAACAAAATCGATATGTATCCGCGACCACGGAAGATCGGTTTTAGGTCAGGGATTGAATTTTATCGGGGATGCTTTAGCAGCCAAAGCACATCTTTTGCTCGATCTTACGGTATTCTCAATATCCCTGTCCATGTTATTCGAGTAAACATAACTCCTCATCAGACTATTCATCCTTGGAGTACCCGGATGGCCAACATGGAATTCCTTTAGTGTTTCACTCTGAAGTGTAGATGGGATTACTACTCTGTCTCCGTACATTAATGTGTTATTACAGAGTGAATAGACTTCTGAAATACTCTGATCTTTGCTTTTTAATTTGTCCTTTATTTCCTCGACAAAGTCATCCTCGGGCGCTTTGTCTATTATTTCATTGATTGTTATTTGAAGCTCTCTGACAGTATTGCACAAGGTGCTTTTTATGTCGACCTCTGTTGTTATGGCAGCAATGACTGTGTCTTCCAGGGGTTCAGTATAGTTAAGTATCAATCTCGATAACTAGTCTGCATGACAGATTTTCGTAGATGAGAGAAACTCCATTTTGTAATTGTAATTGAGGAGAATGGTTCCCTATCTTTGCAGTCTATTAGCCGTATGTGTTGGCAGACACTTTTTTGAACCAAAGATAGTAAGGAGTGGACAATGGTTTGTCTGCAACACAAAGTGCCTTCCATGAATAAATCTATGGAATTTAGTTACAGCAAAAATGATTCCTAATGCTTCCTTTTCTATTTGAGAGTAATCCCTTTCACCTGGTATTAGCGTGCTTCATGCTTGGGCGATTGGCTTTATCGATCCATACTTTAGTTTATGTAAAACGCACGCCCCGATACAGTAAGAATTAGAATCACTGGCTACAATGATGTCAAGGTTTGGATCGTAGTGAGGCAGGAACAGATCTGATGTAAGGACATCCTTTATTTTCTCAAATGCTTCCTGGTTTTCGGTTGTCCATTCCCATTCTTTTCTCAATAATTCCTTGTGTGGAACTCTCAAACTGTGCATTATTGGAACAAAAATGTTATAATAATTGGCAAGAACTCAAGAACTCTGAAGAGTCGACACATTTTCTGGTGCTGGCATATTCATTATTGCCGTTGCCCTATCTGGGTCGGGACGTCTTCCGTCTTTGTCAATTATTTTGCCCGAGTACTTGATTCTCTCCAGGTAAAACTCACACTTCGCATCCTTTAGCTTGAATCCGTAATCCTGGATTCTCTTGGACACCTGCCAAACGTGCGATTTGTGTCCCTCGATGCTCTCACTTTTCATTAGGACGTCATCGAGATAGGCCACCGCAAAATCCAGACCATTTAGCATCGTCTCTCTAACCTGTTGAAAAATGGAAGAAGCGACCTTAACCCCGAACGGAAGTCTTAAAAATTTGTATAAACCCCTGCGGGTGTTTATACAAAGGAGCTTTGAGCATTCCTCATCCACTGGTATTTGTAGATAAGCATCTTAGAGAAAAATTTCTCTCCACTGAGTTTAGCGAATACCTCCTCTGGACTTGGAAGAGGATAATGGTGATCCTTTAGGACGCTGTTCAACCCCGTAGAGAAGTCAGCGCATACACGAATTTCTTTGCTCTTCTTTTTAATATAAACTGTGGGAGATGCCCATTCGCTATATTCCAAAGGAAAGGAACTTGATTCGAGGTAGTAGTTCGAGACGCAAGGGTTGGTGATTCATCGGCTGTGAGTTTGACCTGACATACAACTCTAGGAGAGAAAGAAGAAAGGATGAATACAACGAATTCATTTCCGTCAACCAGAAGGAACACAACAAACCTGTATGAACTCTCAAATCCCAAATAGCACTATGATGATAGTCAACCATTTTAAACACTGTAAAAGAACAAATGGAGTCAACAATAAATGGTACTATAGACAGTAAATTTGGCCTTTACTTCATCCCTATATACCATACTGGTGAAACCCGACGTTAAAGAGAACACTCTCCCATACTGGTGAACTGCTGCGTTGAAAAGAACACCCTACCATACTGGTGAACCACAACATTGAAAGAACACCCTCTATAAAAAGAGCTGCATACTAGTAACTCTTGCGAACTCTCTTCAGAAAAAAAGAAAAGAAAAACAAGACTGACCATATGACAAAAGCATAAATCTGAGTAAGTTACCGTTTCCTTCTCTTTCGTTTCCTCTATATTCTTGTATACTTCTGTACGGTTGTATAAAAACAATTTATAAAAATGGAGGCGCAGTAAGTTAGTGTCAAACCTCCACAATTTATGGAGATCAGTGTCGCTGGTTGGTTCACTATAATTGTATCGCAAATTCATTTGAGACAAGACCACCGACGATACAAAGTTCTATACTGAAATTAGTACCTTGCCTCCTGATGTCATTACAAACATTCCAGTCCCCGTTTTAGAATCAAGAAATTATACGACGCTCAAAGAATCAATTGTGAATGCTTATGAAAGGACCAGACCAGAACTGTTTGAAAAATTGATAAAGACCACCGCATTAACTGGTCGTCCATCATTATATTTACAGGAGATGTCGGGCATTGCAATTTGAATTGGGGCAAGTGACGAAATAATACACTACAAATTCGTTAGAGCCCTTCCACCACAAATTGCCCCGGTTATAGCAGCACACACAGAAATGCCTTTAACAGACATAGGTAGGCTATGTGATAACTTGATGTCAATAATTAAAAATGCATCAGTCTGCTAGGCTATAGAGTGTGAACACAAACAACATAAGAACAGCATAATTCCCATAGGTTTGCGTCCTTTTTCCGCAAAACAAATGCCGAAAGTCTGCAGAGCTCATTTGTACTTTGCTAACGAGGCTCATACATTCAAACCATGGTGTAAATGGTCGCATAAGAGAAAGAATAATATACGATGGTTAAAAAATTCTCGACCTTCATCCCCTACCCATAGTGATTCGGAAAACTAATAGGGCGGACCGTGTTAGCTCCTTCAGGTTCGCCACTACTAACACTAGCAGCTAGAATAGGTGCTACAAAAATAGATTTTATAGTAGATACAGGCGCTAGTGTCTCCATCTTGTGCCTCGTCCAGCTGTTGTTGGTGCACGTTTAGAACTGACACCAATTCACCTTTCATCTGCTGGCGGTGACCGTATTAAAGCTAATTTAGAAATAAGAATATCTTCATTAAGGTGTGCTTATCAATGGACTTTTGTAATCACCGGCGTTACCAATCCATTTCTAGGGTTAAACTTTTTGAAACAATTCCAATTAGTTGTAGACTGTAAAAATAAATGCATTAGCGATAGCATAACAGAGAGAAAGGCGGCAGTAAAAAGGATAATAGGAACCGTAGATAATGTAATAGTGAATGGTATGGATATGGCCGCGTATATAACTGAGATCAGGCAAATATATAAGTGTTACTTTGCCGCAAATATATAAAAATAAAACATATAAGGCACGTACCAGTTTTTGCCAAGGCACGACAACTTTCTGGGCCTAAATTAGACGCCGCCCAAGCAGAATTTTAAAAATGTTATTAAGTACAGGCGTACTTAAACCTTCAAATATTGAATGGGTTTCTCCCTTACATTTAGTACAAAAACCAGACGGTAGTTATCGACCTTGCGGTGATTACCGCCCCTTAAATAGTATCACAAAAACACATAGATATCCTTTTATAAGGATACAAATCCTATATCATTCCAACAAATGAATAAAAAACACAAAGTAGATTTACACACCCGCAAAATCGGATCAAAACGATTAAAAACAGATTTCGCAATAAGGTATGAAATTAATTTTCTGACCAATGAAAGGAGGCGATTTGCTAAACCAAAAAAAAGATAACGAGCCAATGTGAAAAATAAGTCAACCATAAATACAGAGTTTCAAGTCAGTCGCCAGTCAGAAGTGCAAAGAGATCACAGAAGACTGACAGTAATTTTCA
>OZ010612.1:9380776-9588276 GCA_963932145.1 Acanthosepion lycidas | reverse complement strand
ATCTCCCATGCATCGTGGATAACCTTCTCCAAAAGACTGATCATCTTGTTGCCGCCATACTTAAGAATTTCTGCCGGTAAACCATCCATTCCAGGCGCTTTGTTGTAGATCATTTGTTTCACAGAGACCTTTATTTTATCCCAAGAAGGTACTTCACCAAGAGAGATAATTGGTTCATGTTGCTCAATGATATGCAGCACAAATTCATCAACAATGGCGATTCAGAAGTTTAGTATAATGTTCACACCAACGTATCTGAATATCTTCCGGGTGAGTCAAAATGGTATTTCCATCTTTTGATTGAAGAGGAACAAAAGCTGACTGTTGTTGTCCATACAGCCCTTTGGTAAAACAATTGTGAGTTTTTCATGTCTGCTGCGAGTTGTGCTTTCTAAACCATGACTTGTTTTGAATTTCGCGCATGCGCCTTTGTGCTACACTTTGGAATTATTTATGCGTTTTAATAGCACCCTCTTTTGCATGGGTGGAAAGATTTGATGACAAAGTATTCCGGAAAAGATGACGTTTCATTTAAAAAAGTGCCTCAATTCCCTCACAATTATCGGCCTGACGATTGCATCTAACATGAAACATCCTTTTAAAGGATGTTTAGAAAAATGTGATGAGTGGGAGGGGTTCTCCCTCACCCCACCCCAATAATAAGATTTCTCAAATATTCATGTTGGTAGAGGAAATAAATAAATAAAAAAAATGAATATATATATATATATATATATATATATATATATATTGTTTATACGTTATTGTTATAGATACAGGTATGTAAGTAAATGCTCTGTGTATAATGTATAATAAACAATATTAACGACATTTACCAGCCTAAATGGCAAATAAATTTCAGAGAATATATGTCATAAAGAACGTCAGGTTATATGATGCTTCCGTGTAGGATACAGGTTTGATTCCGGTATGAGGTAATTTTGTATTTTATTGTTTATATATATATATATATATATATATATATATATGCCTATACATATATTAAATATACAGTACTATTGAACATATAGCTGGCAACATTATTGTTTCAAAAACACATAGCTGGCAACATTACTTTTTCAAAAGCGTATAGCTGGCAACATTATTTTTTCCAAAAAACGCATAGCTGGCAACATTATTCTTTCCAAAAAACGTATAGCTGGCAACATTATTTTTTCTAAAAAACGTATAGCTGGCAACATTATTGTTTCAAAAACGTATAGCTGGCAACATTATTTTTTCCAAAAAACGTATAGCTGGCAACATTATTGTTTCAAAAACGTATAGCTGGAAACATTATTTTTCCGAAAACATTATCTGAAGCCTTGTTGTTGGACGTAGTTTATCGTCATACCCAGGACGCGGATATAGTTTATCGTCATATCCAGGACGCAAAACGTATAGCTGGCAACATTATTTTTTCCAAAAAAAGTATAGCTGGCAACATTGTCGTTTCAAAAACGCATAGCTGGCAACATTGTTGTTTCAAAAACGCATAGCTGGCAACATTATTTTTTCCAAAAAACATATAGCTGGCAACATTGTTTCAAAAACGTATAGCTGGAAACATTATTTTTCCGAAAATATTATCTGCGGCTTTGTTGTTGGACGTAGTTTATCGTCATACCCAGGACGCGGATGTAGTTTATCGTCATACCCAGGACACTGTGACTTATGGTTAGAAGAAAAAAATTAAAATAATAAAATACAATAATCAAAACCAACTATTAAATCAGAGAAATGAATTATTTTTAAAATGTCGACATAAAATCAAATTCAAATTTCCATAATATAGTTTTAAGTTAATTAGCTACTATATTTCCATAATATTCACTCCACTCTTCAAATGTCGAAAGTATAACAAATTCTAATTTCTATACTTTTATATTTCCCCATCTCTATAACCTCTTTACACTATATTAATTATAATCTATAAACTTTCCCCTACTTTAATATCTTCTCAACTCTTTTTCCATTAATCCCTTACTCTTTTTTATCTATATATTTTAAATTTATTTTCAAACACTTTTTTATTCCTCTTTTAATTTTAAATTTATATTTCATTCTTCATATAAACCCAAATTAATGTCATAAGGTTAATATTCGGGTTTATTTTATAAATCTGTTTTTCCCTTTAAGACCACCCATCCCTCCCCCCTCCATCTCGTGCCTTTCCTCTGATTAGAAACTTTTAGCTATCACAGTTAAATTCTATTTACCTCCCTCACCCAACTGTATAACTATGAACTCAGTCCACACCAGGGTTCATAAGACAGACGACCGATATCTTCGTCTGCCGATATAGGCTATTGCCTATATGAGGTAATTTTAGATTTTATTGTTTATTATATATATATATATATATATATATATATATATATATATATATATATATATAATAGTAATATATACATAATAATAGACTCGATATCGATTTCGACGTAACCAATTGACAATCGACAACTTAACCAATTGATTCAGTTATGAATTTTGTGTAATAATCTTAAATGACACTTAAGACCCGTTAGTGATTTGCAAAGGAGGCCGCATATGGAGCAAGAGTGAGAATTATGGGATGAGGTTACTTTGAGATTGGTTTTATATACATATATAAATATATAGGTTGGTGCAAAAATAATGACGTAATAATGTCGTTTTTTGACGTTAAAAAATACGTCAAAAAACGACATTATTACGTCATTATTTTTTGCACCTACCTAATATATATATATATATATATAGATAGATAGATAGATAGATAGATAGATAGATAATTATTATTATCATTACTTAAAAATTATTCTTAGTGGATACCCATATTTCAGTAAAGGCTCCACTTATATTTATTAAGCGGTGTATTTTTTATTTATTTTCGTCTACAGGCCTGAAAATTCGAGAAATCTTATTAAAAAAAAATATGCGCTCACCGAAGTTGTATCGAATATTCATTTAAGTAATAAAATGTGTCGCATGAGGCGTTATCTGGGGTATATGGTGATTGTCGGACAAGGGCAGGCGCAATGGTCTTGTAACCCCTCCCCCAAATCTATGATACGCCCCCAACACTAATACATCTCAATTTTCATAAGGTAGTATTGGTATTCGTATAAAATACAAATGTCATTATGTACAATAATGGATCATATGCAATACATGCGAACAATAATTCTAGAAACACTGAAAATAAATCCAAATGTATCAAAATACAAATTAGAGACATGTTATAATCGATTATTTCATTTTAAATAAAATTTGAATTTTATAAAAGTGTTTTTTCGAAACTTAGCATGAGTTAAAAAAATTCACAGATATGGAACCCCCCCCCCCCAAAGAAAAGATCCTAGAATGACGTCAAAATCCGCGAAAATTTTTCATTCTTTAATAGTTAGTTGTGTTTTTTTAATTTGGTGTGGGTAGAAAAAAAAACAAAAAAACAAATGTTGATAACATAGTAAAGGTCACAAAGCATTGTCCGGGAATCCTAATCGGGCCAATCACCACCCCGGCGGTCGGGGGGTTTTCACCGTCCCTACCATGGTGGTTACAGTAGCAAATACTACTATAATACATATCACCCTCCCCTTATCATCGTGTACTTGCCAAGAGAAAATTTCTTCTAACTTAACGAGCTGGAGTTTTTTTTTTGGTTTTGATCCGTACTTAGTGTGAGGGTGTAAATAACTGAAGAACCATTGTCAATAAGTAATAATGCTTTATTGAAATAAGAAAATTAAAATTGGAATACAATTCTTTTTACTATTTCAAGAGTGAAGTAGCGAACTTCTGTAATTGTGAGAAAATGTCTTCTTGGTATGCAGAAGAAGGAACCCAAACGTGAACGAAACGAAAGACTAACCTCTGTTTTGTCTCAAATTGAAGCTTATTTACTGAGAATTTCAACTGCTAAGAAACTCCCATTTAGGACCTCCCAAATTACACAGACTTTCTCTGTTTGGTGAAAACATGTCACATGACTCCATAAGCCCGTTGGCCAGATTACCTTCGATCGATGCCATTGGTGGTCGTTTCTATAACATGGGACTAATCCTATAGTGGGTTATCAGTTATAGTAAGTGTATGACTGTTGAAACGGATTAGTTTGATTTGGCCTTGTTAGATAGCCCACCGTAAGAAACAAGAAAATCAAATTGTAAAGTGAAACAACAAATTTATATACATATAAATAAATTAAGGTCTCTACAAATGTAGCAAGGGTGTCAAATTCAAGGGTGAAAGGGACGCAACTCTTTCCGTCGGAAAATGTCTTACACGCTGCAACGCAAAGCCATGTACACCGAACACTGGTGTAATGCCGTTCTGTTCATTTTTCCAAGCGACCTGCTTTTATGGAGTCCAGAAACACCTCATTACCATGCGTGTAACGCGACTTTGCGTGACTGCACGAGACCGTAAATATTAAAAGTCACGGACGCCATCTTGGACCCTTTCCTTTCTCAACCCACAGGCCAGACAGACGCGAGGGCGTTTGGGAGGTAAGCCATTCCTTTTTTCCCCACAACAAATAAAATTAATGTATTTTGGTTGATACAAGGTCGTCAAAATTTTCGTAGTAGTCCTTGCAAGAATGAGTTTATGTGTACGTAGGCAGGAACGTATGTGTGGATGCATGTATGTATGTATGTATGTATGTATGTATGAGCGTTATCGTAAGATAGGAATGTCTTTGAAGTAATCGCCCAGTCTTAAAATGTTCTGTTCATTTATCAAGTATAAAAGAGGTGAGGGAGAAAGGTAGAGATAATAATAACGATCGCTTGACGTTTGTCAAGGGACGTGTTAATACGCTCGTCTCCTTATCTCTGGCGACAGGCGAACTTGTCCGTCTTTTATTTTGTTTGTGGGGCTTGAAAAGGTGATTTGGGAATTCACTCCTGGATATGATTCGGGCCTTACCATTGGACGACGAACAAACTTCGTGTCGGCTTGCGAAAAGGTCCGTAAAAGAATTTGTTTCTGAGAATTGAAGATTATTTGAATTTTATTTTTAAATATTTCCTAATTTTCTATTGGCCGAAAAACATTTCGCATCAAAGTGTGAAATTTTACGAGTTTTGTTTTGGATTCGCTTTTGCGTGTGTGTTAAGCAAAGTTTGTAAATTCGAGTCTTTTTAAATTTCTAACAAAATCAATGAGTCAGTGCTTAGCATTTGAATTTTAAATCTAGATCTTGTTTTGTTCACTACAATCCTTTAGTGAAAGCTTCAAATCTTTTCCATTCAAACTAGACTGAAAAATATCTCCTGGTCAGGAAATAAATTTTTATTATCCTAATATCACTTTTGGATTTGTCAGTAGGGATCAATTCTATCATCTTCAAAAGGTGTAAAATAAAAAAAGAATGCCCAACGGGATTCAGTAAACCCCGATATTTTCTTTGTATCTTTCAGAAATTACGATTTTCCTCAAAACAATAACGTTGAGCCATAAATCTAGATTCATATCTTTCAAAACACCTCGCAGCAATAGCAATTTGACCTCTTGACTCCTAAGTGTCGACAGTTACAGATATGAATAAAATGGACTAAAATATTCTTAATTGGAAACAATGGGAAGGTCAAATTACTTCTCTTGATTTAAAATTCTTAGTCAAGTGAGCATACGGATTCGAGTTCGAGTCAGCCTAACTCCCTCTTCAGACTCTTTTGTTTTTCACTGTTTCCTTTCTCCTTGTTACACTAGATGGCGCAGCTGGGTCGACCATGTTAGGGGCAGCAATTGACATCCAATGATGGCATAAACCTTAGTCTGGTGGCTAGGAGTTTATAAACTTAACCTTACTTGGCTTCTCCAAAAACACCGTTAGGCAGCTCTGTTTAAGTCTATTAAAAGGCAATCTTTTCTTCTCTTTCTCTTTTTTTTAATTCTTGCTTCCAGATGTAGTCGAACGTAGATAAATAAAATTAAAAAAAAAACAAAAAAGAAAAAAAAACCAGCGCTGCTAGGATCCGTTAGCTTTCTTGGTTCACTGACTATTGAACTTTCGCACATACACACACATGTTTCACACAAGCAGTAGTTTTAATGTCCTTTTCCTTTGATTTCAGTTGTCTATATATGGAATTCCTTTTGTTAATAACATGCATTAATCGTTGTTTGGCTTAATTCCCATGCTTTGTGTTTCTTATTTTTACCCGGACACATTTGAGTCCGCCAAATATAGTTTGGGGGACAAATGTTCTTGGAAATATTTACTATAAAAACCACACAACAAAAGAAGTGATTACCGCAACAAAGTGCCGTACTAGATTGGTAGGAAGGTCTCATCATTTTACAATTGAAATGGCTAGAATTGACTTCTATACTAACAGTTTCTTCGCCCGCACTTCTGGCTTTTTGCTTTACAGTCAAATTTGATCTTCAAAATTTTAAATGGCATATCTACTGTTTAACTTCTGTCTTCTTTTAATTTCTATTGTTTTATAGTTCTCGCTCCTTAATGATGTTGTTCTTTTTTTTTATTCTTTCAGATTCAGTCAGCCCCTTGCATCTTAGTGGCTCTATTGCCTTGCTTAAGGTGAAATGATTAATAAAAAATCTCCAATAGCATCAGTTCCAATCCGTTCGTCATGTCTTTTTTGTCCTTCTTAGAAACTAGATTTCTAAATCGACTTCCCCTAAAAACACAAATAATGTCTTCTTCAGTCTTCTAAAGAAGTTTTAGCGTGAATTTGATGGAAGTTCTTGCTTCTATTTGATAGGATTCACGTTGTTCCGAAAAAGGCATTTGTGGGGAAAATGAAATAAAATAAGAAAGAATAAGAAAAAAAAAAAAAAAGAAAGAAATTTATTTTCACATGATGCAACTTATAAAGAAACCGGAAAATGTTTCTTGTCGCCTGTGCGCTTTTATGACCTCACTTCCGGAAAGAACAGGATCTTTGTCTTTTCCACCTTCTAATGAAAGCGTTCGCCGTGTTTCAGCAGCCCTACTCATGTGAATTGGTTATTCCAGTTCAGCGCAAAGCTGATTTGAGCTCGACCATTTTAACCATTGTTATCCTAACTTCTGAACCAAAAAGGAAAACGGACATATCCAAGAGACTCTGTTTCACTAGTCACCATAAAAACAGGAAAGACGGTACGTGGTTGAAACTTAAGTTTATGTATGCTTCTTCTTTAATTGTTTAGATACGAACACGCCCCCGCATAAAATACACAAAACCTTTTAACTTCCATACCGTTTTTAATGGTATAAACGTCAATCTATTACTTTGAAATACTTCCAGTGTATTTCTGTGATACATAGCCGAAAGTAGGAGGCACCCAGTGAGGATCGAACTCACTATTCAATCGTAGAGACAAGCTTGCTGACCATTACACTAAGTCAAATTATACCTACGCGATTTACTAACATGTGGCACAAAGCCGAAAGTATGGGTCACACAGTGAGGATCGAACTCACTCCTCGGTTGTAATTGATCAAGTGTGACAAGTTTGCTAACCATTATATATTACATCGAAGTGCCTAGGCGATTTACTAAGATGTGGCACAAGGCCGACAGCATGGGGCACTCAGTGACGATCTGAAAAATGAAGATCAACTAACATGCAAATCTGCACTCATTGTGAAACACATAACTCACTTAGCACCTGCAAGATAGAAATACTACCCACCTGGGTATGACGATAAACTACATCCAGCAGCATGACCTCTGATCGGGAGGTTTTGAGAAGCATGGAACCCCACCTCTTAATTACTGTTGTTCAGAGTTCCACCCTGACCTGGGGTGGTAGCACCAGTTTTGGTAAAATAGTACCCCCCCCCCAAACTGAAGTAAAAATATTATGAAAATATAAAAATACATTTTTATAGTCAAAATAATACATTTTTGAAAAAGATTAAATAAATTAGCAAACCTCCCAAGAAAATTAAATTTCGACATTAAATGACCCATAAAGAATTTAGTATGCAGTTAAACCAAACCAAACATAAATATTACAAGGAAACTAACATGAGAACTAATTTAAAATACTTATACTCTCAAAGATACTTCGATGTAATGGTTAGCAACCTTGTCTCGCTTGATCAATTACAATTGAATCGTGAGTACGATCTTTAAGGTTCTTTAAAAGAAATAGGGTTATACCAAAACATACCTTCAACAGATCATGCACAAATTATGTACAAAACATGGTACTCTGACATTTGGCCAACGGACATTTTAACCAAAGAGAGATTTAGCCAAAAATGTAGTGGCGTACCTACATATATGTCACACTCTTTTTATATTGTAATGTGCTACATATTATATTTATTTACTGTATTACTATTAATTTATAATTTTTCGTTTTTTTTTTTTTTTACAGTTTTTTTTTTTTAAATAATTCAATTATTACCGTAAAGTATTTTGAGAAAAAGCACATTTTACTGCAGAAAAATCTTTAGCTTTTACCGTATATAAAAGATCTTTCAATTTCGATTTTAATGATCATCAACTTATAAGGATGAACTAGTTTTTATCTGTTAAATATGAATTTAAATAATTAGCTGCTACTTTTTACACAAATACACTGAAATATTTTTAAAAATACTAATTTCAATAAACAAATATTGAAATAAGAAAACTTTTAATTTTAGATTTAGATTTATTAATTTAATCACTTGAAATTCAATGGTAATTATTAGTCCTATTCTATCTTATAATATTGCTAATTAAAATACTTAAAGTATTGCTTGGTACTTACTTGTACTTTTTCAGTAAAATGGCCGTCGGCCAAATGTCTATCAGACAAATGACTCGCAGCTAAATGTCTAGCCATGATAAAACATACGGTGAGCCTAAAGTTATAAAATTATTTTGAATAAATCTGCAGTTGAAGGCATAAAACTGTGTTCAAAATATTTAGATTGCGGCATTTAAATAACCCATAGAGGTTGATATGCTGCCAAACGAAATCATCCAAACCAATCTTCTACAATTCAAAAATATTTTAGCTTTAAATAACCCACAAAGGGTCGATAACCCATAAAACCAATCAATTTCTTGGTGGTCTACAAATGAAACTGAACAAGTTTAGTAAATATTTGCCTAAATTATTGGAAATGTATGGATATAAAACATAAGTCAATTTTTTTGTATTCTACTGCTTTATTGAAAGTGTAAAGAAAGAGTCTTCAGGGTTATTGAAATCTTGGTTCTTCATTTGCTAGTAAGAATTATTCTTATACAATTCAAAGATGCTTCAGCTTTAAATGACTCTCAGAGAATTAAGCTTGAAAAGTTTATAGAATCAAATATGGATGAAATCCTCAATCTAATCATCCTGTACTGTCTGACAACTGCTCTCAATTTTTTTTTTTAAACCGGATTGTCTCAAAACTTCATAGAGATTGATATGCCACTAAGCAAATTAACGAAACTTAAACACTGAAAACATTCAATCTGACTTCTGAACATCTTTTTTTTTTTTTTTTTTTTTTTTTTTTTAGTTTATATTATACATTCAATAAAGATATTCTTTAGTTCATAATTTTAAAGATTTATGGGCCAAAATGTCCCTCGTAGAATTATATAACAAATTGATAACAAAATTTAACTGATATTAACAGCTTAATCATCAGCTTAAAAAGCTGATATTTAAGATTTGGTTGGCTTCATCAAATCACCTCAAATGTCATTTGATCCCTTTCAATTTGACAACAAATAAGCTGCTGAGAAGAAAATAAAACCCACTTAAACTGAATACTATGTAATATCCAAGTCCAATTTGACAATTAACTCTTTCAAACAAGTCTAAGACAAGTCCTCCAATAGGTGTGGCTAGAGCCTGGGGTAGAATAAGGGCTTGGTGCCAAACTGCCATGTCTTTAGCCTTGTTTCTCTCTTCAGGAAGAACATCCATGACAAGGGCAAAATCTACTGCTTGGTAAGCACCAAATCCAATTCCTGAAAAAAAAAAAAAAAAAAATTCTTAGGTTATTCCCAAATCCAAATGTTATTCTGGAAGGTTATATAAATACCTTGTTAAAATATTCAAAATGTCTGCAAAGGAAAGAGTGCATGTCACCCACCAATGCCTTCTAAAGAATGAAGAACCATCATTGCTTGCTTGTTTCATGGAATTTCACCGCAAGTAAGGTAATAAAGCCACTAAGATACAAGCAGTTACTGAGTGGAGGAAAATGAGAAAATATTAAGAGGAGAAAGGGCAATAAAAGAGGAGGTTTAAAAAAGAGGATTATAATGAATACAATGTCAGGAGACAGCCATGTATTGATAAGGTATCACAAATTCCAATAAACAAGTACAACAGAGGATGAATAAACACTGAACCAAATTAGTTTTTGTCGTTCATAAAGGAGATTGGCCTCTTATAATTGAAATATAAGTTTACAATCTACTTCTCTACAGTTTATACTTGGAAAAGTCCTACAATAACATAAGATGTCACCTCTAACTGTGCACATCTTGATAATCTGCAGCAAATTCCAACAAACACGAATTTAGTACTACAAAGCAGATAACATAAAGGAACTGCAGTTTGTAAAGGAGATTAACCTTTTATAATAGAAATATGAGTTTACAATCTATTTCTGTACAGTTTATGCTTGGAAAAGTCCTATAATATATTTTAACTAAACGTTTATTACAATGTAGTTTTATAAAAGTTGCATCTGGAAAAATCTATATAATTTATATATATGGGCATATGGTTTGATGTTTAAAAAAGTTTGTTTTCCAACTATGCTATCCAGGTTTGAATCTCACCATAGTTGATTTGTCAGTAATGTGACATCTTAATGTTATCAGTCTGGGGGAGACGATCCCAGCATGTGGCACATTTGGAAAGTACCTGAAGACCATACCATGGGTTGATCCAAGCTTTGTGAGTCAAATTGGGTTGAGGGAACTATTTGAGAGTCATCGATAGTTGTACTAGCATGAAGTCACAAGTCATTGTGACCAAGGAGTTGAGCATGCTGGCTTTGTTCAGGCTGATGATCATGCCAGATAATGCACTCTTTGTCAGAAATTGTAACTAATGTCCACTGAGCAGAGTTGTGGTATAAACCACAGGTGGGATCTGTGGGTGTTGAACGAACACAATTGTGTTTCTGCCATCTGATGATCGCGTAGAACAAGAAACTGGTAGTCTTGGAGAAATCTTTAATCTTGAATCTTAAGAGAGCACAAAGTCATACACATTCACTCGCACACACACATATATATACAGTGTCTGCAAACAAATGTCTACACACTGCAGGAAAAGGAAAAATTTGTCTTTCATAGTTTTATCAAATTGCGATAATAGTGAGAGGCCCTAAAGGATGTTGTGCATCCCAGAAAACTGATGACATTGGTGGAGCTTAGACAAGAAATTGAAAATGCATGTGCTGCAATCCAACTGTACAGTTTGGTCAATGTTGTCCCAGCAATAGTTTGTTGTACTAATAAACGTCTGGAAGCTAACTCCCACCATTTTGAGCATCTCTTGTCATGTCCAAAGGTAACTTGTATTAATCTTGTGATGCCTGAATAAATTTAGTATTACAATATCAGTACAAAGTTTTTCTTTCCTGAAGTGTGTATACATATTTATAGCAGACTCTGTATATATATATATATATATATATATATATATATATATATATATATATATATGTTGTATGCTTTTGTGATCATCAGAGAAACTGGTTTATTTTTTGAAAAGTGGATTTATTTATGCATATTTGTGTTTGATCCTTTGTGTGGTGGAGAGAGGGGAATTTTCTTTAGTTTTTTTTTTTTTTGACACGCTCACATACATAGACTCACATACATATAGGTGTATGCATTTTAGTTTGTACAAACACACCAATATAAATAATCTGAGGTTAGGTGCAGTTACATATCCATGCAGTCAAGCATACATATTGTAATGACAAAAGTATGCAGGTGTAGGCTTACAGGAGGAGCCTTGTTGCCTAGTGCGGTTTCTTGCGAATGGCCTTGTGTCAGACTACCAAACTTCTCCGTATAAGAGTATTTTGATATTCCCTTAGAACATCAATGGTTCCTGACAAGTTAGTAATGTAAAAAGTGGACAAACACCATTAGAGAAGAAAAGTCATAACAAGATGTAAATTTATTCTTTCTTCAACAATAAATTTGGCAGGGTGCAGTTAGCCGAAGGAATACAAAGTAAAGTTCTTGGTCTCTGGAAAGGTGGTTCAACCAAATCTGCACAATGTGAGGCTGACGTTAATGGTGGGAGTCTGTAGCACGCCAAAACATAGTAATGTTGGCGCCAAGTGTTCTTGGAGAAGAAATAGTCCAAAACGTGGAGAAAGGTTATATGGAAAGTTTCCTTCTTTTATTTTTTTGAATAAACAGTATAAGGGAGGCAACTTTACCTAAGAATGTCCCTTTTTTTTTTTAGTATAAAAAAGAAGAAAAGATCATAAGCTACTTAGTACTTAGTGACAGAACTAATTTTGGTCGGTAGTGAGATTTCGACGAAAGAATATCACCAAGATTACTGAGCTGCAAAAGCGTTCGTTGTCTGTAAGAAGTATAGACCCAAAAAGAGGGAGATATCCAGAAAGTATAGGTACCACGTGTGGAAGCTTGTGGATTTCTGACTTACTTGTTGTTTAAGCAGGTCCGTTCGATACTGAGGTTCGTATCGAAAATGCTTGTTGCTCTAGATAGGTTAGTTTCAGAAAGTTGGGGTAAGACCGAGTCTACACAGATGGAAGGTAGCTTTGGCAAACGAATTGACTATGAAAAAGGTCTATTGTAGAAGTCTAGACGGTTGAAGCTTATGTGCAGAGAGAGATGTAAAAACATATCTTCTTGACTCGATGCATGCAGGTCGTCTATTACTCGTGGATACTTTTTAGCGGGTATCCGATGAGTCACGTGGCCGTTTGACTGGCGGCAAAATGCCAACCGTCCAAAGAACTTTGAATGGATGTTCATTCCAAAATGGCCACGTGCCTTAGCATCGAAAAGTATTGGGTCATTGCTCACAGGGTGGCAACGATGATGAACGGAGGAGAAAGAGAAAAAGGTTCGAGGCAAACGATGATGGTAGGAGGGGTGTGCCAATAGGCTTTAAGAAAGCTTTATTCAACTGAGGATACTAGGTTTGCATATAGTGTCCATTTATAGTCACAGTAAACAGAAATACCTCTCTCAAAGAGGAGAGTAACAAAACAAGGGGAGATCACTTTTGATTATTCATAACATATATATATACACACAATTGGGAATATGTTAGCTCTATCACAGATATTGAGCACTTCCCCTAAGGGCCATGCATATATATATATATATATATATATATATATATATATGTTTCATTAAAAATAACTGTGTTCATATAAGTGTTGTTTTCTTTTCTGGACATAAAATGTGGCAAAACTGTCCAAATAATATATGGTGAGGGAGAGAGCATATAAGCATTGAGTCTTTCAGGAGAATGGAAATAAAAAGTTTATTTGTACTTGGAATCAGAGAGTTGATATTTCTAGGATACATAATGAGAAAAGAAGGCTTGGAAAATTTGACACACACAGGAAATACTGGAGGGATGGTGCAAAACTGAGTAACCTACCCAATCTAAGAGCTGTAAAGGATAGCAAATTATCGAGAGCCATATTTGCCCATATCCTGAAGGGACATTTACCTCTAAGAGATAGAAGCCAATTTTTTCTTTAATCAAGTTCACCCCATGCAAGGCAGTAAAGCCACTAAGACACAAGGGTTTATTTGGTGTGGCAGAATAAGAGAGAGAAACATTATTTACTAATGACTAAAAACATAAAAAAAAAGTAATCAGGAGGACAGTAGATATTAAATTTGTGGTGATTGGAAAATCTCCAAAAATGTAATAAATTCAGAAAGTTAGGAAAGAAATATACTTACCAAAAACTAAAGCTATGAAGACAGCAAAGTAATAGGCATAATTTCCTTGTATAAGCATAAGGCCAACCACAGTTATTGTCATGAGAATACCTGAAAAGAAATTAAGTTTCATTACATCAGTACAAACTTTCCTGACTATAAACTACATTTAGCAGCAAAGCCTCTGATCAGGTTTTGAGGGGCATAGAACCACCTCTTAATTGCTTTTGTGCCCAGAACTATTTTGTCTCGGGGTGGTAGCACCTGTTAGGGTTCTAGCTTTAGGCAAATAGTGAATCCCCAAACAAAATCAAATCACTAGAAATATTTGTCTTAGATGAGACCTCTGTTCTAAATTAATTCTTTATACTTACATTAAGTGGATAATTTGGGCATTTCGACGTTAGAAATTACGACTGAGTAGTGAATTCAACTCGGTTCTCCATACTTTCGGCCTTGTGCTACATTTAAACTATCCTTAGTAAATCACTATATTGATGGGACAAGTGAAGTGGGTTTATATGGTCAAGGGAGATAACTCAATTTAGAAAATTAAGTTTCATTGAGTTATCTCCCTTAAATGAAGATCATAAAATTTATATAGCCAAGAATTTAAAAATCTCATGCAATTTTTATCCTGATCAAATTGCATCTTGAAAAATCTTTGTTATATAATTTATATTTTATTCCCGAAATTGTTAAAATAATACTTATTCGGAGGGAATGAATTATTCTTATACAATTTAAATGTTTGGATATTAAATGTCCTCAAAACGGTTGAAAACCTGTAAAACAGTCAATTTTTAATTTGATCCATTTCATCTCTTACACCCATTATGGTTGCATTGTTACTTCTTACAAGACATTACTTGATATTGTATCATATACCATATCTTTCTCATTTTATTTTCATCGTAGTTCACGTATCATATATATATATATATATATATATATATATATGATTTTGAATAACTGGTTAAAGAAAAATTAAAACATCTTTGTCAATTTTTTCAGTAATGCTAAATAAAATTCATACTTTTCGTTTATAATACTTCATCAGGGAGTTTTCATTCACACCAAAAAATCTAAACTCAAACATAAAAAATAAACATAAGTAACCAATATCATATACCTATAATATAAATAAAACAGAACGAAAACAGATAATTGCTGCATCAGTTTTTTATTTTCTTATCCTTTACTATAAATAGTATATTAATATTAATATATTTTTTAATAAGATAATAGGTTAGATAGTAATATGTCTATATTACAATATAACAATAACCAAGAATATATTGTGTGTGTTTAGTAATATTTCATATATGAAATTGAATAAAAAGTCAAAAGTCTATTTGCTTATTTCACCTGTTCTCACAGAACCCTTGTGCACATGTTGCAAAACGTTAGGGTTCTGGGGAACCACAGTTGAGAAATGCTAAGATAGCCTAATGGAACTGTTTGAAGATACTGAATTAAAAATGAGGTTTTTTAGTTTTTAAAAGAGATTGGCCTTTTATATTAGGTTGGTGCAAAAATAATGTCTTTTTCTCACATAGTAACATATGTGAGAAAACGACATTATTTTTTGCACCAACCTCATAATAAACAATAAGTTTACAATCTATGTGGTTTATACTTGGAAAAGTAAAAGGTTTATTACAACTCATCTTTATGCAAGTTTTATCTGGTAAATCAGTGTTATATAATTTATATTTATTCCCCAAATTGTTCATACAATGTTTATTCAGAAAAGAATTATTTTTATATGTGTTGTAAATGATAATTAGTTAAAAGTATTCACTACTATTTCTATAGTAGTTTCATTTTCAAGGTTAGAATCTATGGTATTTACCAGGGTGCCCATGTTGTTACTGGATGTGACACAAAGTCAAGGTTTAAAGTGGGTTTAATGGTCATAGCTTTTGGGGACACCACAGGCATTGGGTAGTAAATCCTGTCTCTAGGGGAGATACTGCCTGGTGGGAAAGCCCCCTGGGGCTTGGGTTAATATTCAAAGGATACAAATCCCAACCAAAGGTTAGAATTTGTTTATCCCCCAGCTGTATGAACTTCTATTTATAAGGTGGAGATTTGTATATAAATAAAACAATACAATTTAAAAATATATGCTGGGAGTGGGATGCTATGATTGATTGGTTATGGGATCATCATACACCAGAATCACATTTTTTTCCAAAAAATTTAAATATTTTTTAATATAGAAAAGGAGAGTTAATGTCAACATTATTCTTGTATATTGAGAATTTTTCAAAAGCCCACAGGTGGGTCATGTCGGACACTGGGTTGTAAAATGGACTTGGGTACTGAACGACATATTGGTGGGTCATGGGTAATAAATACTACCTATGATATTATATATGAAACAATGTTAAGACATTAAGTAGCTTGTACCAAAATTAATTAAGATATAGTGTTGGGGCCCTGGGACAACAAGGGAAATCAGGCTTGGAAGCCACCATGTTAAATAATAATAAAAATGATAATAATATAATAATAATAATAATTTATATATATATCAGGAAATATGTCTGTTTAATGCTTTGGCACACATCATCAAAGATGTTTTTAACTGAGGTTCATTAGGAGTTTTTTTTTTTTTTTTTTCAACATCATACCCACTCTCTGTAGAGACTCTGATTGGGTATCAATTTGTGTGCCATCTGTCAGCTAAAACTTTCCTCATTTTTTATCACACACTGCAACCGCTCTTGGCAATTTATAGTCCAATCATAGATTACTTTTGGTTCACAAGCAATCTATGCTCTCCGATAAAAAAGGAAGCAAATGTAGTAATGGTTTCAATCTGGTAAAGAAAATGGCTACATGCTCAGTGGTAAGTAATAAATTATATATATATATATATATAGAGAGAGAGAGAGAGAGTGTGTGTATTTTAAAACTTTTTAGGTTGCTTTGTATGTGTGTGTATGTATGTGTGGATATATATATATATATATATATATATATATATATATATATATATATATATATATATATATATATATATATAAAATTCCCAAGGGGATAGAATACAGGTAGAACTCAATACCCAGGACAGGGTAAGAATATAATATAAAAGGTTCAAACACTAATATTCCATGGTTATAATTTATTACATTGAAATCATAATCACGATCCAATTCATCAGACCTACAAATTCAAAAAGAATTTCTTTTTGAATTTGTAGGTCTGATGAATTGGATCATGATTACAATTCCAATGTAATAAATTATAACCATGGAATATTAGTGTTTGTGCTTTTTATATTATATATATATATATATATGTGTGTATATATAAAGTATTTTAAAACTTGCTTATATTAGTTTTGTCCCAAATTTGAATTTCAAAGAACTTTATTTTACTCCATGGTTTGAGGACTTGGATCCTGTTTATGGCAATTCCATTAAACAACTTCATAGTTTAATTAAAGATTCTTCAAATTTTAGTTCTTACCCCCAAAAATGATGATTGGTTTTCGTCTTTCCATTCTATCTGAAACACATCCTGCAACCAAGGAACTGAAAATATAAAAGATCTCACATTAAGAGTTGCACCTCATCTTAAAAAAAAAGAAGAAATCAAACTTTTTTTGATTAAACTTTGGTATAATTTTTAATATTAATTAGTTTCAGGCCATCAAAAGTAAAATCTAAATCAGTGTTTTTAAAAAAAAACCATCTTAAGATGAATTAGGATCAGATATGGATCAAAAATCAATAAATTTAACTTTTTTCCTCTGACTTCATTCAAACTCAGTATGTTGATTACTTACATCATGACAAGTTCAACAATATCGCATTTTTATTTCTATGCGACTATGTTTAGCAAAAAAAACGTGAAAAACAAGAAATTGATATCGGCACAAATCGATTTCAACACAAATTCTGAACAAAAAACTCCCTCAATTTTCAAGCAATTTAATACAAACTTCACTCAATTGTAGCCAACAATAATTTAATTGTTTAACGGTCATTTAACTTGATAACTGAGTCCATACATATAGTGAAAACCCGTGTAAATAGCAAAAAATGGTGATTTTTACTGGTTTCTTTCTTATTTTTCAATCATCTTTCAAACAATTTTCATGAAACTTAACAATTGCTTTATAATTGTATCCTCTTTTACATCCCTAGTAGCACACTGAGAAATCGAATTTCAAAGCTCCAAAATAATTGTGGTCTAAAGTAGGTCTTCATGTTGCCTGTTTTACCCCTTTGTGTCCTCGGCCAAGTTTGATTGAATAAATACAGACTACTTCTATTATATCAGTAACTGCATTAATTCAAAATGTTTTTTAATGAAAGTACTTTAAATTAATTGAAGAAGATAGACTCTGTTACATCTAAACATGATGCTGTTTTTGCTCCATTCTAATTGAATGCTTTTTCTGATTGACCAGCTGGGCATGGCAGGTAGTGTCTACTAAACAAACACACACACACACACCCATGCGCTTACGAATATACATTATCATCTGAATCCCACATAGACAAACTGAAATTTTTATACACTTGCATACATAAAGCTATATTTGTTTCATGTGAATCAACTGTTTTAATGATGACCAAGCCATTTAATTATACAAAACTCTACAGGATTTAGCTACAGTAGAATTTAATGGCTATATATATCACTTCCTATAGTAGAAATCTCACATTTGCTCTCATTAACTGATTGAGCACTATGGAGAAAGGGAATTTTTAACAGCTGCTGCTCCTGCTTAATGCATAGCTCTTTGTCAGAATTGAGCACTCTGGCTGCTGGTCTAGCATTTATATACATCACGTATATAATACATTAAAAGATTCCCTTTCTCTTATTGCAAACACAACCATCAATGCCCAATCTACAACCATCTACCCAATTTCACTCACAAGGCTTGGTCAACGACTGGGATGGTTTGAGGCATTTTCCAAAGGTGCCGTATGCAGGGATCCCCTCCCTCAGACAGATAACATCAAGAAGTCATCTTCCTGACAAATCGACCATGGCAAGATTCAAATCCTGGTCTCATAGTCAGAAAGTGAACATTCAAATCATTTGGCCACATGTCCATATATATTATTTAAACAGATACTTACCTCAAGGCTGCAAAGAGGAGTAGTGGCAGTAGCATGATAGCTACTGCAGTCTGTGCTGTCCAGCAATTAGGAAGGTAGATCATGTCATCTAACCAATATTCCAAGAACCTCAAAGAAAAAAAAAAGATATTGTATTAGAATAGACGGTACACATTAAATATTAAAAATGAACATACATAATCTTAAAGCAGAAGATCTTTGGATTTGAGAACTTAAAGAATTTCAGCTCAATTGTCTTATTTTAAGGCAAGACATTATAAAGCAATCCCAGACTCAAGGACACATGGCGCAGTGGATAAAGGCATTAGTTAGATCCAGTGACAGGACTCAAAGAGTGTGAGTTCAATACCTGGTTAAGGCGGTGGAGAACTTGAAGAGGGGAATTAACAGGAGATAACTGATAACTGACATCCATTAGACATGGCATGTGGAACTAGAACAGTCTACCCCAGCAAGTGAAATAAAGGGTTCAGTTTTACATTCCAATCACCTGAAGAAAGCCCGGAGTGTACAGTGGCCAAAATGTTGTGATAAATATGGCAATAAAAAAAGAACATTACTTTGGGCCACAGGAGAGTTTTTAGCTCTTTTTGGGTGAAGAGGTAATTGTGTGTTGCAATGTGACATTTTAATTTTTTTAATATACAGCCCCAGTAATTTCTGTTGATGGACTTGATAAACTGATTTTTGATCCTTGGAATTATGACCCTGGACTTATGATTTTTTGAGGGGTTGGGGTAGGAGGCAGGGGCATTTGAACCATTCTATAGCCATTTAACTCAAAGTATTTCTCTATGTTGTTTTTAGTTCTTTTTTCATCATTGTTTAATGTTGGCTAAATAATGTTTAATGTCAGATAATCATTTAACCCCAAGCAAAGCCCGCCATGTCAACTAGGACTATAGAATCTGCACCTCTGCAGAGGGCTAAGACTCCCACCAACAAGGCCACCTGTTACTCATGGATGGTGACCCATAATGCCTGAGGACAGAAAACTGGTGGCTGAGCAGTCCATGACCCTGGTATATAAATAAGCAACCCTCCTCTCTGTTTTTACTTTGGCTAGACAGGCAAACAGAGAGACATGATCAGGTACATTGACTTGTATTAGTACTGTTTACTTTATTTCTAAAGAAAATTTTTCTGTTTCTTAATACTCTGCTTGGCTTTTGAAAGGCATCTTTATTCCAGTTAATGTCATAATGAGGAAAGAATTAGATCTTTGCAATAGAATAAAACCATAACAACCTTAATTCCTTTTGATCCTTCTGTAACAGGGTAGGTATTTTGGGAATGGTGTAGTAGTAATCCTGAGTTGACATTATTTGAGTTTTGTTAAAGTAATTACCCAATCGATTTATATATTTGTAGCATAGGAGGAATCCTTTTCCCTTTTTTTTATTGAGAATGAAATGAATTAAAACATACAACAATAAACAATAAAAACTTGAGACACATGTTGACATAAATAGCAATAATTTGTATTTTCTTTTTGTGGTGTGAATTACAGATTATATTGGCAGGGTGTTTGTAAAAATGTTCTCAATGTCTCTTTTGTTTAAAAGTCAATGCTTACTTGGTTTGGTTCCAAGAATTTCGTTTGTGAGGATGGTGTTTGAAATCATTTGTTATCTTCATTGAGTGCTGGCAAAGATGTGAGTTTCTGTAGTACTACCACTCCTTGTCTATTGGTCTACTGACTACTGCTATAGGGTACCCTAGCCTACACTAATCTACTTTACTGTGGTGGAAGAGTCATTTTTTATAATGATGAGTGTAGGATAATGATATATCCTTCTATTCTATCGTCACTGAGGATAAGGTTATTTTTAGAATGATGATATATCCTTCTATTCTATCATCACCGAGGATAAGGTTATTTTTACAATGATGATATATCCTTCTTTTCTATCATCATTCTGGACTATAACACTTCCAACTACTTACCCTATCACAGTTGAAAGACCCTGTTGCATGAAGAATCTGGTGAGGAAGACCCATCGGAAATTGTGCTCTGAAAATAAGCAGGGTTGGGATTTAAGATATAGACAAAAGAATGAGGTATCTACTTTGGAATAACATGCAAAACATCATAAATCTTTTAATGACTGAAAGTTAACTGAAACAACACAAAATTCTTTGTGTTTCAAAGGAGGACAAAGTTGGAAATCCACAAATGAAAAGACAAAACTCAGAAGTGGGTGTGTAATTTATGACTCATCTTTCCACATAATATTTTAGGTTATGTATGGTGTTCAATAAGGGCTATAATGAAACTTTGGCATATATACTTTAGCAATTTAACTCCCAGTTCTGTATTTACTTGACTTTAGATGAAAATTTAGAAATTATAAATATAAGAAAACATTTTTGGCAAACATGGATAAACATGCCTGCAATAAGACAATGTCAAAACGACAGTTTTTCCTCAGGACACCGCTTTTTTTTTTTAACTACCTTCACTCTTCCGAAATGTTTATTAATTTAAAAAGTGATGATTAGTATTGTAATAAAACCTAATCAAAGGAAAGGGAATTTATAAATTTTCTTTTGTTCTTGAGAATTTACAACAAAAATATATTAACAGATCGCGATAGCTGTTAGGGTGATGTGATTAAATATACTTTAATTTTTAAAATTAATGTATTCAGTAATATCATTATCTAGGTAATAAGTATTATAACATAGCACAAATAGTGGAAAAATGGAATTTTTGACAATATATGTATTTTTTACGTATTTATTGTTATTTTTTAACTTTTATCAAAAACGACATTCTTGTACATCTTGTACATGGTGCAAAAATAATGTCGTTTTCTCACATAGTAACATATGTGAGAAAACAACATTATTTTTGCACCAACCTAATATTTTTTTTTAATTAATAACTATTTGTGCTCAGTTGGTGACATTAATAGCTATCCGCTGATAAGCTAAAATTTTGGAATAATGCAGTACTAAAAATTTAAATTTCATCTCTTTGATAGATGTCGCACTCTGTAAATACTATTTATTTATTAGCATGTTTAGTTTATTTACACTATTTAATTATACTATTTATTAGAATGTTTGGCAAAACATCGGCTAATTGCCAAATGATTTGAACTTTATAAAATAGTAAATACTAAGGATTTCATCATAGTTGCTTCACATATTTTAATAATTTAGGAAATTTTTATAAATTTATGAATAAATAATTGTTTTCATATTTATTTCTTTATAAATTGGTAAATGATAAATATTGCATTAGTTTTAATTTTATTAGTTTTTAGAATGTTGTAAATATAAAATTATTCTTGTAAATAAACAATCTAATAAATAAATGGTATTTAATATTTTTGTTGCAAATTCTCAAGAAAAATAATGTATAAAATCACTTTCATCATATGTTTAGATTTTATTCTAATTCTAATCATCACCTTTTAAAACAATAAAAATTGCTAAAGAGGGAAGGTAGATAAAAAAAAAAATGCAGTGTCATGAGAGAAACTGTACATTTGACATTGCATCTTATTGTGAGCAGGTTTCTCCATGTTTGCCTTATTTTCTATGA
Source organism: Acanthosepion lycidas (assembly GCA_963932145.1). Classification (NCBI taxonomy): domain Eukaryota; kingdom Metazoa; phylum Mollusca; class Cephalopoda; order Sepiida; family Sepiidae; genus Acanthosepion; species Acanthosepion lycidas. Next base: position 9,565,765 of record OZ010612.1, on the reverse strand, counting down.
TTCTGATCTGCTATAACTGATCAGCAACCTTGACATATTTGGGAAGGATATTAAAATAATCAATAACCTATAACAGCAGCAAACTACCTGGATGTGGATAGAAAATGTGTTCAGCAGATATACAAGAATGCAAAAAGGATGTAAGATGACGATGTGTCTTCTTATTGGACTTGTTCAACTTATACAGCAAGACAATTCTGAGAGAATTAGAAGTCCTACCAGGATTCATTATTGGCAGCCATAATCTTAACAATATAAGAGATGCAGATGACACAGTGTTGATAGCAGGCATGGGAAGTACAAAACCTAAAATACCTGGGAAGTGTTTTAATAGAGGACAGAAAGTTCAACATTGAAATCCAAAGGTGCATTGGGATAGCAAAAAAAATACATTCCAAAAGCTAAGCAGAGTATTAAGAAATAGGAAAACTTTGTTAGAAACAAAGAAAAGAGTATGTGGTATTTGTCATCATATATGGCAGTGAATGCTGGACAATCTCCTCTAAGATAAAGAAGAGACTTGAAGCAACAGAAATGTAGTTCTACAGAAGGATGCTGAGGCTACCAGGACTGAACATATGACCAACAATGTTTTTAGAGAAAAAGGAAACTTATACTCAATATCAGGAAGAGACAGTTGAAGTTCCTGGGGCACATAACGAGGAAGGTGGGCTTGGAAAATCTGATACTCACAGGACAGGTTGAAGGCAAGAGAGATTGAGGAAAACAACACATAACATACATGATGTGCTTGATTAAATGGATGGCGAAATATGGTTTAGGAGAAATAATAAAAAAGACAAAATTTATTAAGAGCTACAAGGGACAAGATGTTGTGGAGGGCCATGACCGCCCACATTCTGAAGGGACATGGCACATGAAGAAGAATAGAATAAATCAATTACTTAGTTAAAAGGAACACTTTGTAACAAATTCAATTTTGTAATTATTAATAAATAATAACATATAATTATTTGAAATTTTTTTTAGAAGAGGGCCTGGGATGTTGTATAGCTTACGGTCTCAGTAAGTGAAAATCTGGATCTGAATAAGCAATTACTTTGTTGATGGCTTTTATTATCAAGTATGGATAAATCTATAAAAGAATTTAATATAAGGTTGGTACCTTGCCAAGTGTCAAAAATTAATAAGCATACAAGATTTCCTATTTAAAGACAGAAGCACTGGACTGACAATGAAAATAAGCTTAGCACAATCAAACTGGTTATGGGTGAATGGAGGCAGGGTTCTACAAAAGGAAGAAAGGATGGGTTATCATTGTCTCAGCTGCACATAGGCCACACCCATACCTCACCTGTTCATACTTGTTGAAGAATGGAGATCAACCAACATGTACAACATAACATGCTGCTCTTATATTGAAACACATTTATATATATATATAAAGTTGTAGCCTCTGTCTGTCTGTTTGCTATCAGACTCCTCCTAGGATTTGGGAGATAGACTCCCATAAGCATATAAATTCTGAAACTGCATTACAAAGGGAATTTGGATAAGTATATTTCATTTTGATCACAGAGGGTCCCCTGTGGGAACAAACTCCCAACTGAAATTATTTTCCCTTTGATTTAAATTAAATTTAAATTTGAACAAGGGAATGATTCCTATCCAAAATATAGGAGGAGAAAGCCAGAAGATGGAGGTCACATTGGCAAGATCATTGAGTAATATCGAAATGCGTCATTTTTCTCCACAAATTATAACAATGATTTAAAATCAATCATCATCTTCTTACAAAAAAAGTGTGACATGCAACAAGGCATGGGTAATTCAGCTAGTTTTAACGAATATACTTACTTAGCCTTGTAAGACATTAGTACTACAAGGAAACCAACATGAGAAAAGTATCTGAAAATACTGAAATTGTCAACAAAATGTCCTACCATAAGCAATTAGATTTAACCACACATATAACACCTACAACAGATCATATACAAACTATATATCTCTAAAACATAGCATTTCACCCCAAGCAAGGTGGGAAGCCACTACCACGCAAGGGGTTACAGAGAGTTGGAGTGAGAGCAGATAGGAGTGATAGAGGAAAGGATGAAGAGAAGGATAGGGGATAGATCAAGGCAACTGGAGATGTCAATTGACATTACATTTGAATAGTTGGAGATTATAGCTATCAGGGAAACAGGAAAAGGGGAGAGAGTTCCACAGGTGAGAAGTGTGAGACATGAAGCTATTGGAGTAGAAGAGACGGCTACATTTAACAGTTTCGACAATGAAAGGGTGAGAGCAAGATGCCAGCCTAGTTGAAATTCTGAAAGTATGCTATTATATACAAAATATCTAGTTGAAAGCATAAATTTGCATTCAAAATACAGGATGCCCAGTAAAAAAGCGGTAAATTCAGAAGTAATTACGTGAGAGTCAAATGATTATTCAAGGTCAGGAATATTCAATAAATTTCCTCAACGTTATTTGAGGTCAATTATTCCTGAAAGATAAAACAGTGATAATAAATTTGCCACTTTTTTTACTGGGTACCCTCTACATTTAGTTGAAGCTGTAAAATTGTGGTAAAAATATTTAGATTTCAACATCAAATAATAGAGGTGTTGATATACAGCTAAACAAAATTAGCCAACCAATTACACGTGCACATTTCGAGTAGTCAGGGGCAACAACTGATATCATGTGAAGCACAGATTTGCATCTAGTGGCTAGGATGTCATCTTTCAAATATTCCTCACCAAGTGTAGATGAAAGAAAAAAAAAACATGATGATGAGGGGGGGAGGTAAAAAAAGTACAGTGCATTGCTTGCCAGAATAGATTGCGTGATTTCCTTTCTCAGTCGTTACACTGGGCAGTTGTGAAACAGACACCAACTCAACCACGCCTACTTCGACTTCCTCTTTGTCTGTCTGTCAATCCATACGTCCAACTCTATTACACGCAGTCTGCCGAATGACTCCCTGACCACTTTTTATGATATTCGAAAACAGACAAAATTTGCATGTGTGCAAATATCATCTTGTTTTGGATGAGATATGCGCGTATAAATTGTGTCTTCAATAGTGGCCATATTTCTTTTTGTCATCACTTTGCAGGCAAGACACGTTCACACTCATTTCGAATTCTGAGGTAAGTCATGTCTTTCATCACAAAGAGGCCCCTTTTTTTTTAGTCCCATGCTACATGAGCCACAATGAAGATCTTGAATACAATTGTTTATCAGCTTTACTTGCTAACTGAAAACAGTATATGATACTGAAATATTTTTACCCCTACCTTTTAGTGGTTTGTAAAATCCGGTGATTACAATCTTGAAACCTGAAAAATGAAACATCAGAGGTTATTATATCAAGGTATTTTATTCAAATAAGGGATTTTATTTGGAATCTCCTTTTTCTTCTGATTGCTATTTATTGGCTAAATTGGTGAACTGAGATCACTTATGAGTTTAGGTCTTAGCTTTTGTCCCCCATTAATTATATTAAAATAAAGATTAAAAGACTTATTCTTCAGTGGAGTTTGGAATTACAATTTGGTGGTTGATTCGAACTCAAAACTAAAAAATGAATTGTTGTACAGCTGGGAAATTCATATAATGGCCCAACTTGCATGTTCTAGTTGCTCCACACTTTCAGCCTTATGCCACACCTAAGTTCCACTTAGTCAATCACTATTGGGCACTTTGACATGATGTCATGGTTAGCAAACTTGTCTTGTTTGATGAATTGTGACCGAGTAGCAAGTTCCATCATCACTTGCTCTTCATATTTGGACTTATGCTTATTCATAGAAAATCATTCATGGTTAGCAAACTTGTCTTGTTTGATCAATTACAATTGAGTATGGAGTTCAATCCTCACTGGGTGGTTCACACTGTCAGTCTTGTGCCACATCTAAGCTACGCTTAGAAAATCATATTTTTGGGTACCTCGATGTGGTGCAATTGTTAGCAAGCTTGTCTTGTGTATTTATTCTTAAATAGTTTCTCCATATTTTTGGCCTTGTGCCACATTAAGTTCTCCTTAGTAAATCAATGTTGGACACTTCAACGTGGTCTAATGTTTAGCAAGATTCTCGCCATATTAATTATGACTGAGTAGTGAGTTCAATCCTCACTGGGGGACATATATTTTTATCCTTGTTCTATGTTTACAAAATCCTCATAGATATCAAGTCATAAGCTATTCTTATATTTTGCCAGGTTAAATGACTTTCTGTAGTTAGAAGAACAGGATTTGAATGTTTCTTCTGTGGACTCAATGTACACTTTTCAGGGCCATAGCCTGTGTGTGGTGCGTGTGTGTGTGTGTATATATATATATATATAATATATATATATATATATATTATATATATATATATATATATATATATAATATGTGGTGCAGTTCAATTTATATTACAATGAAACATTTATGCAAAAAGTAAACTAGTAAAGTTAATGATATGAAATGGTGAAATCCCTTCGCTAACAAAATTTTATATTGCATATATTAGGTTGGTGCAAAAATAATGTCGGTTTTTGACGTTAAAAAATACGTCAAAAACCGACATTATTTTTGCACCAACCTAATCTATTTCATTATAGTTTTTCGTCTCAGATGCTACCTGAATTTTACCAAAAGACAAAATAATTTCCATGCCTGAAGATGACTGAATGTATAGTCAAAAGTACTTGTGTATTTAAGAAAGACCTATTACAGCTTATAATTTTAAAAAACAAGGATCATAACATTCATCGAGTGATTAGTAGGTTAATGCATCTTTAAAATTTTGTTAGTGAAGGGTTTTTGCCATTTTATATCATTAGTTTTACTAATTTATTTTTGTATGAATGATTCATTGTATGTATATATATATATATATATATATATATATATATATATATATAATAGCAAATTGTAATTTGTAGGGATTATTCTAAACAGGACTTTTCAGTCCATATAAGAGCTCGATATCTGATACAGAGCAAATTATAAGAAAAATTAGGAAAAAACTTTAAAATCCATAGTCAGTAATAAATTTATTTCAGTGAATATAAGCATATTCATCTTATCAGACTGACTATGGAATCATGATATCTCAGACAGACAAATATACAAAGATAAAAAAAAAGGAAAAACAAAAATACAAGATAAACAATAACAAAACTAAATTGACCAAGAAAAGTTTTCTTTGGTGGCTATACATTATGAAGAGAGAGGACGGAAAAAAAAAAAACTTTACTAGAATCGGTAAAGGAAGGGAATGACATAGGAAGGCTAAATTTAAAACACAGTTACAATGATGTGTCAAATAAAGCTCCCAGAGGAAGGAGTTAAAATTGTGCCTGCTTAAACAGCATCATCATCATATAATCATCACAAAATACTAATAATAAGAATAAAAAATATAATATACTTAATAAGAAAATTATATATTATTATAAACAAATAAAAGATAAATCTCCCCCCCTATATATATATATATATATAAAATTTCATCTATGAATCCCCATCAATGGACTTTGGATGCAACAGACAAAATCTGCAGGCAAAATAAAAAAATCTGTCAGCAAAAAAACTTTCAAATCATCAGTGATGTATTTCAAAATTTGTGGGCTTAGCAAAACAAGTTGTATTAGTTCTCAAAGTGACCACTTCGTGGCGGGCCTTTCAATTGTAAACAAAGATGGAAAGTATGATACATTAGTGTGTATGTGAGAAGGTAGCTGTGAGAAATCTATTATTTTTGTTATTTTGATTAATATATCTATATTAAGTATATATTCATTTATGCCATATATACATGTTTATAGTATTTACATTATGATCATAGCTACTGGTAGTTACTATGGTGGTTTTATAATTAAAAAATAATCCCTTCCCATCTATGGACAATTGAATTTAAGGAACCACCAATCCCCTCTATTAGTCCATTGATGAAAGGTTTGTCTCTCTCTCTCTCTCTCTCTCTATATATATATATATATATATATATATATATATATATATAAGCTACTCAGGTCATTCACAATGAAAATACTAGCAAAATTAACACCAGGCCTATTTTCATATATGTCGAAAGATGGTGGCCAATTGAATATCACTTACATATTGGTTCCTGCTCCTTGACAACCTGACATTCATCTATGCTTGTCACAGTGATGCTGACACAGATTATCAAAATAGCTACCATCATGATGTAGAGGAAACAAACACCTACAAGCTGAAAAAAATGGAAAAATACAAAATATTTGCTGATTATTTTTGAGATCTCGTCAATTGTCTCCAAGAAGACATGTAAATGTTACCCCCACCCAAAAAAAAACAGAATTTCTCTGAATTTCTAGGATTATAAATTTTCATAATTTATGATCTATTGTTCTCATCTTTGTCATAAGTGTTTCGGCCATTGTGTTCTCTGGCCTTCATCAGGTGTTGGTTTATCTGGGTAACATTTAGAGAATTTCAGACCGAACTCTTTATCTAATCTACTGAAGTACATTGTTCTTGTTCTACAGTGCATTTAAGGATGATGCTAGATTGGCATCTAGGTCTCACCCTTTTACTGTTGAAATAGCCAAATTCAACTGCCACTTCTACCCCAACAGTTTCTTTTCTCACAATTCCCACTTGAAAAATTAACTTCTGTTTCCTTGCTTCCCTGATAATTACAATCTTCAAAAATTTAAATGCAACATCAATTGCAATCTTCTGTCTTCTTGAATCTGGTTCATCTTTTATCCTTTCCTCAATCCTGTCAGAGTTAGCTCCTCCTTAATTCCTTAATTGTTCACTAGGGGACGCTCCCTACACTATAAATACTGGGTGACTTCTTGCCTCATTCTCTTTTTACTTTGCATTTCAGCAGACACATTTAAAAATGTATTCTCTCATAGCAATCTGCATTTTCACCCACTTATGAGAAAATGCCATGAAACACATATACATGTACATATGAACATTCACCAACATACAACCTCTTTACGTTCACATACAAACACAAATGTTAATGTCTTTGTCACTTGTAAATTTGTTGTTTAATACATATATTTGTTGACATATATATATATCAGGCTTGTTTGTTTTCTTTACATTTTTGGTTGGACTCAACTTGAGTCTGCTATTTTCTTGTAGTTGGACCTTCTAGCAGGAATAAGCAGCATGTGTTCCTAATACAACAACACGCAAACCCACACGGTCCACTACAATCCTCCCTATTCCAAGTCTTCTCTTTCAATTTTATTCTCTGTAACCCCCTGTACACTAGTGGCATTCCTGCCTTGCTTGGAGTGAAATGATTAAAAAAAAAATTAAAAAATGTGTTTTGGCTTTAAATAACTTTCAAGGATTGATAAACTGTAAAATAATTCAATCAAACATGTTTCAAATAAATTTAATCAGACTAAAGTAATGTTTATTATTTACATTATTCGAACTATTGTCCTGATCTTTGTCGCCATATTTATTACAACATTTCGGCCGTTGTATGCTGCAGCCTTCTTCAGGTGGTTGGAATGTTGAACTGAACCCTTTATTTCGCTCACTGGTGTGGACTGTTCTAGTTCCACATGCCTTGTTTAATGGATATCAGTTATCTCCTGTTAATTTCAAGGACACATGGCACAGTGGATAAAGGCATTGGTTAGATCCAGTGACAGGACCCAAAGAGTGTGAGTTCAATACCTGGTTAAGGCAGTGGAGAACTTTCAGAGGGAAATTAACAGTAGATAACTGATAATTGACATCCATTAAACAGGTCATGTGAAACTAGAACAGTCTACCCCAGTGAGCGAAATAAAGGGTTCAGTTCGATATTCCAACCACCTGACGAAGGCTGGAGTGTACAACGGCCGAAACATCGTAATAAATATGGCAACAAAGATGAAGACAATAGTCCGAATAATGTAAATAATGTACATAATACCTCATCTCAGAAGCATAGACAGATACTAAAGTAATGTTCTTATTGATAGAAATAAATGTAGAAGATGGGCTAATATAAACGAAAATGTCTATTATAATTATGCACCATGAAGAAATGTTGGGATGCTAAATTTTAAATTGAAAAATTTTGGCTGAACATTTCTGCATAGTTTCTCAATGCATTTGTTTTTAAATATTCCACACTACATCAACAGAAGATTTAAGAAAGGTGAGATGTAAGAACTTGGACATAGATTTACCATTGGAGACTCAGAAATCAGTGCACTTTCTATATATTTTTCTCTTAATGCTGCTTTAAAGTCAAAATCATGGTCATATTCATTATGCTAAACAGCTAATGCTTTAAGTGCATTCTTTTGTCAAAGATCCATTTTATATTTATGTAATCTTTTATTCAAATTCCACAAAGTAGAATCTAAGTATTTTCTGTGACTTTTATATTCCCCTTCCCCTTACATATAATTCCATCAATAAGAACATTATTTTAGTCTGAACTTCAAAAAGATGATTGTGGGTGTGTTCCATTTTGTTTTTCTCTCCTTTCTTGGATAGGCTGAGTACTTTTCAGCACCACCACATAAACAAAGCAGCTTACCTCAAAGCAGGTCCCTAAAGCAGCTCCTGACACATTGCCAAAAAGAATAAGGGTCGCCATCACTCCAGATATAAAACCTGTTTGATGAAAAAGTTAATCAGACATTAAATCTTAGTACCATTTTATTTCGTATTAATGTTCACCCTATACAAGGCCTAAGAGCCACTCAAGATAGTGTTACTGAAGGAGGTTGTTGTGGTCATCTTTGGGAAAAAGTAGAAATTTTGGGCTAGCGTGTTGTTGTTGTTGCTGCATCATTCTGTATCTGTTGGTGAACCAACAGATACAGAACTTTTTACTTCTATCACAATCAATAATATGAAATTGCGATTACTACTGAGTTAGATGAATACAATAATTATTACAACAGTGAATGCATAAAAGAACTTTTATGATGAGAAATACATTTCTGTCTATATCTCTGAGATGAGGTATTACAATTATTTACATTATTCGGACTGTTATCCTCATCTTCACTGTCATATTCACAACGTTTCAGCTATTGTATGCTCCAGCCTTCTTCAGGTGATTTGAATTTTAAACTGAACCCTTTATTTCATCCACCGGGGGTAGATTGTTCTTGTTCCACGTGCTATGACTCTTCTGGATGTCTCGGTTATTTCCCTTTAATTCAACTCTTCAAGTTTTGGTTCACTACTTCTGTAGCCTGGTATTGAACTCACAACTCTTTGGGTCTAGTCACTGATTCTAAGCAATGCCATTATCCACTCGGCCATGTGGCCTTGAGGACACATGGCCCAGTGGATAAAGGCATTGGTTAGATGAGGATAACAGTTTGAGAAATACATTTAGCTGAATGTTTGACTGGAATTCTGGTAGAGCAGATGAAATATTGTAAAAATAAATGTTAAAGTGTTCTCATAGCATTTACTTGTGATGTGAAATCTACAAATAGTTGAGATGTTCATAGGAGTGATGAGTAGTCATTTAGCTTGTGAAATGCCTTCTTTGAAGGTTCCTCTTCGGGCTGTCTAGGGATGGGGATCAAGGTTTTTAAACCTGACAATTGGCTCCCAGACAGAGATCTGGATCTTAGATTGACTCCAAGATTGAAGAGATAACCTACCCTACATATCCTCATAATCTATAATCCTTACATCCATAAAACAGCTTCATTCATTAACTAGTCCTCGGTATGATGATAAACTACATCCCACATCAAGGCCCCTGATCAAGAGAATGGAGGTTTTAAGGAGCATGGAACCACTTCTTAATTGGTGTTGTTCCTAGGTCCACTCTGACCCAGGGTTGTAGCACCTGTTAGGGTCCCAGCTGTGGACAAAGAGTGACCCTCCAAACAAAAATTAAAATGCTAGGAAAATATAAGAAAATATTTTTACATAAAAATACCTGTAATGTATTTTTTTTTTTAAATTACCAATACATTTTTATAATAAAATTGCATATAATACATTTTATAGTAGAATTATCAACAATATATTTTATAATAAAATGACTAACACTAAAAAAGTATAAAAATACTTTTTTATAGTAAAATTACCAGCAATAATTTTTTTAAATTACTAAAAACATTTTAATATCTACAAACTATATATCTAAAATATATACGTTTGGCATGAAAGAATAAAATTTTGTATGAAATATATGTATTTGAATGCATAAAATTGCATTCAAAATATTTAAATTTCAGCATTAAATATCCCATATAGGTTGATATGCTGCTATAGAAAATGAAATCTATTAACTAACCCTCTACCTTAAGTGACTCTTGAGCCTTGTATTGGCTAAACAATGACATAAAAAATAAAATAAGATTTTTTGTAAAAGAAATAAATTTAGATGCACTAGCCTGCATGTTGTAAGCTGTTGGTCATTCGGGGTTTTGGGTTTTGCAACATCATACCATTTATCCATGGTGACCCATATAATATCAATCACTAATTTAATGGGGCACAATCCTTGAATTCAGTAATTCTTACCTCTTTGTGTAGGGTGAGACTTATCCACAACCAACGCATTGTAGGGGACAGTTATCGTAACAAAGGCACAGGTGACCAGAAGATAAAACATTACATACAGAACTGGAAAGGAAAAAGAAATTCAATTTAAAAATCAAATTTGTTACTTAGTATGTAGAGGAAAAGAAAAGAACATTTACAGCCAGATTAATATCTTTATTTTTAAAAATCTTATTAGAGATACAAAATTATACACAATGCTATAAAAAGACATTTTCAAAAAGGGAAAATTGGACAAAAAGTCATTGGCAAACATGGGCTTATATAACCGCAATAAGACGTAGTGTGAAAAGGAAAGATATTGTTTATTACTTTTATTATCAGTTCTCAAGAAATAAAAAAATGTATAAATTCCCTTTCATATGCTTTGATTTTATTACAAATCTAATGTTCACTTTTTAAATTAATAAACATTGCCGAAGAATGAAGGTAGTTAAAAAAGCAGAGTCATGGGGAAAAAAAAAGGTTCTTTTGACACTGTATCTTATTTTGGGTATGTCCATGTGTTGAAACTTGACTAATGCATGGAATAATAATGCAACACAAAATGTACTTAGAACAAAATGTATTGAAACAAGAAAGTGTACACAATATTTACATATAGTCTTTGGTATATTCCTGGGAAGACCGTTCCTGGAATGTGTGTTGACTGAGTCGCAGTCGGGCAGAGTCTCTGGTTGAATCTCTCCATTCCTCTCCGGTACCAACCATATTTATATGGTCGGTACTCCACTATGCAAATTAGGTGGATCCTACCACAACACCATGTTTGTCAATTTTTCTTTATTGTTATTTTTCTGATTCTTTTTCTTTCAGTTTTGCCGACATTTTCCAATTTACTTTCATCTGATTTTCCACTTTTTATCCTTCCCAGATCATTCTTTCTTCCAGTTTTTTTTAACAATTGGTGAAGAGTGAAGGTAGTTAAACAATCAGTGTCATGAGGGGGAAAAAAAAAATCCTTTTCACACTACATCTTATTGCGGGCACAAAAGACCATATTGGTCAAATCATTATCATCATATTTCTTCAAATCTGGACTTGGTCACAACCACGGACTGCCAGTGTCCCCACTGCTCCAGACTGCATACTTTGTGGTGCTGTTCTCATTGAATATTGAATTTTTGATGCCGGGTTTCTTTGAAGCTTGCAGAAATTTAGTAGACAATGCAATTAGTCAGTAACATACAGCTCCAGCTCCTTTGGTCTTATTGTGCACCAGCAAAGGTTAGTATTGATTGTGTCTTTGTACGGCTTCTTTGGTCGCCCTTGATGTCTTCTGCCTCATAACAAAGATGAAGACAATAGTCCGAATAATGTAAATAGTGTACATAATACCTCATCTCAGAAATATAGACAGATACCAATTTTCTCATTTTGATATTTTTGTATTATATCAAGTATTAAGAATATAGTAACTAGGATCTGCAAATTGAAGGAGAGAGTTATGAATGATAATGTTCTGATTTTGAATCCGTGGTTATCTCCCTTTAACTCTCACTCTGTTTTTTATTTTTAAATGTACTTTTTATCACTTAAAATTTGGTAAGGTGGGAGAAAATTTTAATTCCGAAAATGCATCCCAGAGAAAAAAGTTTGGGAACCACTGTGATGCATTAACGCACCTATGTAAATTTTCCAACATTTCCTTGCAAATATTGGCTGGTACATGTTGTTTGATCCATATCTCCAATCTTTGGCTGGTTCTGCCAACATAATCAGCATCATACCTCTGAATTTATGAATTACAGAACTAGTATGATAGTAGGGAAAACAACCTTCTGGATCAGTTTCAACATAGGTCAAGAACCAAAAACAATACCGGGATTGGTGAAAAAATAACAACTTGTACCAACTGAAATTTTGTTGGCAAATCTCACACTCACTTTACCAATCCGTGGTAAACACATATTAACAGGACATTTCTAAGGAGACAATTGACCTAAGCTTACAAAACTGTTGCATTTTTTCTCTAATGCTAAACTCCACAATATTGAAATGGTAAACATTCTCACTCAGAACTTTTCTAATAAATTAAATTCCTGAATCTAATATAATTTTTGAGCATAAGGTCCATGAACCAAGATTTTAATCAAATTGATTTCTAGCTGTACAGAACAAAATATTCTACCAGGATTGAGAAACCCATAAAGCAGGGGTTACCAACCATTTTTTTTTTTTTTTTTTTTTTTTTGCATCATCACCCACTTTCAGATGGAAAGATTTTCACTGCTGACCTATATAGTAAATATTCCCCAGATATACAATGAAACTCCGGCTCACAGTCCTCAATTTGGGAAAACCTAAGACTCGTTCATGGAATATACCTTTTCTGGGACATAGATGAATCTGGCCCATTTGCATCTTCACCCACTTTCACATTGAAAAATTTTCACTGCCTACCTATATAGTAAACATTCAAAAGCATACAGTGATGGGTAAAATGAAGCTATAAAGTTGTATACAAAATATTTAAACTTCGACATTAAATAACCCATAGAGCTTGATATGCCACTAAACAAAAACAATCAACCAAAAATCCTCTTTGAGACATGTCGTTTAAGGAAATATATGTAGAGAAATCCTCCACATTTTGAGTTTCTTTATTTTTTTAAGTTTTCCCCACATCAGCAACAAGTCATAACTCCTCCAGTTCTCTACAAGATGACCAAACCCCTTGTAGAGATACAAAAGGCAATTATCTCTCTTTGGGGGAGATAAGTCACATTGTTCCCATGATGGCCATGTAGGGACATCACTTTGTACAGTGATGAAGCATTAATCAAATTCAGTTTATTTTTCAACAGCTAAACCATAAGCTTCAGCCTGTGTCTCCCATGGCCTGGGCAGAGGCTAAATCTTTCCCAGAAATAGAATGAAACTCCAGTTCACAGTCCTCAATTTGAAAAAATCCAAGACTCATTCATGAAATATGCCCTTTTCTGGGACATAGATGCATCCAGCCCATTTGCATCTGGAGTCCTAAATATAGCTTCTCCAGGCACAGGAACATCTCCATATTATATGTAAAACCTTTACTTTTTGTTTTTCCTTATGCTTTGCTTTGCTGTATAGATATATGTGATATATTATTCTCCATGTGAGACGTGTATATATATATATATATATATATATATATATATATATATATAGTATTGTGTATGTCTTAATATTATAAAAGTCTTTCTGAGAACAGTGTTTTTGTCATTCTTTTTTCATTTCAGTCATTCTGTTCCATCTGTGGATAATGCTCATAACAGGGGAAATATGAAAGGGAGAATAAACCTTTCTTCCTATCTCTCTCCCATTACATTGATGACTATGACACAATATTATTTACTGACATGTGTAATTTCATTCATTAACTGTTTAACATTTCACAATATGAATATGCAATTAAATATGAAATGTTCTTTTCTTTCTCAGCAATGCCAATAATAGGATAAAATGGTGGGTGAAAAAAAGGAGACTAAATCTTCCATATCTCTCTCCTTTTACACCCCCAATCTTTCAGCACCCCCTCGTATGGATCAACATTGCATTTTATAAAAGGTATAAGGATTCTGCAGTTGATTTAGTTTTCGTAGATCATTAAATATTTGGGACATTTGAAATGTAAATGTAAACATATAGATATGACATTCAAAATACTTACAAAGACTGCCTTCATATGAAAAGGCGATGAGGGAAGAATGTTTCTCTGTCGTAATTTTTTCTGGGTTTCCCAGAATATGAAACTCTGACGTATTATATGGCTGACATCTCTTTTTCACTAAATCACGAAAACACTGAAATGAAAATTGACAGACAGAAATATAATTGTTTAAATATGCCTTTATTTAAAGTATTAATAACAGACATGTTAAAAAAGAAGAAAAAAATTAACAAAAAAGAGGGGTAACAAAAACAAAAAGTGGTAATACTGAAGATTATTATTATCTGGTTGAGCTAGCTCAGACATTCATGAGTCTAACACACCAACCATCACGGTTCTGCATCAAGGTCAGAAGATCATTAGGGTGGCATTCTGTGTCATAACATAGCTGCTCAATGTAGATGGTTGCTGGGCAACCAACCCATCTTGAACTATGGCTAGATGTTCAAAGCGGTAAATCACTCATGAGTTCTTATTTTTTGCCCTCTCTTATCAGAGCCCAATCAAGGACAAGAAATGTGCACTGAGTTGGAATTTAATTTGATTTGATGGATTTGTTTTTTATGGTTTATCAACCCTTTGTTAGTTATTTAAAGCCAAAAAATACTTTTTTATACTGTAATATTTTTGTTGTAAATAATAATGATTTACTAATTTACCTACTATTTAACCCATGGCTTGGGGGAAAGAGGATGTGGATTCATACCTTTCCCAAGGTTATTTGTGCATAAGTGAATAAGTGAATATAATGAACCCAACAGGAATTGGAACTTGGCTCACTGCAAATCCAAGCTTACAGCACCTGGTATTCCCAAGTGATCACCCATCTAGGTACAGACCAGGTTCAACACTGCTTAACTTTGGTGATCATACAGGAACCAGTGTTTCAGCATGATGTGACCGTAAGCCTGGAATTTAGAATAATCAATCAGATATGATTAATCAAGCACAGAATAAAATGACAATGCTAAGAGGCTAGAGAATGGACCAATCATTGTCCTTGTAAGGGTCATGTGACTCTGGCTATATAAACACTAAATTCAAAACCCCATATTTTTTTTCTTCCATTTTGTTAACTAGTGAGTACAAATTGAGAATTCTTCCCTCACCACAAGGCCGGTCAGTGGCATCAGGGGATGGAGGAATGGAGCTGACTACCTTGAGAGGTAGTACTACTATCTAAAGAAGGTAGCCAAAGACTGAAGAGCCTCTCCAACAGGGACTGTTAACCGCCTGTTTCACACTTCACCACAGTCTTTTGAATAGGAGGAGCGGTTCATCCCTTGTTTCCTCTTTAGTATTGGATTTTTAGTTCATTCTAAAGTCTGCTTCAACTCTGTACTTCTAACATCTTTGCTAGAAGACTGAAATTTTATTTACTATTTTTTTCTTTTCAATAGGAATAGATAGGTTTGCCTATCACCCAGTTCACACTCTTTTGAACTGGAGCAAGGATTTATCCCTTGTTTCCCGTTTAGGATTGGGTTTTTGGTTCCTTCAGAAAACTTTCAATCCCTTTCACCCCTAGTAGCCTATTGCATCTTAGTGGCATTATTGCCTTATGGTTGCTGAAGACATTAGGTTTATAATACCCAAAAATTCATACACAAGGACACATGGCACAGTGGATAAAGGTATTAGTTAGATCCAGTGACAGGACCCAAAAAGTTTCAATACCTGGTTAAGGTGGTGGAGAACTTGGAGAGCGGAATTAACAGGAGATAACTGACATCCATTAGACATGGCATGCAGAACTAGAACAGTCTATACCAGTGAGCGAAATAAAGGGTTCAGTTTGACAACCACCTGAAGAAGGCTGGAGTGTATGACGGCCGAAACGTTGTAATAAATATAGCGACAAAGATGAGGACAATAGTCTGAATAATGTAAATAGTGTACATAATACCTCATCTCAGAAATATAGACAAATATTAGAATGTTAGTGTTCCAGCCATGAAACCCGGGTTTGAATCTTGCCATGTTTGATTTGTCCAGGAGGTGATTACTCCCCATTGCATTCCAATTTGCAATCTCATCGGGTGTGCAACAAAAGCTGGGAAAGGGTGCAATGCATGCTCAAAAATGAAAGACAAATGCCATGTCAAGAAAGAAGAATGTGAAACTTGTTTCCGATAATATATGTATGTGTTTTATTCAAGTGCAATTGACACATCTGCCTCCTGTCAAGGGTGGACCAGAACTCTTCACAATCGCAAACATCAATATTAATATAAACTAGCTTTTCCAAGGGTATTTGCATGTAAGTACATATAACAAACCCGACTGGAATTGGAACTTGGCTCTCTGATTCACAATTATGAACCATTATCCATTACACCACCCATACATCCAAGCTTATAGCATCTGGTATTTCTAAGCAGTTACTCTTCTAAGCGCTCATGAAGCTTGACATTGCTTAAATTTCGATGATCGTGCAAGAACTGGTATTTCAATACGATATGGCCATAATCCAATTTAATGATGGTTATCCATTTAATCTAAAAATAATTGAACTATTTCATCTTTTGTCTTGCTTTCATGCCTAATAGTAAATGCTTCATCTTAGAAAAATAGTCATAGGGAAGAAGATTAGGCCAATGTGACCAGCATAAAAATATAATTCAGGAAATGCATAGGATTATGGGAAGAATGGACAAGGAAAGGCAGTGACCCAACTACCTGAAGAGTTTGCATCAATGGATAGCAGAATAGGAAAGGTCAGAGGCTTGGCAAATGTTGCTAAGGGATAGAAGGTTGTGGGCAGCCATGATTGTTCACATCCTTAATAGACAAGGCACATACTGCAAATTGCAGCATGCAAGTCAAGTTTTCAAACCTAAAAAATTATTTCCAAAACTAGTGGTCAACTTATATAGTGGGTATAAAATGCAAACCTTTTCCACTGAGTTGTAAACAAGTTGGACAGCACTCCTAACAATTACCATACCCCCAGCATACTGCCACAAATATATTGCACTAAAACTTGTGTTCAGGAAACATATTTGGCATATTAACACAAAAATTCATACAAAATAATAAAATGGCAACATAAATTCAGTATTCTATTAACGCTACAGCAGACATTTGTTTGTTTATACCTCTGATGCTAATGACGGATAAATGATATTGTTTTTTACAATAACATATGACATGTAGCCGTACTATCAAAAAAATACCTAGTATGGTGTGTAATATATGGTATTAATATTTTATAGTAGTTGATGTTGACTTTAATGTATTAATCAATTCACCCCAAGCAAAGGCGGTAATGCTACTAAGAGGCAAAGGGCTGTTGGAAGTGAAAGAAAATGAGAAGAAATCAGAAGGAATCAAAAACCCAATTAAACTATTAGGTTGGTGCAAAAATAATGACATAATAATGTCGTTTTTTGATGTATTTTTAATGTTAAAAAACGACATTATTACGTCATTATTTTTGCACCAACGTAATAGAAACAAGGGATAAACCTCTACTTCTGTTCAAAAAGAATGGGGAGGAGCATGAACTGGATGATAGGTGAACTTATCTACTCTTACCGAAGGGGGGAAAATAAAAAAAAGAATACTGTAAATCGCGACATACAAGTCAAGTTTTCAAGCCTAAAAATTAATTCTCAAACTAGTGGTCAGCTTATATGGTAGATATAAAATGCAAACCTTTTCCACCAAGTCATAAACAAGTTGGACAGCACTTCTAAGAAATACTGTGCACCACTTACCATACACCCAGCAGTCTGTCACAAATATATTCCACTAAAACTTGTGTTCAGGGAACATATTTGGCATATTAACATAGAAATTTATACAAAATAATAAAATAGTAAAATAAATTCAGTATTCTATTAAGACTACAGCAGACATCACATCCAATAGCTGATAGATTAAGTGGTGGCATTATAAGTTGTTTGTTTACACCAAAATTTCTCAACATGAGCCATATGGACCCCTTGGGGACCATGAGATATTTTCAGGTGCCACAAGGCCAAGTTTGAAAAATGGGGGCAACAAGGAGTCACAGAAAAGTTAGGATCCACAAAATATGTATAGGGAATATTTTGTAATTAATAATTATTATTTAAAATAAAACATTAAATTTATTATTAAGTTAAATATTAAATTCATCTAAGCCATTTTGTTAACATAAATATTTATTGTAATTTTTTCATCTGATCTATGCAAAATGTCCATTTTTAGTTTTCAATTTCTTAAAATTTAAAACTCATAATTAAAAGTTTAAATTAAATTAGTTTATGCTTTCACCAATTTATCTTACAGTTTTGAAAATCTAAATGTCCTGCAAAAAGAGCTGCAAGGAAATGTCTCTGCCTTGTTTTCCTGAAAGGAGGCAATTAACATATTTAATGGAAAACTAAAGCTGTTGTGAGACAAGAGTTTGCAGAGTTTCTTTCCTTAGCAAATATATCCACCAAGCTGCTTGATCATGACCTGGCAGTGTATGTTGATCATTTGAAGCAGTTGCAAAATGATATGAAAATTTACTTCTCTGATCTACTCCAAATGACAGTGCCACACTGGTTTGTGAATCCATTCATTTGAAGTTGATATCCTCCTAACAGAAAGTTTCTTTGAACTTCAAAATAACACAGCAGCTCGAGTGAAGTTTAAGCATGCAGGATACCAGTAGCTGTGCATGAATTAAGACATGCATAAGAATTACTCACTACACTGGAAAGATGTGAAGTTGCTTTTACTTATTTTTCCCACTTCTTATTTGGCTAAATCTGGTTTCAGTCAGATGATGCATCTGCTGTCAAAGACTCAAAACTGCCTTGATGTAGGAAGAAAAAAAGCAATTTACATCTCTCTCTGATGGCTTTCAAGCCAAACCTTGACAATTTGGCAGCCCTGCACCAGTCACAGGGACCCCATTGAAACCATACAAGATAGTGCTGATGGTACATTTATTTTTTATTTTGTAAATAAATGAGTTTATTCCAATAAAATATTTATCCAAATAATATTATTTTTTGCTTTCCAACTGGAGTTTGTGTTTTGATGCCATAGTACTATCCAAACTACAACCTTTAATATTCCTACTTCCTTAGATGTATTAAGTTGAGGCACAGGGAGGGAGTGAGGAGTGGGGGTTAGAACTCAGATTGGCGCAAGGGGCCATAAAGAACTCGCATTGGATTGAAGGGGACTACAACCAGAATAAGGTGGAGAAACATTGGTTTACACCATTGATGGTGGATGAGTGATAATGTGTTTTACAATACAATACATAGCAGTACTATCAAAAAAATTACTTGGTATGATATGTAACCTACAGTATTAATATTTTATAAGCGTTGATATTGACTTTAACTTCTTTATTAGTAGATCTGGCGAATATTAAATGTTCACTATGTTATACTAATACAATATGTGGTACCTAGGTTGTTTGCTATATACAATGCATATCGACAAATACTACATTTAGTATCTCAAACTGGTGTGACCATGTGCAGTTTTGACACAGGTTATTGTATATTGTAGCCTACCTTCATTTACTGGTAGGACTAAGTTTTGGGTCCCTGGTAGCCTGCCATATATCTGGGGGTTGACCTATATATTATGTATAGGTCTAACTCAGAACTTTGAGCTAAAGTTCTTGAGGTCGACTTGTACACCATGTCGACTTGTAAGCCACAATTTACAGTAAATCCCATTTCTATTTGCATATTCTGTTTTCTTCAGTTTTCTGAGTGTTTCACTAATGTGCTTGGGTGGGGGATTGTTTAACTTTTGTTGGGTAAATTTATTAATATGTTCATGTTTACATTGATTGATGTTTTTGTATTGTTTGATAATTTTCATATTGTACTGAACCAAATTTCTTTTTGAGTTCATTATGAAGTTTGTAAGTAATATTATGTGCCTAGTTTTTCTGTTGCTTTTTTCCAGTTGGATTCATTGCATTCACTTACACACAAATACCCTTGGGAAAGGCATGAATCCATCTCTTCTCTTGACATAGCAGTAATATAAAATAAAACTACCTGGCATTACGTGTAATGTACGGTATTAATATTTTATAGTAGTTGATGTCAACTTCAATGTATTTATCAGTAGAGATGACAAATTTTAAATGTTTGCCAAGTTATACCAATACAATATACAGTACCTACCAGTATATGTTGTAGGTTGTTTGCTATACAACACATATAGAAAGATATCAGTGTCTCAATATACAGGTAAATGGTGTGACCTTATGTAGTTCTGGCACAGGTTATTGTATACTGTAGCCTACCTTCATTTACTGGTAGGACTAAGTTTTGGGCCCCTGGTAGCCTACTATATGTCTGGGGGTTGACCTATATAGTAGGTATAGGTCTAACTCAGAACTTTGAGCTAAAAATCTTGAGGTCGACTTGTACACTGCAATTTATGGTAGATTATTTATTTTGACTTTTCTTTCAAGACAACTTTTGTATTTTGTTGCAGTCACTCGTATTGTTAGTCAGTAAATTATGGACATTAAAGAACTGTTCAGAAATTGTCAGTTTCTGTTGCCATGATTTTAAATAATAAACATTGTTTATTTTAAATAATAAGCATTGTTTATTTTAAATAATAAACATTAGATAATAAACATTGTTGGTTTGAGCTGTTGTGATTTTAAATAAAAAAATAAGCATAAGATGATGGAAAACCAATTGAAAATGATTTACTGTATGGCAAATCATCATAGTCATAAAAAATTATTCTTTTTACACTCCTTTTTGGTAGTCTCCTCACCACCCCCAAATAGAACTGACTCCAATGAGGATGCTTCCCCAATCACTATAATCTTAACCTGTTCAAGTATAGGTTTAACTGTTATCTTCCCTACATATGCACATTATCTGTGCCTCTTACTCTGTAGCCATATCTATCAAGTGATTCTCGGGCCTTGTACAAGTGGCACACCATTGTAAAAAAACATGGTCACTTCCCTCCCCCACATAGAGACATTCAAGGCATCTCAACATCATTCACGCTCTCATCAACGTGATGTGGCTTTCCTCTGTCTTTTCTGCAAATGGCAACTGCTCTGATGAGCTTTTTTTCCTGGTGTACCGACTACATGAATTTAAGCATGTTACTAGTAACTAGGTCTCACCATTTTAACTGTTGAAATAGCTATATGCAACTGCCATTTCTACTCTAACAGTTTTTTTTCTTGCACTTCTCACCTGTGGGACTCCCTCCCAATTTCTTGCTACCCTGATAACAAGCCTCTTCAAAAATCTAAATGCAACATCAATCACCATCTTCTATCTTCTTGAACACTATTCCTTATTTGTCTTTTCTTCAATCCTCCCCATTCTCAGTCTTCTCATTCTTTTTCATGTTCATTCTCTGTGTCTTAGTGGCATTATCCTCTTGCTTGGGGTGAAATGATTAAAAAAAAAAAAGAATAATACTTACTGAACCATTTATAACATTTTCTGGTTGTTCTTTGACTCTGGAAAAACAAATTCTATATTTTAATAGATTTTCTTGAAATAAGCATGAAACTGGAATTTTTCCTTTTGATAAAATATGCCCATTTTAGAATAGAGCATCATATTTTGAGATGTGTAATTATTAAAAAAAAAAAAAAACAAACAAAAAAGGCTATGAGATTATCCCTAAATAATTGTGGTATAAAATGCCAGGCAATTCCTGCCATTTTACTGTTGAAATAGCTAGATGCCACTGCCACTTCTACTCCAACAGTTTCTTTTCTCACACTTCCCACCTATGGAACTCTCTTCTGCTTCCTTGCTTCCCTGATGGAGGCCATGAACATAGATGTGTTATTTCATGCCTTCTACAATACAAAGATTCAAATCCTCCATTTTGTAAAATGTCTGCTTTACTTGTTATCTTTATTAATTCCTAAGAAGGGAAAGCCATTTAGAAAAGAATTTTATAGATGTGTTATTTAATGTCTTCTACAATGCAAAGATTCAAATCCTCCATCTTGTAAAATATCTGCTTTACTTGTTATCTTTATTAATTCCTAAGAAGGGAAAGCCATTTAGAAAAGAATTTCATAGATGTGTTATTTAATGTCTTCTACAATGCAAAGATTCAAATCCTCCATTTTGTAAAATGTCTGCTTTACTTGTTATCTTTATTAATTCCTAAGAAGGGAAAGCCATTTAGAAAAGAATTTTATAGATGTGTTATTTAATGTCTTCTACAATGCAAAGATTCAAATCCTCCATTTTGTAAAATGTCTGCTTTACTTGTTATCTTTATTAATTCCTAAGAAGGGAAAGCCATTTAGAAAAGAATTTCATAGATGTGTTATTTAATGTCTTCTACAATGCAAAGATTCAAATCCTCCATTTTGTAAAATGTCTGCTTTACTTGTTATCTTTATTAATTCCTAAGAAGGTAAAGCAATTTAGAAAAGAATTTCATAGATGTGTTATTTAATGTCTTCTAGAATGCAAAGATTCAAATCCTCCATTTTGTAAAATGCCTGCTTTACTTGTTATCTTTATTAATTCCTAAGAAGGGAAAGCCATTTAGAAAAGAATTTTATAGATGTGTTATTTAATGTCTTCTACAATGCAAAGATTCAAATCCTCCATTTTGTAAAATGTCTGCTTTACTTGTTATCTTTATTAATTCCTAAGAAGGGAAAGCCATTTAGAAAAGAATTTCATAGATGTGTTATTTAATGTCTTCTACAATGCAAAGATTCAAATCCTCCATCTTGTAAAATGTCTGCTTTACTTGTTATCTTTATTAATTCCTAAGAAGGGAAAGCCATTTAGAAAAGAATTTCATAGATGTGTTATTTAATGTCTTCTACAATGCAAAGATTCAAATCCTCCATCTTGTAAAATGTCTGCTTTATTTGTTATCTTTATTAATTCCTAAGAAGGGAAAGCCATTTAGAAAAGAATTTCATAGATGTGTTATTTAATGTCTTCTACAATGCAAAGATTCAAATCCTCCATCTTGTAAAATATCTGCTTTACTTGTTATCTTTATTAATTCCTAAGAAGGGAAAGCCATTTAGAAAAGAATTTTATAGATGTGTTATTTAATGTCTTCTACAATGCAAAGATTCAAATCCTCCATCTTGTAAAATGTCTGCTTTACTTGTTATCTTTATTAATTCCTAAGAAGGGAAAGCCATTTAGAAAAGAATTTTATAGATGTGTTATTTAATGTCTTCTACAATGCAAAGATTCAAATCCTCCATTTTATAAAATGTCTGCTTTACTTGTTATCTTTATTAATTCCTAAGAAGGGAAAGCCATTTAGAAAAGAATTTCATAGATGTGTTATTTAATGTCTTCTACAATGCAAAGATTCAAATCCTCCATCTTGTAAAATATCTGCTTTACTTGTTATCTTTATTAATTCCTAAGAAGGGAAAGCCATTTAGAAAAGAATTTCATAGATGTGTTATTTAATGTCTTCTACAATACAAAGATTCAAATCCTCCATTTTGTAAAATGTCTGCTTTACTTGTTATCTTTATTAATTCCTAAGAAGGGAAAGCCATTTAGAAAAGAATTTCATAGATGTGTTATTTAATGTCTTCTACAATACAAAGATTCAAATCCTCCATCTTGTAAAATGTCTGCTTTACTTGTTATCTTTATTAATTCCTAAGAAGGGAAAGCCATTTAGAAAAGAATTTCATAGATGTGTTATTTAATGTCTTCTACAATACAAAGATTCAAATCCTCCATCTTGTAAAATATCTGCTTTACTTGTTATCTTTATTAATTCCTAAGAAGGGAAAGCCATTTAGAAAAGAATTTCATAGATGTGTTATTTAATGTCTTCTACAATGCAAAGATTCAAATCCTCCATTTTGTAAAATGTCTGCTTTACTTGTTATCTTTATTAATTCCTAAGAAGGTAAAGCAATTTAGAAAAGAATTTCATAGATGTGTTATTTAATGTCTTCTACAATGCAAAGATTCAAATCCTCCATTTTGTAAAATGCCTGCTTTACTTGTTATCTTTATTAATTCCTAAGAAGGGAAAGCCATTTAGAAAAGAATTTTATAGATGTGTTATTTAATGTCTTCTACAATGCAAAGATTCAAATCCTCCATTTTGTAAAATGTCTGCTTTACTTGTTATCTTTATTAATTCCTAAGAAGGGAAAGCCATTTAGAAAAGAATTTCATAGATGTGTTATTTAATGTCTTCTACAATGCAAAGATTCAAATCCTCCATCTTGTAAAATGTCTGCTTTACTTGTTATCTTTATTAATTCCTAAGAAGGGAAAGCCATTTAGAAAAGAATTTCATAGATGTGTTATTTAATGTCTTCTACAATGCAAAGATTCAAATCCTCCATCTTGTAAAATATCTGCTTTATTTGTTATCTTTATTAATTCCTAAGAAGGGAAAGCCATTTAGAAAAGAATTTCATAGATGTGTTATTTAATGTCTTCTACAATGCAAAGATTCAAATCCTCCATCTTGTAAAATATCTGCTTTACTTGTTATCTTTATTAATTCCTAAGAAGGGAAAGCCATTTAGAAAAGAATTTTATAGATGTGTTATTTAATGTCTTCTACAATGCAAAGATTCAAATCCTCCATCTTGTAAAATGTCTGCTTTATTTGCTATCTTTATTAATTCCTAAGAAGGGAAAGCCATTTAGAAAAGAATTTCATAGATGTGTTATTTAATGTCTTCTACAATGCAAAGATTCAAATCCTCCATCTTGTAAAATATCTGCTTTATTTGTTATCTTTATTAATTCCTAAGAAGGGAAAGCCATTTAGAAAAGAATTTCATAGATGTGTTATTTAATGTCTTCTACAATGCAAAGATTCAAATCCTCCATCTTGTAAAATATCTGCTTTACTTGTTATCTTTATTAATTCCTAAGAAGGGAAAGCCATTTAGAAAAGAATTTTATAGATGTGTTATTTAATGTCTTCTACAATGCAAAGATTCAAATCCTCCATTTTATAAAATGTCTGCTTTACTTGTTATCTTTATTAATTCCTAAGAAGGGAAAGCCATTTAGAAAAGAATTTCATAGATGTGTTATTTAATGTCTTCTACAATGCAAAGATTCAAATCCTCCATCTTGTAAAATATCTGCTTTACTTGTTATCTTTATTAATTCCTAAGAAGGGAAAGCCATTTAGAAAAGAATTTCATAGATGTGTTATTTAATGTCTTCTACAATACAAAGATTCAAATCCTCCATTTTGTAAAATGTCTGCTTTACTTGTTATCTTTATTAATTCCTAAGAAGGGAAAGCCATTTAGAAAAGAATTTCATAGATGTGTTATTTAATGTCTTCTACAATACAAAGATTCAAATCCTCCATCTTGTAAAATGTCTGCTTTACTTGTTATCTTTATTAATTCCTAAGAAGGGAAAGCCATTTAGAAAAGAATTTTATAGATGTGTTATTTAATGTCTTCTACAATACAAAGATTCAAATCCTCCATCTTGTAAAATATCTGCTTTACTTGTTATCTTTATTAATTCCTAAGAAGGGAAAGCCATTTAGAAAAGAATTTCATAGATGTGTTATTTAATGTCTTCTACAATGCAAAGATTCAAATCCTCCATTTTGTAAAATGTCTGCTTTATTTGCTATCTTTATTAATTCCTAAGAAGGGAAAGCCATTTAGAAAAGAATTTCATAGATGTGTTATTTAATGTCTTCTACAATGCAAAGATTCAAATCCTCCATCTTGTAAAATGTCTGCTTTATTTGTTATCTTTATTAATTCCTAAGAAGGGAAAGCCATTTAGAAAAGAATTTCATAGATGTGTTATTTAATGTCTTCTACAATGCAAAGATTCAAATCCTCCATCTTGTAAAATATCTGCTTTACTTGTTATCTTTATTAATTCCTAAGAAGGGAAAGCCATTTAGAAAAGAATTTCATAGATGTGTTATTTAATGTCTTCTACAATACAAAGATTCAAATCCTCCATTTTGTAAAATGTCTGCTTTACTTGTTATCTTTATTAATTCCTAAGAAGGGAAAGCCATTTAGAAAAGAATTTCATAGATGTGTTATTTAATGTCTTCTACAATGCAAAGATTCAAATCCTCCATCTTGTAAAATGTCTGCTTTATTTGTTATCTTTATTAATTCCTAAGAAGGGAAAGCCATTTAGAAAAGAATTTCATAGATGTGTTATTTAATGTCTTCTACAATGCAAAGATTCAAATCCTCCATCTTGTAAAATATCTGCTTTACTTGTTATCTTTATTAATTCCTAAGAAGGGAAAGCCATTTAGAAAAGAATTTCATAGATGTGTTATTTAATGTCTTCTACAATGCAAAGATTCAAATCCTCCATCTTGTAAAATGTCTGCTTTATTTGTTATCTTTATTAATTCCTAAGAAGGGAAAGCCATTTAGAAAAGAATTTCATAGATGTGTTATTTAATGTCTTCTACAATGCAAAGATTCAAATCCTCCATCTTGTAAAATGTCTGCTTTATTTGTTATCTTTATTAATTCCTAAGAAGGGAAAGCCATTTAGAAAAGAATTTCATAGATGTGTTATTTAATGTCTTCTACAATGCAAAGATTCAAATCCTCCATCTTGTAAAATGTCTGCTTTACTTGTTATCTTTATTAATTCCTAAGAAGGGAAAGCCATTTAGAAAAGAATTTCATAGATGTGTTATTTAATGTCTTCTACAATGCAAAGATTCAAATCCTCCATCTTGTAAAATGTCTGCTTTATTTGTTATCTTTATTAATTCCTAAGAAGGGAAAGCCATTTAGAAAAGAATTTTATAGATGTGTTATTTAATGTCTTCTACAATGCAAAGATTCAAATCCTCCATTTTGTAAAATGTCTGCTTTACTTGTTATCTTTATTAATTCCTAAGAAGGGAAAGCCATTTAGAAAAGAATTTCATAGATGTGTTATTTAATGTCTTCTACAATGCAAAGATTCAAATCCTCCATCTTGTAAAATGTCTGCTTTACTTGTTATCTTTATTAATTCCTAAGAAGGGAAAGCCATTTAGAAAAGAATTTCATAGATGTGTTATTTAATGTCTTCTACAATGCAAAGATTCAAATCCTCCATTTTGTAAAATGTCTGCTTTACTTGTTATCTTTATTAATTCCTAAGAAGGGAAAGCCATTTAGAAAAGAATTTCATAGATGTGTTATTTAATGTCTTCTACAATGCAAAGATTCAAATCCTCCATTTTGTAAAATGTCTGCTTTATTTGTTATCTTTATTAATTCCAAAGAAGGGAAAGCCATTTAGAAAAGAATTTCATAGATGTGTTATTTAATGTCTTCTACAATGCAAAGATTCAAATCCTCCATCTTGTAAAATGTCTGCTTTATTTGTTATCTTTATTAATTCCTAAGAAGGGAAAGCCATTTAGAAAAGAATTTCATAGATGTGTTATTTAATGTCTTCTACAATACAAAGATTCAAATCCTCCATCTTGTAAAATGTCTGCTTTACTTGTTATCTTTATTAATTACTAAGAAGGGAAAGCCATTTAGAAAAGAATTTTATAGATGTGTTATTTAATGTCTTCTACAATGCAAAGATTCAAATCCTCCATTTTGTAAAATGTCTGCTTTACTTGTTATCTTTATTAATTCCTAAGAAGGGAAAGCCATTTAGAAAAGAATTTCATAGATGTGTTATTTAATGTCTTCTACAATGCAAAGATTCAAATCCTCCATTTTGTAAAATGTCTGCTTTATTTGTTATCTTTATTAATTCCTAAGAAGGGAAAGCCATTTAGAAAAGAATTTCATAGATGTGTTATTTAATGTCTTCTACAATGCAAAGATTCAAATCCTCCATCTTGTAAAATGTCTGCTTTATTTGTTATCTTTATTAATTCCTAAGAAGGGAAAGCCATTTAGAAAAGAATTTCATAGATGTGTTATTTAATGTCTTCTACAATGCAAAGATTCAAATCCTCCATCTTGTAAAATGTCTGCTTTATTTGTTATCTTTCTTAATTCCTAAGAAGGGAAAGCCATTTAGAAAAGAATTTCATAGATGTGTTATTTAATGTCTTCTACAATGCAAAGATTCAAATCCTCCATCTTGTAAAATGTCTGCTTTACTTGTTATCTTTATTAATTCCTAAGAAGGGAAAGCCATTTAGAAAAGAATTTCATAGATGTGTTATTTAATGTCTTCTACAATGCAAAGATTCAAATCCTCCATCTTGTAAAATGTCTGCTTTATTTGTTATCTTTATTAATTCCTAAGAAGGGAAAGCCATTTAGAAAAGAATTTTATAGATGTGTTATTTAATGTCTTCTACAATGCAAAGATTCAAATCCTCCATTTTGTAAAATGTCTGCTTTACTTGTTATCTTTATTAATTCCTAAGAAGGGAAAGCCATTTAGAAAAGAATTTCATAGATGTGTTATTTAATGTCTTCTACAATGCAAAGATTCAAATCCTCCATCTTGTAAAATGTCTGCTTTACTTGTTATCTTTATTAATTCCTAAGAAGGGAAAGCCATTTAGAAAAGAATTTCATAGATGTGTTATTTAATGTCTTCTACAATGCAAAGATTCAAATCCTCCATTTTGTAAAATGTCTGCTTTACTTGTTATCTTTATTAATTCCTAAGAAGGGAAAGCCATTTAGAAAAGAATTTCATAGATGTGTTATTTAATGTCTTCTACAATGCAAAGATTCAAATCCTCCATTTTGTAAAATGTCTGCTTTATTTGTTATCTTTATTAATTCCAAAGAAGGGAAAGCCATTTAGAAAAGAATTTCATAGATGTGTTATTTAATGTCTTCTACAATGCAAAGATTCAAATCCTCCATCTTGTAAAATGTCTGCTTTATTTGTTATCTTTATTAATTCCTAAGAAGGGAAAGCCATTTAGAAAAGAATTTCATAGATGTGTTATTTAATGTCTTCTACAATGCAAAGATTCAAATCCTCCATCTTGTAAAATGTCTGCTTTACTTGTTATCTTTATTAATTCCTAAGAAGGGAAAGCCATTTAGAAAATAATTTTATAGATGTGTTATTTAATGTCTTCTACAATGCAAAGATTCAAATCCTCCATTTTGTAAAATGTCTGCTTTACTTGTTATCTTTATTAATTCCTAAGAAGGGAAAGCCATTTAGAAAAGAATTTCATAGATGTGTTATTTAATGTCTTCTACAATGCAAAGATTCAAATCCTCCATTTTGTAAAATGTCTGCTTTATTTGTTATCTTTATTAATTCCTAAGAAGGGAAAGCCATTTAGAAAAGAATTTCATAGATGTGTTATTTAATGTCTTCTACAATGCAAAGATTCAAATCCTCCATCTTGTAAAATGTCTGCTTTATTTGTTATCTTTATTAATTCCTAAGAAGGGAAAGCCATTTAGAAAAGAATTTCATAGATGTGTTATTTAATGTCTTCTACAATGCAAAGATTCAAATCCTCCATCTTGTAAAATGTCTGCTTTACTTGTTATCTTTATTAATTCCTAAGAAGGGAAAGCCATTTAGAAAAGAATTTCATAGATGTGTTATTTAATGTCTTCTACAATGCAAAGATTCAAATCCTCCATCTTGTAAAATGTCTGCTTTATTTGTTATCTTTATTAATTCCTAAGAAGGGAAAGCCATTTAGAAAAGAATTTCATAGATGTGTTATTTAATGTCTTCTACAATGCAAAGATTCAAATCCTCCATTTTGTAAAATGTCTGCTTTACTTGTTATCTTTATTAATTCCTAAGAAGGGAAAGCCATTTAGAAAAGAATTTCATAGATGTGTTATTTAATGTCTTCTACAATGCAAAGATTCAAATCCTCCATTTTGTAAAATGTCTGCTTTATTTGTTATCTTTATTAATTCCAAAGAAGGGAAAGCCATTTAGAAAAGAATTTCATAGATGTGTTATTTAATGTCTTCTACAATGCAAAGATTCAAATCCTCCATCTTGTAAAATGTCTGCTTTATTTGTTATCTTTATTAATTCCTAAGAAGGGAAAGCCATTTAGAAAAGAATTTCATAGATGTGTTATTTAATGTCTTCTACAATACAAAGATTCAAATCCTCCATCTTGTAAAATGTCTGCTTTACTTGTTATCTTTATTAATTCCTAAGAAGGGAAAGCCATTTAGAAAAGAATTTTATAGATGTGTTATTTAATGTCTTCTACAATGCAAAGATTCAAATCCTCCATTTTGTAAAATGTCTGCTTTACTTGTTATCTTTATTAATTCCTAAGAAGGGAAAGCCATTTAGAAAAGAATTTCATAGATGTGTTATTTAATGTCTTCTACAATGCAAAGATTCAAATCCTCCATCTTGTAAAATGTCTGCTTTATTTGTTATCTTTATTAATTCCTAAGAAGGGAAAGCCATTTAGAAAAGAATTTCATAGATGTGTTATTTAATGTCTTCTACAATGCAAAGATTCAAATCCTCCATCTTGTAAAATGTCTGCTTTATTTGTTATCTTTATTAATTCCTAAGAAGGGAAAGCCATTTAGAAAAGAATTTCATAGATGTGTTATTTAATGTCTTCTACAATGCAAAGATTCAAATCCTCCATCTTGTAAAATATCTGCTTTACTTGTTATCTTTATTAATTCCTAAGAAGGGAAAGCCATTTAGAAAAGAATTTCATAGATGTGTTATTTAATGTCTTCTACAATGCAAAGATTCAAATCCTCCATCTTGTAAAATGTCTGCTTTATTTGTTATCTTTATTAATTCCTAAGAAGGGAAAGCCATTTAGAAAAGAATTTCATAGATGTGTTATTTAATGTCTTCTACAATGCAAAGATTCAAATCCTCCATCTTGTAAAATGTCTGCTTTATTTGTTATCTTTATTAATTCCTAAGAAGGGAAAGCCATTTAGAAAAGAATTTCATAGATGTGTTATTTAATGTCTTCTACAATGCAAAGATTCAAATCCTCCATCTTGTAAAATGTCTGCTTTATTTGTTATCTTTATTAATTCCTAAGAAGGGAAAGCCATTTAGAAAAGAATTTCATAGATGTGTTATTTAATGTCTTCTACAATACAAAGATTCAAATCCTCCATCTTGTAAAATGTCTGCTTTACTTGTTATCTTTATTAATTCCTAAGAAGGGAAAGCCATTTAGAAAAGAATTTTATAGATGTGTTATTTAATGTCTTCTACAATGCAAAGATTCAAATCCTCCATTTTGTAAAATGTCTGCTTTACTTGTTATCTTTATTAATTCCTAAGAAGGGAAAGCCATTTAGAAAAGAATTTCATAGATGTGTTATTTAATGTCTTCTACAATGCAAAGATTCAAATCCTCCATCTTGTAAAATGTCTGCTTTATTTGTTATCTTTATTAATTCCTAAGAAGGGAAAGCCATTTAGAAAAGAATTTCATAGATGTGTTATTTAATGTCTTCTACAATGCAAAGATTCAAATCCTCCATCTTGTAAAATGTCTGCTTTATTTGTTATCTTTATTAATTCCTAAGAAGGGAAAGCCATTTAGAAAAGAATTTCATAGATGTGTTATTTAATGTCTTCTACAATGCAAAGATTCAAATCCTCCATCTTGTAAAATATCTGCTTTACTTGTTATCTTTATTAATTCCTAAGAAGGGAAAGCCATTTAGAAAAGAATTTCATAGATGTGTTATTTAATGTCTTCTACAATGCAAAGATTCAAATCCTCCATCTTGTAAAATGTCTGCTTTATTTGTTATCTTTATTAATTCCTAAGAAGGGAAAGCCATTTAGAAAAGAATTTCATAGATGTGTTATTTAATGTCTTCTACAATGCAAAGATTCAAATCCTCCATCTTGTAAAATGTCTGCTTTATTTGTTATCTTTATTAATTCCTAAGAAGGGAAAGCCATTTAGAAAAGAATTTCATAGATGTGTTATTTAATGTCTTCTACAATGCAAAGATTCAAATCCTCCATCTTGTAAAATGTCTGCTTTATTTGTTATCTTTATTAATTCCTAAGAAGGGAAAGCCATTTAGAAAAGAATTTCATAGATGTGTTATTTAATGTCTTCTACAATGCAAAGATTCAAATCCTCCATCTTGTAAAATATCTGCTTTACTTGTTATCTTTATTAATTCCTAAGAAGGGAAAGCCATTTAGAAAAGAATTTCATAGATGTGTTATTTAATGTCTTCTACAATGCAAAGATTCAAATCCTCCATCTTGTAAAATGTCTGCTTTATTTGTTATCTTTATTAATTCCTAAGAAGGGAAAGCCATTTAGAAAAGAATTTCATAGATGTGTTATTTAATGTCTTCTACAATGCAAAGATTCAAAATAGTTTTAGTAAATCTAATGCTGTAGTTACTTCAAATGGTTATATGGGAATGGTAAAATGTATTATTAAATGAAGATAAAAAAATTCCTTATAATCTACTTACATAACAACTTCTGGTGCACTGAATGCCATACCCATGAGACCAAAACTGAAAGAAATAAAAAAAGAATAAAAAGTTTCATATTAGACTGGATTGTAGAAAAGTTTTTTGTCATTTTTGAAAGAAGATAGAAGAATGATGATTGAAAATCAGATAGCATAGATAATTGAAGTGATTGAATGACACAAGATATGTACTTCATGGCTGATGTATCTGTGATGAAGATAATGTCGATGGAAGAACAGCCATCAAGATATGTACTTCATGGCTGATGTGCCTGTGATGAAAATAATGTCAGTGGAAGAACGGCCATCAAGATGTAGTATGCGAATTCATATTTTGGAAGGCACATTCTATCACAAGCAAAATAGCAGAAAAAATTTAGTAATTAGTTTTATTCATCTCATATATTTTCTGTCTGAATTTTTTGAATGAGGAGTTATCATGATTTACACTATTTACATTTGGACTATTTTCCTTATTTTTGTTGTGGCTATCAAAACATTTTGGCTGTTGTGCCCTCCAGCCATCAACTGGTGTATGACAATCTGAGTAACCTACAGGGAACTCTGAACTGAACCCTTCATTTAATGTATGAGAGTAGACAGTTTTCTTTATAATGCCCATGTTTCGGGATATCTCATCTAGTTGTTAGTTTTAATACCGATTGTAACATGACATTGGTTTCCTGGTTGAGTCATACTAGTGCATGGAAAGTGGTTAGTGATTTGCGGTATTGAGAGACTTAATAATTCTAAATGAAAGACTAGAAATGTTAGGAGAAAAATATGGGAGTCTGAATTTCTAATATGAGGAGTTATCATTATTTACTGTAGAGTTACATACTGACTAGGTGGCATGGGAGAGTAATGGATAGCAGCTTGGATTAAGGAATCGGAGAGCCAAGTTTGAATTCCAGTCAGATCCATTACATTCACTTATGTACTAATACCCTTGGGAAAGGTATGAATCTTCTTCTTCTCCCCCCATCTATGGCTAAAAAGCAGAACAGACCAGATTCTATAGCCTTGGGTGGCAATTGGTCTAAGAGAAGGAAAACTCTGAATTCAAAACCAACCTGGGAGCAAACTTGATGGGCAGATAGGGGCTCTGGTGCCTTCCAAAGCAACCTATCTAGGGGAATGTGACTCCGAAATATAACCTACATCCTTGCACGTCACTTATCTCGTGGTAGCCATTGCACCAGAAAGAAGATGGTCACCATTGGACAAGAGTGTGGGACTGGGAATGCACAAACCTTTCTCACTTAAATAAATTTCAGGTGCAAGTCATTCTACGACACTAGATGAATTCTTCTACTCTCTCGAAAAAGGACTCATCAGTAATGTGTTGATGGAATACTCATGTGTTCGCTTATGACATGAGAATCCATGTATATATACTGATGATTGTCCTCATCTTTGTTGTTGTTATCACAATGTTTTGGCCATTTTGCTTGTAATATAATAACCACCAAATATAAACTTATGAATCTTTATTAGACTAATTCAACTTCAGCGCTGAAAAGCATTATATTTATTGTAATGTCTGGTTACAACTGAGAGGGAAGATGGGAGATGGGGGTCTGCTTATTTTATTACTACATTCTTCCCCAGTATTTATTTTATTCATATGGAAGAAAATCCTTTAAATTATCTTGTGGGTCTTTTGGGAGTAATCAGGTCTTTATTGTGATAAAGTCTCAGAACTGTCTGGTCTGAGGTACTGACCATTTCTCAGATCTAGAGTTGTACCATGAGGATGCTGAACTTGAAGGCTCTATGAAGTTCTCATGAAGGGATCAGGGATCACTGTCAGTCAAATCATTACTTGATGTATTGGTAGTGGGTACCACAGGTACTTTTTCTTGTGCAAGTTTGTCCAGAATTTCTCAGGCTTCTTCATATGTGGTTGCATCTGAGAAATACTCATAACCACTTGCTGATACATAATTTTGTTAAGTGATGTTACTTGTCAGGTGTTCCATTGCAACATTCCTCCAAGAACTTTTCAAGGATTTTTCTCCAATGATGGTACTCTCTTTCAGCATTCAGAGAATTCGGATCTGTAGTTAGTTTGTCTGGGCAGAATATATGTTCCATCGTTGCGAAAGTGACTTAGTCTAATTAATTGTGTAATAACAACACCTGGTAGAAACTTATGAAGCTTTACTAGACTAAGTCAAATGTTTATTTTATTGCAATGGATGGTAACAACCAAGAGGGGAGATGGGGTCTGCTTATTTTATTGCCACAGTGTTCTCTGACCTTCATCAGGTATCTACCAATCCAGGTAAGTTATAGGAAATTCCAAACTTAACACTTTATTTAATACACGGGGTAAACTCTTCTGATTCCACTGCTCTTATCTAGGGATATCTCATCTAGTTCTTATTTTATTAAGCACTGTTCAGTTATTGCTTCCCCATTTCCATTGAATTCTCCAAGTACACACTGCTTGAACTGGGGATTGAACTCACAATCAATAGAGGTTGATATGCCACTAAACAAAAACAACCAATCAACCAACTGAAATCACAATTACTATGTTACCAAATTCTTGATCCAATGATTTCATCCACTAGGCTATTGTTTACTTATAAAATATTAAACTTTAAAAATGCTCATACATTAGTTGGTTGATTAATTCATTTTTTACAGTTTATCAACCCTTTACAGGTTATTTAAAACCAGAAAATATATTTAGATTGTAAGATTTTTTTCTTTGGAGATAATAATGGTTCAGTGATACAAGTCTTACTAATTAACCCATAGCTGAGGGGAGAAGAGGTGTATTCATGCTTTTCCCAAGGGTATTTGCACATAAGTGAATACAATGAACAGGAATTATAACACTGCACTCTGATTAACAATTTCGAAATATTACCAATACTTCTAGTACATCCGCACTTATAACACCTGATATTCCCAAGTGGTCATAAAATGTGTGTGCATCAGAAACGGAAAGCTTCTCACATGAAACATCATTTAACAACAGAAAACATGTAAATGGTAACTCGGAAGAACACACCAAAAATAACTGTTGTATTGTGTTGTATTTTTTTACAATATGTGATCAGTAGTCAATTTCCACTCGTACAGTTAGAGACAAATTATTCATTTGTAATTGTTCCAATATTTATGAAATGTATCAGCCATACCTTCAATCAACTGTAATTGAATCAATTCATCCTCAATAAGACAAATCTTAAATTCCAAATTTCTGAAATTCACTGAATTTGTTGGCTTCTCTTAATTTGTGAAATTATTGCATAACTGATTCATCTTGTTTCTGTTTAATGAACAGAAAATTCGTTCTTTCCACCATGACAAGTTTCTTTTTAGGTTGTAAACTTCTTTTTATAATTTCTGAAAATACCGCTAAAAAATCAAATTCTTCAATTGTTTGGGGTATGGCATAACCAAAATTTTCACTATAGCTTCACAATCTGCTGAAACTAGAAAGAAGTCAGTTATTTCATTTTCTCCTCCACTTGGCTGGTTTTCTTTCAATTTTGTAGCCCTAACCTGAGCTGCAAAACACTGGATCCAAGTCTTGACAAATTCTGGTTCATCCACATGACTCAAACATCCTATCAGCGATGCTCTAATAACATTGAAATTAAAAAAAAAAGAACAGTGATAATTTACAACCCCACTTCAAAATATGTTTGCCTGTCAGAGAAAATTGTCAAACCGAGTGAATAAAGACTTGAAATGAAGTGATTTTTTGTTCGTTTTTTTTTTTTTTTTTCATAACTTAGAAATGAAGAAAATATATATATATATATATATATATATATATATATATACACACAAAATAAAATAATATCATCTACAGTTTATGATGACAAATAAAACCAGCTGATTTACATACACACTTATAAACAAATTACCATTAATACATTTTATAGTGAAATTGAAAACATGGCATATATTGATTTCTTTTTTGTTTTTGGCAATTTTTTCAGCAAAATTAATCTGTGAGCAAACTAAGAGAGAAAAATCTTCCTAAGCTACCTTATTAGGGGTGGGTTGCCAAAGTTTAACCCATAGAAACAATATCTTAGATGCCTAACTAGCATCCAAATGCCAATCTTTTAGGATCCAGTCAATCAGTCGGTTCTGGGTATGACAATAAGATACAATCAAGGAATTGGAGGTTTTGAGGAGCAAGGAACCACATCTTAATTGCTGTTGTTCCCAGGTTCACCCTGACTTAGGGTGATAACACCTGTTAGGGTCCAAAGTATGGGCAAATAAAAAAAAAAAATAATTAAGCACTATAAAAGTATAAAAATAGATTTTTATAGTAAAAATACCAGTAATACATTTTTATATAAAAAATTACAAACACCACATTTTTATAGCTAAATGACCATCAGTAGATTTTATAGCAAAATTGAATACATTGTAAAAAAAAGAAAAGAATTTCTTAGAATTAATCTAATGTAACAAGAAACAAGTTTTCACTCCTTGTTTTGAGTTTGTAAGATTATTTGGAAAAAAAATGTAGCTAAGTAATTGTATAAGGTAACCAAAAAAGTCCTTGCTGTTTTTTACGTTTTGTGGGAAGAAGTGATCAATAATATGTAAATGAATGTGTCACATGCCAGGAAAGTTGTGGGTGTGTGGAATTGCTCTTGAACAATGCAATATATGAACTCATTTACATATCAGTGATCATTTCTTCCCACACAATGTAAAGGAAAAAAGCAAGGACTTTTTTACTTATCATATATAATTACTGTACTGAACTTGTTGAATGCTTGCAGGTTTCTGATAAAACAGACAGACTTCACCTGCTCTACATAGGGGAGGCATACAAGTTCAGCAAATGGGTACCCCACACACTGTTGGCAACCAACAAGCAATAACGAGTGATAACCTTTTTGTCATTGCTTTCTTGGCACCACAACATACCCATGTTTCATAGAGTGCTTACCAGTGACGAAAAGTGGTTCCTGTATGATACTACCAAGTGTGCCAGACATTTGGTTGTCACCCCAGGACCGTGTGCTTCACACTACAAAACCACCTCTACATCCATACAAGATCATGTTCTGTATATGGTGAACTAGTCAACAAATGGTGCACTATTAGCTGTTACCGATGGAGCAAACCATCACTGCAGGTCTGTACTCACAGCAAGCACTGAAGGAGCCAGCATTGGTTAATCCCAATGGTGTACTGTTCCTCCATAACAATGCCGCGTGGCACAGGTGGCCAGGGATACGATATGTCAACTTAGCTAAGAGACACTGTGCCATCCTTCTACTTCCTGGATATTGCACCAACAGATCACCAACTCTTCCATTCCCTGGATAACCACCTTTGTGGGACATCCTTCGCAGATGAGGTAGACTTGCAGCAGGCAGTCACAGACTTCTTTGTATCCAAGACACCTGACTCTTACCGCCAGAGCATTGTGCAGCTGGAGGTATGTTGGCAAAAAGTTCTGGACACCAATGGAAATTACTTTGAGGATTAATTATGTCACATTTGCTGTATACCTTTTTTCC
The DNA here is from genome assembly GCA_963932145.1 of Acanthosepion lycidas. NCBI lineage: Eukaryota > Metazoa > Mollusca > Cephalopoda > Sepiida > Sepiidae > Acanthosepion > Acanthosepion lycidas. The sequence continues at coordinate 9,527,744 of OZ010612.1, read as the reverse complement.
TAATAAATCAAAAATAGCAATAACTTTTTTGGTTACCTTGTGATTAATATTCATTAATACTTTCACTATGATGAATCCAATTGAAATACCTCTATATGTGTGAAGGTCTTGAAGGTTACCTTTCTGTTTCCATGATGCATTAATGTTTGATAGACCCCACTTTTTAGGGGGTGCATTTCCAATTCCAAACTTCTTTCTTAAAATAGAGGAACTTCTTATTGGATTCAGGGAGAAGCTCAGCTTCAATGTCAAGTGATGCTTTATTATTCCTTTGTTTTTTAATAGCTTTCTTAATTTCTTCATCACTAGGTTCATTATTATTTATGTTTGGAGACAGACTTTGTAATGGTTGGATGAATACTGGTATATGTTCTATTTATTGTGAGAAAGGTTGAAATACAAGTCAAAATGTTTTTTGAGACCAGGACATTTCTTCTGTGGTGGTTATGATTGTATGATACTATTATGGTTTTCTGCTTTTCTCCACATCTTAACACATTTTCTGTGTTGTTTGGCTTCATTAATTTCAAATTTCCAGAGATACACGTTTCTCAAAGAATTAACTACTTTTTTGTTTTATTTGTTAACTGTTTGGTATTTTCTTTTCCATTTTTTCCTCTTTTTTTCCTGTATTAATTTTTTCAACTCAAGACTGCTGTCCCAGGGGTGTATATTTTCCCTTCTAAGTCTTTTTGGGATCATCTCACATGCTTAAGATCACAACAATATGATTGGTTCCTCTATGCTTTGATCTAGATATACTTTCATCAATTTGGACTCTAGTTTATTACTAAATTCTAAATGTAGCCTTTCATTTTTAAGGGCTTGAATGTTATACTGCAGTATTTTCCTTGATTTATGTGGACAGAAGTGAGCTATTTTGTTGGCTGATGTTGTCATGCTGAGAATAGCATAGAATGAATATGTAAGCAATAATAAAACTTTAAAGAAAATGGAAGTACACTTATATTTCTTATCTCTTTCTTATTCAGTTGAAATTTCTCAGGTACATAATGAGGAAAGAAGGCTTTGGGAATATGACACTCACAGGACATATTTAAGTGGGTGTGATGAAAGCAACCCATAAAATACCTGATGTGCTTGTGTAAAAGGTTAGCAGCACAGGGATTAGGAGGGATAGCAAAAGGACAAAAGCTGCAAAGTACAGGAAGAGCCATAATCACCAATGAAGCCATTGAGATGCAAGGTGTTACTGAATGCGAAGGGAATATAATAAGAAGAAAATATTAAGGAGGGAGAACAATAAAAGAAGAAGAATACAGAAGCCAACGATTGATCTTGACTTTTAATTTTTGAAGATTAAAGTTGATTGGAATGTATTAGGTTGGTGCAAAAATATCGTTTTTTGACGTATTTTTTTAACATCAAAAAACGATATTATTTTTGCACCAACCTAATAATAGGCTGGAAATTCCACAAGTGAGAAGTGCAAGAGAAGAAACTGTTGGTTGGTTGATTTTGTTTAGCAGCATATCAACCTCTATAGGTTATTTAATGCTGAAATCTAAATATTTCAGAACAATTATATGGCTGCGACTAAATATATTTTGAATGAAATTGTATGCCATCAACTACAGATAAAATGTATTGTTGGTTTTTTTGGGGTTTTTTTTACACTACAGTTCAAAAGTTTGAAGCCACCTCCAGAATTAGCATGGGATAAACTTGATGAAGATTGAAAAAAAGAGCTCTTAGCGTCATTGAAAAAGAATGGAACCAATTATCAAACTTATACTTTGAGAAACTTTTGCAATGAATGCCATAAATTTGTGCTGCAGCAATCAAGGCTAAAGGAGGATGTTTTGACGAGAGCAAAAGTTAACCATTAAATGTTTTTTTCTTTTTGTCATAATAAAATTTCTAATAAAAAAAATCACTTTTCTTTTAACAAATTATAATAATTTTCTCTTATTTAAAGAATAAAACAACTACTTTTTGGGCCAACTTAAAAAATTACCAGGGGTGAGCATCAAACTTTTGAACTGTAGTGTATATATAAAAATTTATTGTTGGTATTTTACTTTAAGAATCAATTTTTATACTTTCAGTGTTTTGCTTTTGTTTGGATTTCACTATTTGCCCATAACTAGGACCCTAACAAGTGCTACTACCCCAGGTCAGGGTAGATCTGGGAATGAAAGCAATTAAGAAGTGGTTCTATGCTCCTCAAAAACTTTAATCTCCCAATCAGATGCATTGCTGCTGGATGTAGTTTATTGTTATACTCAGGACTAAGAAGAAACTGTTAGCATAGAACTTACATTTACATCTAGCCATTTCAACTGTAAAATGATGTCACCTAGCTGCTGGCTTATGGCCACATCACATTGACACATTAGTTCCTATACAATCACTAAAGTTAAGCAATGTCAAACTTGGTCAGTAACTAGATAGGTGACCACTTGGGAATACCAGTTACTGTAAGCTTAGATGTGCAGATGGTGTAATGGATAAAGGCTCGGAATTGTTAATCGGAGTGCTGAGTTCCAATTCTAGTTGGGTTTTTTATATTCCCTTATGCACAAATACCCTTGGAAAAGTTATGAATCCATCTCTTCTCCCCCCCCCCACCAGCTATGGGATAATTAGTAAGACTTGTATCGCTAAAATTAAACTATTATTATCCCCCACCAAAAAAATATTTAAATTTTGGCATTAAATAACCTATAGAGGTTGATATGCTGCTAAACAAAAACAACGAACCATCCAACCTAGTTGCCAATCTAGTACGGTGTTTAAATTCAAAAAGTCTAGGTACCAAAGTGGAAAGCTCATCAGAATAATTACCATGAAAATATTTATAGAAAAGACACAAGGAATCTATGTTATGGTGGGTAGGAAAGTGACTGAAGTCCAGATGCCAGGTCAAGACCAATAAATGACACATAGAAGTGGAACAGAGGGGGGCATGAAAGAGTTAATCACTCCCCCCTCCTCCTGTGGTGAAAAAAGAAGGCAAGTTAACCAATTTAGTGTTGTTTTTTCTTCCACATTGATGGGTACGATAAGACAAATCTCATGTGAAGAGGTGTATCTTTATTAGCTGAAGACCTTTTTTGGATATAACATCAGAATGTAACACTTACCTGATCAACACTGTCCCCCCAACCATCAACGGTCGTCTTCTGCCACTTTTAAGTTTTAAGCGGTCACTATACATGCCAATCAATGGGCTAAGAACAAACATCATAACTGAAAAATAAGAAAATTCACAAAGATAGTCATTAAAAACAATGTGTGTTCATGTATAGCAGATTGTGGATTGTTTAATGCAAAAACTGTTAGAAATAGACAATCTATATATATATATATATATATAAAATAGAGGATGTCTGTCTGTCTGTGTGATACCTTTTCACTCGAGATCCATCCAACCAATTTTGACCAAATTTGGCACATACATTGTACAATGTAAGAGATAGGTTCTTAGCATAAAAAATTGATAATTTTAAAAGAATCAATAATCAATAAAGCCGATCAAAATCGATAAATTCAACTTTTTTTCTCTAAATTCATTCAAGCTCAGTATGTAGGTTACTTACATCACAACAAGCTTAACCATACCTCATTTTTATTTCTATGCCACTGCGTTTAGTGAAAAAACCACGAAAAACAAAAAGTCAATTTCAATACAAATTGATTTCAACACAAATTTTAAACTAAAAACTCCCTCAGTTTTCAAGCAATCTAATACAAATTTCACTCAATTGTAACCAACACTAACTTGATTAACAGTCATTTAACTTGATAATTGAGTCCACCCATATAGTGAAAACCCATGTAAATAGTGAAAAACTTAACTTAACAATTGCTTTATGAATGTATCCTCTTTTGCATCCCTGGTCACATACTGACAAAGTGAATTTCAAAAACTCCAAAATAATTGTGGTATGAAGTAGGTCTTCATGTTGCCTGTTGTACCTCTCCATCTCCTCAGCTAACTTTGATTGAATAAATACAGACTACTTCTGTTATATCCGGAACTGCTTGAATTCAAAATGTTTTTTAATGAAAGTATTTTAAAGTAATTGAAGAAGATAGACTCTGTTACATCTAAATATGATGCTGTTTTTGCTCCATTCTAATTGAATGCTTTTTCTGATTAACCAGCTGGGTAACGCTGCTAGTATATAAGACAGTTATCAACATCTTTCTTGAGTTCATTATACCTATATTATAATGATAAATATGCAAAAAAAAAAAAATAACACATACTATGAAAATACCTTCATTCTGCCAGTTTTATAGTAATTAGCTGTTGAGGAATGAACAAGACACAGCTGACCTTCTCTACTCCAGGGCTATTGCAGTGATACCATTAAGTCTACAAGCTTTGTAATGATACCATTTAGAAACCATGGACAGGGTTATAAACTTTAATGCATCCAAAATGAAACTGCTTTCAATTTCCCACCATAGAGAAAACCTTCTTGCCTCCTGTCATTATGACTGATGCTCAACTCCACAAGAACGTCTCTCTGCGCTTTCTTGGTCTCACGTTTTTCGCTAACCTGAGGTAGAACAACATTGAATTAATAGCTTCATCTACCGTTCTTTGTGAAGGTTTTTCTCGTTTGAGTCCATCTTTCAAATCTACAATTCTACCATTTGTTCTTGTATTGAATACTGTTGCTATTGGTCTGGTGTCCCCGCTGTTCATCTCGGGATTCTTGACAAAATCCAAAGACAGATATGCAATGTGATAGGTCCTAACCTGGCATTTCGAATCCAGTCACTTTCTCACAGATGTGATGTGGCTTCCCTCTGTCTTTTCTACAAATATTTTCATGGCAACTGCTCTGATGAGGTACTTTCACTGGTGCCCCAACTGCATGAATTTAAGCATCTTGATCCCACCCTTTTACTGTCAAAACAGTTAAATGTAATTGCCTCTTCTACTCCAACAGCTTCTTTTCTCACACTTTCCAACACTGGAACTCCCTTCCTCTTACTTGCTTCCCTGATAGCTATAATCTTCAAATATTCAAATGTAATGTCAACTGACATCTTTTGATATCTTGATCTTGATTCCTGTCCTTCTCTTTATCCTTTCCTCAAAACCCCTCTTTACGCTTACTCTTACTCTCTGTAACCCTTGTATGCTAGTGGCACTTCCCCCTTGCCTGGAGTGAAATTCTTAAAAAAGAAAATGTATATCACACAATAGACACTTAGTTCTAAGTGAAAAATTAGGCAAAGATACTGCAGATGACTCAAGAATAGAATTGGAAGAGAATTTACAAGCAAAACATTCTGCTTTATCAGCAGAAGATGTTAACACCTCAAACTGAGTGAAGAGAGATATAGAAGACTAACCCCTATTTAACACTATTACAGAGCTGCCAGAACTCATGAGAAACAAAATTGTTAGAGGCTATGTGGTGCCTCATTCTGTCAGCAAACAAAAACTTAGCCTCTATGAGTACACATTTACAGGCAATCACAAAGAGGTGTCTGTTGTTATCATATCTATCACAGTGATACAGCTAGAAAAAGTGATTTCTATGGGCTATAGTGGCTGAACAGGCAGTTGTGAACCAAGAAAATTATGTTTTCACCCGTCTAAGAAGGTAGGAAAGCATTGATGTTGGCTTTAATCCAAGAGGAAACCTCAGTTTTAGGAAAGATAAAAATATCAAAGAATCTTGAAGAAAGTCATAAAATGAATCCCAATCAGTAACCTACCTAATGAGCATTAGTAAATGAACAGTAGAACAGAGAATGGGAAGGATATAAATGTTTGCATTTTCTTTTCTTTTTTTTATTAACAACTATAAGAGATATGATGTTGCCATCATTGCCCATATCATGTGGCACATAAAAGAGAAAACAGTTTTGTTTAATTTACCTTTGGGAAATGGAATTAAAATCAATAGTTTAAACAATTCTTAAAGTCAGAAAAAGTGAGTCCTGTGGGCTACAGTGCCTGAACATTATGGTTTCACCTAGTATTTCTAAGAAGATACAAAAGCACTGATGTCAGTTTTAAATCATGAGGAAACCTCAGTGGCACAATTCTCAATAGGAAATTTAAAAATATTATTCCAAGGAGCTTCTTGAAGAAAGTCACAAAATGTATTCCAATCAGCAGGCTGGAAACAGTAACCTATTAATGAGAATTAGTAAATGGACAGTTGAACAGGGAATGGGTAGGATAGAAATATTTGCATTTTTTTAATTAAGAGCTATAAGAGACAGAAAGTTGTGGAGAGCCATGATTGCTGATATGAAGGGATATGGCACATAAAAGGAAAAACTGTTTTGTTTAATTTACCTTCAGGAAATGGAATTAATGAATGAGATCAATAGTTTGAACAATTCTTCGAAAGACAATCAGTAATCAAATGGGATCAAAGTGTAGAATCTGTTCTCTTCATTTCTTGTGGTAATATTAATATATATTTCCTTATAAGGAAATATTTGGCATTCATTGACTAAACAGCTAGTGCATCTTTCATTTGAATATATGAAATTTTTCACAAAAAACAATTTTTCAGGAAAATAGGTTTCTCAAGTTCAGTAACTGTTATCACTCTTTCCAGTATTGATGGGGAAGGGCTTCCTTAATTTTTCTTATTGGAGAATGGTCTTGATTACATTATTATTTTCTATTCAAGTTAGGTATGATATCCATTTTATTTGTTTGATGCTGTTGAAAATCCTCAAATGAGGTGGTTTCTGTCATTAAGTACAATTCTTTGTTTATTGTTGTAGCATACCTATGGATGATAATGGGTATGTCTCCATTCAGATAAATACAGTAGTAAATACTGTATGTTGGTCTGCAGTTGGAGATTCATTGAGGAATTCACTTGACTCACTTCTAGCAGTTGACTACTACTTCTATGTGCTGCTGGTGATTCTTATATGTGTTGTTCTTGTCCTAAGTATTATCATTCATTACCAACCTTCGTGTGATTATTCTATTCAGTAACCTTCCCTAGGTTACAACATTTATGATTCTGTAGCACCAATCCACCAGGCTAAAAAAATGTTTAACAATGTTAAAAAAGATGGCCTTTGCTGAAACCTACACACTTCACTTGCGTAAAATCATTTTAACTATCCCTCTGAAAAAGTGTTTGTATAGAACTGACAATTTAGATATTTTTGAATGAGTTTCTCAATCTGATGAATCTATTTAAAATGATTAACCCCAAAACTTGTGTCCTATTTTTGCTTTGCAGCAAAACCACCTCCCACTACAACCAATTTCCTTATCTCATACACTGAAGTCATTATAACTGATCCAAACACAAAGATGTTTTAATTGTTTAGTATTTATTCATTCCATATCCTGAATTTTCATGATGGATTCAGGGTCAGTGACATCACTACTTTCATTCCAATTGCAGATCAGAGTTTTTATCTTATTTATCTTGAGTCCTATTTCTTGGAACACTTAGTAGAGGATGCTGATTTTCTGTTCAAGATCATTCTTAACCCAAGTATGAATAACAATATCAACATAGCCTCCCCTCCTCATCACTACATTGGACTTGGATGGAGAAAGCAGGATTATTGTCTTTTATTGATAGACTCTTTTGGGATGCAGTATGGAATGCTTAAATGGTCAGTGTCCATCTGCATTTGTAAATGTGAAGGGCATAGTTTAAGAAGAGATTAAATAGACTAGAGCTTTCATTTCTTTTACTCTTATACTTAATTTGTTATAACTGATCCATGCACCAAGTTCTCTGAAGTGTTTAAGATTTACTAATTCCACATCGTGAAGTTTTATAATGGCTTCAGGATTGGTGCCATCAGTGCTTTCATTTCAATTCCAGATCACAGTTTTGGCTTTGGAAAGCTTGAGTACTATTTTTAAGATGGATTCAGCATAGGTGATATTACTGTATAACAGGAGAGAGCTATGGTAAAAAGATTTATTCTCATCATTTACATTTCCCTTGTTATGGATATTGTTATATCCATGATATAATAATACCATAATTCAAGGACAGAACAATGGTTGAAAGGAAAAGGAATGACAAACATGCTTTGTTCTCAGAGATTTTTATACAACTAATACATACACAAACTCTATATACATATATATAAGTGTTCCACATAGAGAATAATATATCATATATATCTACACAGCAAATAAAGTGTAATGGGAAACAAAAAGGATGGGTTTAACATATAATATACTGATACCCTTGTATCTGGAGAAGCCATGTTTAGGACTCCAGATTTAAATGGGCCAGATTCATCTATGTCCCAGGTGAGGACATATATAGGAAATGATGTAATTTCCACATCAAGGAAGGTTTGAGAAAAATTGAATCAACTTTGGTGCAATTCTTAATATAAATTAAATGCCTAGGCATGTTTTCTAAAATAATAAAATGCTTAACCACATTTTTTGACTAATAGAGTGTATAAAAAATACGCAGTCATTTTGTAAGAAATTTGTGGAGCTAACACGTGTGTGTGAGCCCATCAGAACAATATAAAAATGAGAATATTTTTAAACTACCTCAGAAAAGTTTATTTGCCAGGCAAGATGAATGCAACTGTCTCCCCGCAGCCCAATTCTTTGACCACTGAATGAACAGTATCAAATTACGATTCTCACCTTGGTGATAATGCTTTTAAAGCTATGCAGTTGTTGATACTTCACTACAACTCGCAGAGACTTAAAAAAAAAAGGTAAAGCAAAACACGAACAATTCAATTAGTGTTTTCAGATTTTTCCACAAGTTCTTGTGTTGTAAAAAGAAAAAGGAATAAAAACTTCTTTATTTTGTGTCACACATGTTACTCATTTTCTATTAACATTAGTACCCTACACATATTCCATGAAGGGAAAATGGCAAGTCTTGGGTTTCCCCAAATTAATGACTGCTAGCTGGAGTTTATTTTAATATCTAGGAAAAATATATTCCCAAAAAGTAATGGCATCATGGATGTGTAACCTACTGGGGAAACAAATTTAGCCTTAGCCTGGGCCATTTCATCCAGGTTAAAAAAAGTAACTGCTTGGTTTGGCTGCTGTAAACAAAACTGAAATTGACTGTCACTTTTAGCACTGTATGAAGTGATGTCATTAAGTGACTGTCATGTGACCAATGTATCTTATCTCCACCAAAGGGAGATAATCGCCTTCTGTATGCCTACAACTGTTTTTATTCTAATTCCAGTTAATCGGACTAAATATAAATCTTTTGCAAACAGAATCTACTCTGTCAAGTATTCTAAGAAATAAAGGCTTTTCTCTGAATCCCAGAAAATTGATTAAAAAAAAAAAAAAAAAAAAAAAAGAAACATGTTCAGTCGATATATCTGTCCGGAGATGAGAAAAATAAGATTTTTACAAGTAAATGAACAAAGATTGATTATTGATTTTCATTTCTCAGTATGAGTCGTAATTTATTTCAACCTGACTGCACTCTGGATAAACAAGATTTCTACTGTGTTACTTGTTAATGCTTTGATATCCTTTGCCTGCTACAGAAAGACCTTGCATCAAGTTTATCTACCAAATGTTGCAACATAAATTTAGGGTGGCTTCTTTATGTTGATATGGGCTACTTTGCTTTTTCTAACATTAAATAAATTTTATCTCTCTGTTCAATCATTAGCATTCCAAATTTTGTTCAAGCATGTGATCTCTTTTGTTTTTCTAGATATTGTTATCAAATTTAGGTTGATCTATTCTTCAGTGTATAATACATAAGGAAAGAGGACAAGAATAGTTTTCCAGAAAATAATGACAGAAAAAAAAATAAATGCATCACTGCTGAAATGATAAAAACAATAAGGATGAGGATATTAGTCTGAATAACCTGTGTAATAATAACAAGGACTCATATACTAACTTCAGGCATTGAAGAAGGCCAAAGAACACATCAGCCAAAATACAGTGATAAAAATATGAATGAAGATATTAATGTGAATGACTTGTGGAATAATGACAATGACTCATCTAAGAATTTCAGACATTGAAGAAGGCCAAAGAATACATCAACCAAAATATAGTAATAAAACAATAAAGATGGGGATATTAGTTCTACTAATTTCAGACACTGAAGAAGGCCAAAGAACACATCAGCCAAAATATAGTGATAAAACCAATAAGAATGGGGATATTAGTCTGAATGACTTGTGGAATAATGACAATGACTCATCTAAGAATTTCGGACATTGATCCAGGCCAGAGATCATATGAAGTGGAACTGTTATATTGAATCATTTGCTAAGTCTGCTGCTAGGGAAGTTGACTCACTGTCATGCAAGACAATTTTTCTCACCAGAATCTATCTTTACTCCTGTCTTAATGGTAAGAAATCAGTGTACATGTCCTGGCAGGTTCTAGCTGTGAATGTTTGAACTGGTGGAACCAAAAAATATAGTTCACACGGACATGTATGAAAATAACAGTAGAGCAGCGAGTGACCAGCAAAGTTCCATCTACTTTTTGCTGCCAGTGAATTAAAACCAATTTGCTTACATTATTTCTTCAATGTTACAGTGACTATTGGATATGACTTTGCAGAATTGTGTTTGAAAATATAACTAATGACTTAACAACAATTTTTTTTGTTCAGTATTTTCTATTTGTATTTTTTATATTTTATTTGTTGTAATTTAAGATGCACAGGGGGTGTAGTAAAAATTATTTTTTCTTTTTCTAATGTTCATCCAATTCAAGGCCTAAGTGCCACTCAAGGTAGAGGGTTACTAAATGGTTGTTGGAAGGCAGAGAGCAAAGGTTGAATATTATGAGGATATATATGATAATGGTTAACCTTTGAACTGAAAAGGTTAAGACTGTAGTGATCAGGAAAGCATCCCCCACAGGAGTTGCATTCCACAATGCAACAAATCAAATGAGAGAAGCTGTCTAATTGGAACTTACTCCTTACCAATGGAATATAAAGGAAATGAACTGACTCAGTGTACATGGCCATGCAGGTCCTAGTTGTGAAGGTCTGCACTGCTGGAACCAAGGAAACATCTGTCACAAAGTAGCAATATTTACCCGACCTCTGCACTAAGGCAGGATGTGATACAAGGTCTGTTCTTTATGGGAGTGACAAAAATATAACCCAGTCTCAGTAGAGTAGTGAGAGGTTAATGTCTTTGCCTGTGATAAAGGGGTTGAAGCTTGTGCAAATGCTTTTAAAATCAGTCGAGGATGGAATGGAAGTGCAGAGCCATGATCTTCCATGTCCTGAAAGGACAGGGCACAAAGAAGAAGATCTGTCATTGTTTCTGCTTTATAAGTGTTGACTACTGAAAATAAACTTACCTGCTCCTGCGGCTATCATACCACCCAGGCACACGCCTTTGTTTTTGGCACTGACTAAAGCAGCAATCTGGGCAGGAATCACTGAAAGAAATGAAACAAAAATGAGCAACATTATCTTAAATGAACCACTAAGAAAAAGAAGAGCTTCCAATAATGAAATGTTACCCTTGTGACATGAGACGATACACAACTGAGCCTAATGGAGTTGCTATGTAAGAAAAGGAACATTTCCTATTTTCATTTCCCCAATTATGGGCATTATTATATTCATGATATAATAACATCTTAATACACGGAAAGAACAGAACAGCAGAAAAAAAGGCAATGACAAACATGCTTTGTTCACAGGAAGAGTTTTATGCCACTAAGTCATACACAAAATTATATACAATTACACTTGTTCCACACAGAGAAATTATAATGTGTACTCAACAACAACTAGTGTGAAAATGTCAGAGAGACATAAAGTCTTACTTATAATAATTCCCAATGAAAATTCACACTGCCAGAGGATTCTATGTTTCTGCTGAAGCCATATTTATATTTCCCAAAGGGAATTTGTGCAGGTCATATTTTTCTTCTATGTCTCTGGTGAAGACATATTTTCCTCATGGAAAGAAGACACTATGGGCTAGTGAGCTGTCCCTTGGGCAGGCAGAGTTAGCTTTTACCCATACAAAAAAGCAAATGCTCGGTTTGACTCCTGGAAGGTAACTGACTGACTACTTTCATCAGACTACGAACTGAGGTCACTAAGCGACTATCATGTGACCCACATGACTTCGTCTCAACCAAAGGGAGATAATAACCTTTTAAGTCACTGTAAGATAAGAGGAGCAGAAGCACTATAGAGATGATAGCCTAAAGGAACTGTTTGAAAATACCGAACCAGATGAGTTCTTTTGTAGTTTGTAAAGGAAACTGGTCTTTATAACAGAACATGTTTACAGTCTATTTTTATACATTTATACTTGGAAAAGTCTTACAAAATAGTTTGAAGAAAACGTTTATTACAACTCACCTTCATGCAAGTTGTATCTGGAAAATCATTGTTATATAATTTCTACTTATTCCCCAAATTAATAAAATATTGATTTGGAAAATATTTATTACAATTATTTACAATATTTATTACAATTTATCTTTATGTAAGTTATAACTAGAAAAATCACCATTTAATAATTAATCATTAATAAATAGAAATTATTTAATACAATAAATAATTGTGCATTTATTGTTGCAAATTCCAACAAACATTACTAAAAAATACTACAAAGATAACTTAAGAAAAATATTGAAACAAGTAAGATTTTGTAGTTTCATAAAGGCTTTCATAATAGAAGTTTAGGATTTATTTCTGTATGGTTTATAAAGGGTGTTTCAATAATTAGTTTTCAAGAAAAACGTTTATTACAAGTTGAGTATCACGAAGCTTTTGACAAAACTTGATGCAATATCTCTGTTCAATGTGTTCTGTTGTCTTGTGTGAAAATGAAATCTGATGAGTGTGCACTAAATGTGGGAATAGTAATGTCATCTCCCATCTAAATTATGCTGTCCACATGCCATTAGTTTTGGTGGTTACTTTTTGAATGCACCTTGTTTGTGTATATATATATATATATATATATATATATATAATAATCTGACATTTTTATTACTTCAAGCATTATTATAGTGGATACTTTGTATTTGAAACACTCAGCATTTTTATTTATCAAACAGTGTGTATTATGTCTATTGGTCTGTACATTCAAGAAATCATAGCAAAGAAAATGATTTCCTGGTAGAGATTGAACCTACATCACACTTTGTAGGGGAAACCTACCATTTGATCCTGTTTGCTTTACTACTTGGCCACAAAGAACATTACAGCAAGCAATTTTCTAGAGAAAATAGAACCTTGCTTGCTGTAATCAAATGGTGTTTTCCTCTATCAATGAGGGTGTATTCTATTTACTATGATTTCTCAAATACATAGGCAGATAGGCATAAGACACACTGTTTAATAAATAAAAATTGGGGCATCTATTTCAAATACAAGTATCCACTATAATGATGTTTGAAGTTTTATATATATATATATATATATATTATGATGAATTTCAGCAGATTCTAAGTTATTGGAAAACAAATACAAACCAATTTCCCATAATTTCATTACTTAACAAAACAACAATAATAAAACATGGATAACTCTGTAGGGATGCAAAAAGTGATTATCTCCCTTTGTTTGAGATGAAATCAAGAGGCTCCATGGGAGGGCTGCTGAGTGACATCAGTTCATACAGTGATGAAAGCAATCAGTCATTTAGTTAGCTGCCTAAAGTCAAGATGAACAAGGCTAAAATGGGCCTGCTTGGGCCAGCTTCCCTGGGGCTGTATGCAAGCCCATGGCACTGTTTTCTTATTGAGAAGTATGTCCTCAACAGAGTCATAGAAGATAAATCTGGCCTGTTTGAATTTCCATTGGGAAATATTAATATGGCCGAAACACATGGCCGAAACATTTCCCATTGGTAAAGTCTAGCGTCTCTAGAAGTTCAACTTTCTGTTGAGTTTAAAACCCTATTTTTCCTGGTTAATTTCACACTGCTTGTTGTTGTATACTTGCATTATAGTTTCTCTGTGTGGCACAAGTGCAAATCAAATTTTGTGTACAAAACACACTTATCATTCCTTTATCTTTCAGCTGTTATCTTCTGTCCATGTATGAAGGTGGTACTATATCATGGATATAATAATGTCTATAATGGGGGAAATACAAAATATCGATTTCTTGCATAGCACACCTACAGCCCATTTCAGGTTTATATAATACCAAATACAAAGTATCTACTATAATAATTTCTAATTTCTTTGCTTAACAAAACTACAATAATAAAACATGCATAACCCTTTTCTTGGTCTATATAATATCATGGATTCTGTTTAACCAAAGCACAAGGCAAAGCACTGTGGTACTGGTAGTCTATGGCATCTGGCTAAACATTAGCCTACAAGATCCCTCAACTTTGCATATAAACCTCCCCTATTTACATTTAATATTCCAGTATTATGGAATAAAGCTAGCTACAAGTACTGGTAGTCTATGTCATCTGGCTAAACATTGGTCTACCAGATCCCTCAACTTTGCATATAAACCTTCCCTATTTACATTTAATATTCCAATATTATGGAATGAGGCTAGCTACAAGTACTGGTAGTCTATGGCATCTGGCTAAACATTAGCCAACAAGATCCCTCAACTTTGCATATAAACCTCCCCTATTTACATTTAATATTCCACTATTATGGAATGAGGCTAGCTACAAGTACTGGTAGTCTATGTCATCTGGCTAAACATTGGTCTACCAGATCCCTCAACTTTACATATAAACCTCCCCTATTTACATTTAATATTCCAGTATTATGGAATGAGGCTAGCTACAAGTACTGGCAGTCTATGGCATCTGACTAAACATTAGCCTACCAGATCCCTCAACTTTGCATATAAACCTCCCCTATTTACATTTAATATTCCACTATTATGGAATGAGGCTAGCTACAAGTACTGGTAGTCTATGGCATCTGACTAAACATTAGCCTAACAGATCCCTCAACTTTGCATATAAACCTCCCCTATTTACATTTAATATTCCAGTATTATGGAGTGAGGCTAGCTACAAGTACTGGCAGTCTATGGCATCTGACTAAACATTAGCCTAACAGATCCCTCAACTTTGCATATAAACCTCCTCTATTTACATTTAATATTCCAGTATTATGGAATGAGGCTACTACAAGTACTGGTAGTCTATGGCATCTGGCTAAACATTACCGTACCAGATCCCTCAACTTTGCATATAAACCTCCCCTATTTACATTTAATATTCCAGTATTATGGAATGAGGCTAGCTACAAGTACTAGTAGTCTATGGCATCTGTCTAAACATTAGCCTACCAGATCCCTCAACTTTGCATATAAACCTCTCCTATTTACATTTAATATTCCAGTATTATGGAATAAGGCTAGCTACAAGTACTGGTAGTCTATGTCATCTGGCTAAACATTGGTCTACCAGATCCCTCAACTTTGCATATAAACCTCCCCTATTTACATTTAATATTCCAGTATTATGGAGTGAGGCTAGCTACAAGTACTGGCAGTCTATGGCATCTGACTAAACATTAGCCTAACAGATCCCTCAACTTTGCATATAAACCTCCTCTATTTACATTTAATATTCCAGTATTATGGAGTGAGGCTAGCTACAAGTACTGGCAGTCTATGGCATCTGACTAAACATTAGCCTAACAGATCCCTCAACTTTGCATATAAACCTCCCCTATTTACATTTAATATTCCAGTATTATGGAGTGAGGCTAGCTACAAGTACTGGCAGTCTATGGCATCTGACTAAACATTAGCCTAACAGATCCCTCAACTTTGCATATAAACCTCCCCTATTTACATTTAATATTCCAGTATTATGGAATGAGGCTACTACAAGTACTGGTAGTCTATGGCATCTGGGTAAACATTAGCCTACCAGATCCCTCAACTTTGCATATAAACCTCCCCTATTTACATTTAATATTCCAGTATTATGGAATGAGGCTAGCTACAAGTACTGGTAGTCTATGGCATCTGGCTAAACATTAGACTACCTCAACTTTGCATATAAACCTCCCCTATTTACAATCGATCCTGACCTGGCATCTCAATTTCAGTTACTTTCTCACCAACATAATGTGGCTTTTCTCTGTCTTTTCTATAAATATTTTCATGACAATAGTTCTGATGAGCTTTCCTCCTTTGTGCCTTGATTTGATCAATTTTCGTGTGCTATTAGATTGGAAACTAGGTCTTACCATTTTACTGTTGAGCTAGTAATATATTAGGTTGGTGCTAAAATAATGACGTAATAATGTCGTTTTTTGACATTAAAAAATATGTCAAAAAACGACATTATTACGTCATTATTTTTGCACCAACCTAATACAATCATATGGTCTATTATAATAGTTTCTTTACTTGCAATTCTCGTCTGTGGAACTCCCTTCCAATTTCTTACTTCCCTGTCACATTCTATCTTCAAAAATTCAAATGCAACCCCAATCGCTATCTTCTGTCTTCCTGATCCCTATTGTTTTATTGTTCTTTCTACTCACTGAAGTCTTCATATTCTCTTTCACTGCCAGTAACCCCTTGCATCTTAGTGGCATTATTGCCTTGCTTTGGGTGAAATGATTGAAACAAATTACTAATTTAATATTATAGTATTAAATGTATATTAGGGTGGTGTCATATCATCAAATAAAGTATGATGTCTGATGAAAAGTATCAGGACTGTTGCTATGGCAACAGAGTTCAAGTACACAGGATGAAGCTGCTTGGGGCAGATTGACCTTGAACTGTGTCATACAACCACACAAGTCTTGCTTGCTTCTGTCGTTTATAGCATTGGTTAGAAGGAAAGTGTGTAGAATGTGGTGATCTCACCACACCACAGAAGTTTCATCAATTATCATTGCTTGTGCAGCAGTTTGTGGCGAAGGACAACATTCCCCAGACTGGCCAACTACTATATTTCCCAGATCTCACTCCTTGCAACTTATTTTCTTTCCAGAAATCAAATCCCACTTGAAAGGAACAAAATTTGAAGACGTTGAGGAAAAACAAGAAAATGCAATAAAGCTGTGTATCACTATCCCAAAAATGGAGACCCAGTTATGCTTCAATCAATGGAAATAACACTGGATAATGTGCATGTCTTCAGAAGAGGATGACTTTAAAGAAGTTTAAATACCACATTAATATGTGTTGCAGTTTTCTTTTTATAGCACCAGTCACAATACTTTTGATCAGGCCACGTATAAAATAATTAAGATATTTTTAATGTCATAATTTAAATAATTTTATCAGTTCTATTATTTTAGACTATGTACTTTATATAATATTACATTTATTTTAGTCTTCCCTATTGCCCAATTCACACTCCTCCCTGATCGTTTGTTCCTGTTTAGGATTGGGTTTCCATTTCCTTCTAAAGTCTTCTTCAACTCTATATTTTTAACACCGCCGCCTGAACTCTGAAATTTTATTTACTAATTATTTATTCATTTTTGTCTTCCCCTCAATAGGAGTAAATAGGTTTGCCTATCAGTGGGTTAACACTTCTCCCCAGTCATTCGTTTCTTGTTTTCTGTTTAGGATTGGATTTCTGGTTCCTTCTAAAGTCTTGTCATTCTCTTTCACTCCGATTAGCTCCTTGCATCTTAGTGGCATCATCAACTTGCTTGGGGTGAAATGATTAAAAAAAAAAAAACAATATAATATCCATAATTAATTATAGGTTAAAAACAAAAATTCAGTATGAATTATCGGTTCTTAAATATTAACTATTAATTCTTAGTCAAAAAAATGAAATGGCGGGCATTAACGTGTTGGAGAAATATGAATCAAATATCTAATTTTACACTGTAGTTATTTTTAGAAATTTTTAGATGAAGTATTTTATTTTATTTTTCTTATATTATTAATTTTTACCCCAAACCTCTGTGTCAATACACTCTTTCTTATTACTATTATTTTATTACAAGATTTATTTCATCTTATTATTGCTGCTTCTTATCCCAAAACTCTGTCTCTACACATTCTTCATTATTACAATTATTTTATTACAGGGGGCCGACACTATTTTTCAGACACTTTATTTTTTCAAGTTTTAGGTAGCACAGGCAGTCTGTACTGTTTTAGTGTAATGGCAATAACATTTAAAAACTGTTTCAATATTACAAATGGAAAAGCAGAATTCAAATTAGAAGTATTTTTATTTTTTTTACAAATTTTCACATTACACAGGTGACAGTATTTTTCGGACATTGCAGAAACAATGCTAATAGTTTATGGCAGCACCCTTTTCTTCAGTGACTTCTATCAGTCTATCTTCATAATGTTTGTACATATTGATAATAATGTCTCTTTGTGTTTCTAGCAGCCTATTTTTAGCATCTTGTATGCATTGCCACAGTTCAGCCTCTCTGGTTATTTCTGGCCTGTCGTAAACAAGCTCTGCAAGAATTTCCCATATGTTTTCAATTAAATTTAAGTCTGGACTTCTTGCAGGCCATTCCAGAGTAGTTATATTTGCTTCACACATCCAATTTTTCACTGATTTGGCCACATGGATGCTGCAGTTATCTTGCTGCAAGATAAAATTACTTCCCATTTCTTTTTCTATGAGTGGTAGGGCTCTCTTTTCCAAAAGTTCTCTGTAGCTCAAGCTATTTTGACTTCCTTTTAACCACTCTAGCCACAAGTTTCCATTCGGAAATACCATACCCCAAACCATGACTCCTCCTCCTACCATCTGTCTCTTGTTGAGAATAACAAGTTCACCTTTTCTCGACCATGTACACCACCTGTCAGGTCCATTAAACTTAAAACGTTTTTCATCAGTAAATATCACTTTCTTGAAGTCGACATGATTTGTTATCCATCTTTTGGCGCTTCCCAGCCTTGCCTCCTTGTGTTTTCTCGTTAGTGTAATTCTTTTCTTGATTTTAGCATACTTAAGTCCAATTTCGTGTAGCTTTCTTTGTACAGTTCGAACACTGACGTCAAGTTCACACTTCTCCTTTACTTTCTTTGCTGTCACCTTTTCTCCAGATAACAACCTCGTAACACTCCTCTTCATTCTTCTTTCTGTTCTCTTGGAAATTGTTTTTTTTCCGTCCTCTCTTCTTTTTCTTCCACTCATAGTCTGTACTTAGCATGTATTCAACTGTTGACTTCGGTACCTTCATCTCAGCGGCGATCTTTCGGATGCTGAGCCCGTCTTCTCTCTTCTTTTGGACCAAACTGATGACTTCTTTTGAATGCATTCTTCTTCAGGACTTTAATACGTTTTCGTAGTGAATGGTAGATACTAAAATGCAATGGTCAGAGTACAATTTACCTGCAGAAAATTCTTCTTCAGGATTTTAATATGTTTTCACGGTGAATAGTAAAGATACTCAAATGTAATGGTCAGGGTACAATTTACAAGCAGAAAATTTGCATATTGTAGACGTTCGACGGCTAAATCATTAAAAAAAACGGAATTTGTATCATGTCCGAAAAATAGTGTCGCCTAAGTTGAAATAAAAATAAAGAAAACATGAAACCAAAGACAAACCCATCAATCAATGTTCATACCATTAATGGACAGTTACTGCTGAACTACCTACTCATCAACACAAAAGCTCTTGGCAGCAAAAAACACCTTTAAGCTTATTATTGTTGCTTTTTATCTCAACACTCTGGCTCTATACACTCTTCATTATTACTATTATTTTATTACTAGTTTTATTCCATCTTATTATTATTGCTTTTTATCCCAACACTCTGGCTCTATACACTCTTCATTATAACTATTATTTTATTACTAGTTTTATTCCATCTTATTATTGTTGCTTTTTATCCCAACACTCTGGCTCTATACACTCTTCATTATTACTATTATTTTATTACTAGTTTTATTCCATCTTATTATTGTTGCTTTTTATCCCAACACTCTGGCTCTATACACTCTTCATTATTACTATTATTTTATTACTAGTTTTATTCCATCTTATTATTGTTGCTTTTTATCCCAACACTCTGGCTCTATACACTCTTCATTATTACTATTATTTTATTACTAGTTTTATTCCATCTTATTATTGTTGCTTTTTATCCCAACACTCTGGCTCTATACACTCTTCATTATTACTATTATTTTATTACTAGTTTTATTCCATCTTATTATTGTTGCTTTTTATCCCAACACTCTGGCTCTATACACTCTTCATTATTACTATTATTTTATTACTAGTTTTATTCCATCTTATTATTGTTGCTTTTTATCCCAACACTCTGGCTCTATACACTCTTCATTATTACTATTATTTTATTACTAGTTTTATTCCATCTTATTATTGTTGCTTTTTATCCCAACACTCTGGCTCTATACACTCTTCATTATTACTATTATTTTATTATTATTTTTATTCCATCTTATTATTGTTGCTTTTTATCCCAACACTCTGGCTCTATACACTCTTCATTATTACTATTATTTTATTACTAGTTTTATTCCATCTTATTATTGTTGCTTTTTATCCCAACACTCTGGCTCTATACACTCTTCATTATTACTATTATTTTATTACTAGTTTTATTCCATCTTATTATTGTTGCTTTTTATCCCAACACTCTGGCTCTATACACTCTTCATTATTACTATTATTTTATTACTAGTTTTATTCCATCTTATTATTGTTGCTTTTTATCCCAACACTCTGGCTCTATACACTCTTCATTATTACTATTATTTTATTATTATTTTTATTCCATCTTATTATTGTTGCTTTTTATCCCAACACTCTGGCTCTATACACTCTTCATTATTACTATTATTTTATTACTAGTTTTATTCCATCTTATTATTGTTGCTTTTTATCCCAACACTCTGGCTCTATACACTCTTCATTATTACTATTATTTTATTACTAGTTTTATTCCATCTTATTATTGTTGCTTTTTATCCCAACACTCTGGCTCTATACACTCTTCATTATTACTATTATTTTATTACTAGTTTTATTCCATCTTATTATTGTTGCTTTTTATCCCAACACTCTGGCTCTATACACTCTTCATTATTACTATTATTTTATTACTAGTTTTATTCCATCTTATTATTGTTGCTTTTTATCCCAACACTCTGGCTCTATACACTCTTCATTATTACTATTATTTTATTACTAGTTTTATTCCATCTTATTATTGTTGCTTTTTATCCCAACACTCTGGCTCTATACACTCTTCATTATTACTATTATTTTATTACTAGTTTTATTCCATCTTATTATTGTTGCTTTTTATCCCAACACTCTGGCTCTATACACTCTTCATTATTACTATTATTTTATTATTATTTTTATTCCATCTTATTATTGTTGCTTTTTATCCCAACACTCTGGCTCTATACACTCTTCATTATTACTATTATTTTATTACTAGTTTTATTCCATCTTATTATTGTTGCTTTTTATCCCAACACTCTGGCTCTATACACTCTTCATTATTACTATTATTTTATTACTAGTTTTATTCCATCTTATTATTGTTGCTTTTTATCCCAACACTCTGGCTCTATACACTCTTCATTATTACTATTATTTTATTACTAGTTTTATTCCATCTTATTATTGTTGCTTTTTATCCCAACACTCTGGCTCTATACACTCTTCATTATTACTATTATTTTATTACTAGTTTTATTCCATCTTATTATTGTTGCTTTTTATCCCAACACTCTGGCTCTATACACTCTTCATTATTACTATTATTTTATTACTAGTTTTATTCCATCTTATTATTGTTGCTTTTTATCCCAACACTCTGGCTCTATACACTCTTCATTATTACTATTATTTTATTATTATTTTTATTCCATCTTATTATTGTTGCTTTTTATCCCAACACTCTGGCTCTATACACTCTTCATTATTACTATTATTTTATTATTATTTTTATTCCATCTTATTATTGTTGCTTTTTATCCCAACACTCTGGCTCTATACACTCTTCATTATTACTATTATTTTATTACTAGTTTTATTCCATCTTATTATTGTTGCTTTTTATCCCAACACTCTGGCTCTATACACTCTTCATTATTACTATTATTTTATTATTATTTTTATTCCATCTTATTATTGTTGCTTTTTATCCCAACACTCTGGCTCTATACACTCTTCATTATTACTATTATTTTATTACTAGTTTTATTCCATCTTATTATTGTTGCTTTTTATCCCAACACTCTGGCTCTATACACTCTTCATTATTACTATTATTTTATTACTAGTTTTATTCCATCTTATTATTGTTGCTTTTTATCCCAACACTCTGGCTCTATACACTCTTCATTATTACTATTATTTTATTACTAGTTTTATTCCATCTTATTATTGTTGCTTTTTATCCCAACACTCTGGCTCTATACACTCTTCATTATTACTATTATTTTATTACTAGTTTTATTCCATCTTATTATTGTTGCTTTTTATCCCAACACTCTGGCTCTATACACTCTTCATTATTACTATTATTTTATTATTATTTTTATTCCATCTTATTATTGTTGCTTTTTATCCCAACACTCTGGCTCTATACACTCTTCATTATTACTATTATTTTATTACTAGTTTTATTCCATCTTATTATTGTTGCTTTTTATCCCAACACTCTGGCTCTATACACTCTTCATTATTACTATTATTTTATTACTAGTTTTATTCCATCTTATTATTGTTGCTTTTTATCCCAACACTCTGGCTCTATACACTCTTCATTATCACTATTATTTTATTACTACTTAAATTCATCTTATAAGTTCCTGCTGAAGTAAAATTTTGATAATGAATGTGTGAAACTGACCCAAATAATCGCTTTCCCAACTGACAAAGTCTCTCCGTGAAAGCAGTACCACGTTCACGAACATACTGTTTATTCTTTCTCATGTGGTGTTTCTTATGCTGAGCTGATCTCACAAAAAATTTGCATATGCCCAACAACTCTGACTAATTCTCCTAGCAAGAATGTGTCTTTCTTAAATTAAGGTGTTAGAGCGGCCATATTTCCAAAATTTATGTGATTGGAAGGAAAGTAAAAAAAAATTAAGAAAGAAATGTCCATGAAAAGGGATTTCTTACCTTCAACAGACAGCAGTAAAAACATGAGGTTAAGACCATACCAAGTCAAATTGAGAAGAATGATTTGACATTTGGATATGATTATATCTGATGTGAGAGCTTCGACTTGAACTTCAGTGCTACAAAAGAAATATCAAAAAGTAAGAGACACTGGGGTGTTTAAATAGGAAATTCGTATTTACTTGTTGTCTCTCTCATAAGGAACTGGGCACAAAGCCCCTTGGAAATGACTAAAAGACTGGCTGAAAGCACTTGGGACAATATGGACAATTTGTGCACTCCATTCCTCCCACAAAAACAGTAAAACATAAGAATGCTGGAAAAACTAAATAATTAATTAGACTTTCCTTGTCTCTCATATTTAAGAAAGCATATTTAAAAGAAAATTTGCTACCCAAATATACATTTTATATAAATACACACACACATATATATATATATATATATATATATATATATATATGATCGGTGTATACGGAATGAATTCCAATAACCAACAATTACTATTCTTAAGAGTGGTCAATACAGAATAGAGTAGAGCAGATATAATTATTTATTTAAAAATTATAGCATAAATATGTTATAAAATCACTACAAAAATAGCCATTTTGTTTCAACACCTCTGGTGTCTTATCAAGTGATGATGTTGAATGTAAAATAAATGGTTTTTAAAAAAAAAGACTTATATTTTTATGTTCAAAAACACATTGTGTTTTTGAACATAAAAATATAGGTCATTGCTAGATTAGATAATCGTTATATTTATTTTTTATATGTGTATATTTGATTTGTAACCTGTAGTCGATATTAATTTTGCCAAATTTTCTTAATTACACAGCGGCCCTTTCAGTAAATGCCCTTCAGTTTTAGTTTTTACCCGCCCCATCTCTCTCCCCGACCCCTTTTGCTTTTTTTTTCCTCTCCCTCCCTCTTATTCTGATCTTTAACATTAGATCATCTATGGTGTGTGTATGTCACCACGAAATGTATCTTTAATGTATTAGACATCTGACAACATTGATATTTCTCTTATTTAAACCTCCATCTACTCACCTCTCCTAAACTTCTCTCTGTTAAGGTTTAATCTCCCACCTTCTCTCATCTGTTACCCCTCTGTTATATTATACTAGCCATTATTGTTGCTTTCATGGTTCAAGGGGAGTAACTCTTATTTTCCTTTTTATCCAAAATTGCAGCTAGCTTAAAATTTTCTGTTGTTGGTTCTTTATTGGGCCTTCATCACAATAGCTAGGGAGGAGTAGCTGCAATAGGCATCAATAAACTACAGAAGAAATCAAAATTGATTGCTGCATTTATTGAATTAATGTTTAAGCTTACCTTTTAAAAGTTCAACATTAATTCTTCTACTACCACTTAATTTAAAGATGATTTAGTGTACATAGATCTTTATTTTCCATACAAACAATTATTTTCATTTGCACACAGTAGCATGATGATGACTGGGACACCTGCTGGGCCAGACCCTTTCACATCTGGTTTCAGAGCCCTTATTGCCATTGACTTTGATTATATTAAATACCTTCATTGCAAAGCAAGTTGCCTTTTTAGGCTATGGCCAGCCATAATTCTGCATTAAGATGACAAGTGCAGAAAAGATCTCTAGATATTAAAAAATACCTGTGCATGAAGCGTTTATAGTGGCCAAAGGCAATGCACAGAGCCAGTCCCACTTTCTCAGCAAAAGATAATATTTACCAGGAAGAAGAACAAGCCAACATCATTGGATAGCATGAAAAGCCGCAGGTGTTTTCTCAGAGTTTTCTTTCTCTGAGATGTCTTCCTTGATTAAGAATAAGGGGAGGACATCTTTCCCAGTGGTTAAAAGCACCCTCAAACACCAACCTGATTATTTCTGTGTCCCAGCACCATGTCCCACTTGACTCTAGTTTGAGGGGGGGGGTAACTATTTACCCATAGCTGGGACCCTAACAGGTGCTACAACCCTGGGTCAGTGTGGACCTGGGAACAGCAGCAATTAAGAGTTGTTTGCACGCTCATCAAAACCTCCTGATCAGAAACCTTGCTATCGGATGTAGTTTATATATATATATATATATATATATAGATAACTAGACTCATTTCGAAAAACCCTCGAATTTTTTGATTTGCAAATAATCAAATCAATCTCGAGGGGAAAAAAGGTTTTAAAAAAAGAAAGAGCTACAAACATGAACTACTGTCGAACAAATCGCACAGATGCAGGTCTGATGCCCCAAGAAAAAACCCCGATACGAGTAGACAACTAACTAACAAAAGAGCTCGATACAACCGTAGAGCAGACCTAGATACACCTAGTGAGCCAGACAAACCTACCTAGGTTTCACCTAAACAGATCATCAGGGAAAGTATATAAATATATATATATATATATATATATATATAAGATATGTCTTGTGTTACAAAACTTTATAACTGCCATAAATAGACAAAAATTATTTTTATTATTAGCACTTATGATGATAAAAGTAAAACTGAAAAACGGGTTAGCTAACCAGTTTCAAACCTTGCTCAACAGAGCTAAATCAAGGTTAATAAACTGAATTGAGGCTAAAAAATGGACGAAGTGTATTGGAGAAAAAAAAACTGTTTAGATGGTAATTAGTTGTAGGCCTAATACAAAGTCCTTCTGTTTACACAGAGAGGGGTTCAATGAAAGAATATAGATGGCCTCCAACACTTAAGTGGTAATTCAAGTGGGACCTGTTAAGAATGGTAAATGAGTCCACACTAAAACTAGTAGCACAATTATTGATATTTATTAGGTTGGTGCAAAAATAATTTCGTTTTCTCACATAGTAACATATGTTAAAAAACGAAATTATTTTTGCCCCAACCTAATATTATGTGTTCTGTGATGGAAGACCCCTATGTATTAGTCAAAATGTCTGAAGGAGTGTACTTTAAGTTTCGGATTTTCATTGGAATGTCTTGCTTTATTCTAGCATCCAACCTTTGAGTCGTTCTCCCTATGTAGCACAAACCACAACTACATTTAAAAGAATAAAATTAAAGAACTATTATGATGTGGAGGGAGAGCATCCTTAGGCGCTGATGGAAGGACAGGCTTGGCAGAGAAAACAACCTAAAACCAACAACAATTAAGAATCAATCTTTTGATCAGAGGTCTCACTGCTGAATGTAGTTATCATTATATCCAGGACTAACAAAATGTAATTAAGCAATATTTATTTGGGGATTGACAAATTAAGTTTCCTTAGAATGTAGAATTAACAAAAATTCTGAGTTTTTACTTACCATGTTTCTTCTGTGTACCGTTTATAAGGCTTCAGTCCAGTCAAACTTTTCATCTGAACCATCTAAGCAAAGATAAAAAGAAAATGTCAGTCTTACTCTAGTGTTACTTATATCTCACAATATTGTGACATTTTTTTAAATGATGCAAAAACTTTGCAATGGATTCATCAGATTCCAGCCTGGTAGCCATGCATTTTGTTCTTTCTTTGCAATTACTAATCACTTTTTAGATCACATATTTTTCAGTCTTTTCTAACTTATCTTGTCAAAAGTTAAATCTTCCAGTTTCACTAGATGAGGCATTGTTGAATCTTTCATTATAACTTCACATCCAATTGTGTCCAAAAAAAGGAATGTAATTTTTTTCGCCCCCTCTACTTTCTTAGTTGTTTCTAAGTTCTAACTCTTGTCGCAAAACTTCTAATTCAGGCCTCCACAAAGTCAGGGTCTGTAAGGGATAGCATATTTTCTATTGGCAATGCCATTGTTATAAAGTGTGATTTCCTTCATATTTTATCAGTCCAGCCATAGTTGTTTATCTTGCATACTGCAAGCAGCTGTACAATTACTGCTTTGGCATTTATATAGTGTATGACTTAATTATGCTAATTAGGCATTCATTTACATATCACTACAAGCGGCCTATCCATTACTAGCAAGACCCATGAAATGCCATAGTGGACATCTTTGCAATTTTAGAATAGAATAAAAAGATGCCTCTGATGGAATTTGCATGGGTCTTGCTCGTAATGGATAGGCCACTATTTAAAACTATAAAGAATAGGATTTCTTTTTTTGCTCTATTATTGAAATCTATGAATTCCTTTGTATTCTATTCCTAAATTGCAAAGATGCCCACAATGGAATTTCCATGGGTCCTGCTAGTAATGGATAGGCCTTTATTTAAAACTTTAAAGAATAAGATTACTTTTTTTCTCTATTATTGAAATCTATGAATTCCTTTGTATTCTATTCTCTAAATTACAAAGGAATTCTTAGATTTTAATAATAGACAAAAAACTTCTTTTTTTTATGAATTTAAATAGGGTCCTATTTATTATTAATAGGATCCATCATGGGAATCTTTGAATTGTCAAATTTAGGAATCTTTGAATTTTCTTTTTTTTTTTTAATCATTTCACCCCAAACCAATAGACCAGTAGCATGATAATTTGACGGGACAGAGGGTTCTCCAGAGTTCTTTAAAACAGGAACTGCAAAGGTGGGCTTCCAATATGCTAGAAAGTAAGAAGCAGTGAGGCAATTGTTGTAGAATTTGGAGATAACTGGAGCCAGCTCAGGCGCTCATTTCTTTAGGACAACAGCTGGGATCCCGTCACCCTTGCTTGTCTTGTGGGAGTCTAGTCTGAAAATGATGTCTGAAACCAGTGACGGGGGTCATATGAATGTCACTCAGTACAGTCTCCATTCTAGGCAGGGAAATCAAGTAATGGGACTCCAGATGAGTCGAGTGCAGTGTTGGAAGAGAACTTTCAAGAAAATCACTCAACCTTATCTTCCGTAGATATCAGAACGTCAAATTGAGTGATGAGACGAAGGACTGAGGATTTGTTGTTATTCAACACACACTTGTAGAGATACCAGTAATCTCTAGAACCAAACTTATTGGTTTCTATTTTTAAATTGCGTAGATATTAAGAAGTTAAAAAATAATAAAATTTTGTCATATATGGGGGGGGCGGTCTATCTATAACTGCCAGTGTTTGCAGTTAGAGTTACAATTGACTGTGGATTTCAATATAACTTTTTAACTACCAGAGAGAAACATCAGTAATGATTTTACTATAAGAATGCATTGAAAATGAGGAAGAAAGGGATTGTCAGTGGTCAGGAATGAAAGCAAGCATTACTTTTAGAATTGGGCTAATAAATGTAAAATTGAAATGCATTACTGATGATTTTACTATAAGAATGCATTGAGAATGAAGAATAAAGGGATTGTTAGTGGTCAGGAATAAAGGCAAGCATTACTGATAGAATAGGGCTATTATATGTATAATGGAAATGCATTGCTAATAATTTGACTATAGGTATGCATTGGAAATGAAGAAGAAAGGGATTGTCAGTGGTCAGGAATGAAGGTAAGCATTACTGATAGGTCTATTATATATATAATGGAAAAGCATTGCTAATGATTTTACTATAGGTATGCATTGAAAATGAAGTAGAAAGGGATTGTCAGTGGTCAGGAATGAAGGTAAGCATTACTGATAGTATAGGGCTATTATATATATGTATAGTGGAAATGCATTGCTAATGACTTTATTATAAGGATGTATAATTGTTATCATTACAAACTTTGTTCTACTAAAATCATCCAAAATATGTTTAACAACAAAAATTCTTACTGCATTTATTTTATTTTTCATGTCAGCTTTTCATGATTCTTCATTTAATCTCAGTGAAATTTCAGATTGTCTTGGATTGTGTTCTTCTTTTGACAATATTCAAAATGTCACCATCTTGGATGTTTTGGTCAGGATTGTAAGTGACTGATGTTTCTTGATCACATGACAATTCCATGTTGGAGAAAATTCTGGAAGGGAAAAAATAGCATAGAATTTTAATACAAAACTTTGTTTTTATATCAAAGTTAACTGGGGTAAATCATTTTTATATCCACCCTCTACTGAAAAGTACAAGGAATTTTTTTACCATTTTTATTTAGTCATCTTCAGCCAATAGTCTTAATTTGTCTAAATTTCTTGGATGAAGCCTTGTCAATTATTATTCATTTTTCACTAGTATTTCTTTCATCTTATTTCTCTTGCTTTTCCACCAAGTAGTAATAGTCTTAAATTGTCTGAATTTCTTAGATGAAGCCTTGGCAATTATTATTCATTTTTCACTAGTATTTCTTTCATCTTATTTCTCTTGTTTTTCCACCAAGTAGTAATAGTCTTAAGTTGTCTGAATTTCTTAGATGAAGCCTTGTCAATTATTATTCATTTTTCACTAGTATTTCTTTCATCTTATTTCTCTTGCTTTTCCACCAAGTAGTAATAGTCTTAAATTGTCTGAATTTCTTAGATGAAGCCTTGGCAATTATTATTCATTTTTCACTAGTATTTCTTTCATCTTATTTCTCTTGTTTTTCCACCAAGTAGTAATAGTCTTAAGTTGTCTGAATTTCTTAGATGAAGCCTTGGCAATTATTATTCATTTTTCACTAGTATTTCTTTCATCTTATTTCTCTTGCTTTTCCACCAAGTAGTAATAGTCTTAAATTGTCTGAATTTCTTAGATGAAGCCTTGGCAATTATTATTCATTTTTCACTAGTATTTCTTTCATCTTATTTCTCTTGCTTTTCCACCAAGTAGTAATAGTCTTAAGTTGTCAGAATTTCTTAGATGAAGCCTTGGCAATTATTATTCATTTTTCACTAGTATTTCTTTCATCTTATTTCTCTTGCTTTTCCACCAAGTAGTAATAGTCTTAAGTTGTCTAAATTTCTTAGATGAAGCCTTGACAATTATTATTCATTTTTCACTAGTATTTCTTTCATCTTATTTCTCTTGTTTTTCCACCAAGTAGTAATAGTCTTAAGTTGTCTGAATTTCTTAGATGAAGCCTTGGCAATTATTATTCATTTTTCACTAGTATTTCTTTCATCTTATTTCTCTTGTTTTTCCACCAAGTAGTAATAGTCTTAAATTGTCTGAATTTCTTAGATGAAGCCTTGGCAATTATTATTCATTTTTCACTAGTATTTCTTTCATCTTATTTCTCTTGTTTTTCCACCAAGTAGTAATAGTCTTAAATTGTCTGAATTTCTTAGATGAGGCCTTGTCAATTATTATTCATTTTTCACTAGTATTTCTTTCATCTTATTTCTCTTGCTTTTCCACCAAGTAGTAATAGTCTTAAGTTGTCTGAATTTCTTAGATGAAGCCTTGGCAATTATTATTCATTTTTCACTAGTATTTCTTTCATCTTATTTCTCTTGCTTTTCCACCAAGTAGTAATAGTCTTAAATTGTGTGAATTTCTTACGTGCAGCATTGGCAATTATTATCTATTTCTCTTGCTTTCACACAAAATAAGTTGAAGAAAAGATTTAAATTGGAAGAGATGTTGTTCTATAAAGAAATTCTAAGAATACCATGAAGAGAACATGATTACAATTAAAACTTTTTAAGGAAAATTGAAATTACAAGTAAACTTTTACTTACAAGCAGAAAAAGACCGTAGAAATTTATGGGACAAATAATGCGAAAAGAGTACCTGTAGAATTTAACACGCACAAGGCAAGAGAAGCAATTGGAAACAGGAAATAGCAACTACAAAGAGACTTTCATTTAGAATCAGAAAGAAACAGTTGAAACTTCTGTGGTGCATAATGAGAAAAGAGGACTTGGAGAATTTAACACACACATGGCATATTTAATATAATCAGGTAGGAAACAATGAATAATTTATTTAATGAATTTGATTTTGTTCTGCTGTTGATACACCTCAAAGGGAATAGTAAAAAGTAAAAAGTTGCTGAGAGCATAAAAAACAGGAAGTTGTGAAGTGCTACGATTATCCACATCTTGAAAGGATATTACATATAAAAGAAGATCTCTGTCCAACATTCACTGCCATATGAAAAAGTTGATATTACAGTGCTGTGTGAAATCTCCTCAAATGTGTAGAAATTAAAATTTCAGCCTCTTCATATTTATATTAGTTAAAAGCAGAAATCCTTGGAGAATTTAAATCATCAATTTGTTTTTGTCAAACAGAAACACCATTTACCGAAAATATGCTGTGGATTATAAAATAAAAATACAATACAATTTTGCCATTATTTAATCAGAAAAGCTTTTAATTGCTTTTATAAGAAAAAGAAAATACGATCTCCTCACATGTGCAGAAGAGATTTGAAGTGATGTAGTTGCAGTTCTAATGGCAGAAAATGTGAGCAACAAGAAAGTCTTAAGAAAAATAGGAACAACAAGGAAACTTATACTTACAATCAAAATGAGACAGCTGAAATATCATAGACACATAATGAGAAAAGAGGGCTTAGAGAGTTTTAAACTCACAGGACATAGTGGAGGCAGAGAGAAACAGAGAGCAACCCAATGAACGTTTTTGTGGAAATAGATGTCCGAACAAGGACAAAGTGGGGTTAAAAGTTACTTAGAACAACAAAGTAGAGGAAATTGTGGAAAGCCGTGATTTTCTTCAATGGACATGACACGTAAATGATTTGAATGAATGATAGAACAGGAAGAAGGATGGTAAATGAAGTTATTTATAGAAACAAAAACAGGCCAGATATGGGTTGGTGAGACTATTTAACCCATAGTTGGATGCCTTGAATTCAGAATTGTCCTTCTCCTAGATCAGTTACTGTTCAAATCTATAGGACCCAGTCTGTCCTGCTTGTTGGAACAGTTCCAGATTCAGATCCTCCTCACTCCTTGGAGGAACCCCTCCCTTATTGACCATGACTTCAGGTGTATAACTGTACATACTAAGCTTGGCCAGATGAGGGTTGGTGAGGCTATTTAACCCATAGGTGGAGGTTTTGAATTCAAAGTTGTCTTTTTCATTGACTGGTTGCCACCCAAAGCAATAGATATGATGGGCAATGAAAAGTAAATACCTAACAATATGAAATGCTGTGTATCTGATAGTAGAGGACACTATCAATCCTATGAAGTTAGGTTGGCCAATTCAATTACATATCGACACTTGTTGAGTTATTTAATGTTAATAATAAATCTTATTAGACAAACAAATCACAATGAGTTGATAGAAAGGTAAACACAGGTCAGATTTACACGAGAGTCGGTAATTATCCAGATGTTCCTCTTTTGGAAAAGGGGGTCTTATCTAGTTAGCACATTCTAAGGTCTGCTGACAGGGCAACCTACTACAAATACTTTGCAGGGAAACAGGTGATTGATTCAAACTAGAATTGTTCCCAATAAGACTTATTAAAAGAATTGAAAATAATTATTCAGAAATAATTACGTTAAAGGTCAGAAATTTCCATCGGGATAATATTAAATCAGATTTTACTTTTCTGAGATGAGGTATTATGTACACTATTTACATTATTCGGACTATTGTCCTCATCTTTGTCGCCATGTTTATCACAACGTTTCGGCCGTTGTACACTCGGGCCTTCTTCAGGTGGTTGAAATGTCGAACTGAACCCTTTATTTCACTCTAGTTCCACATGCCATGTCTAACAGATGTCGGTTATCTCCTGTTAATTCCCCTCTGAAAGTTCTCCACAATGGAGAAAACATGGTAGAAGACGGTGAAACAATGGAGAAAACATGGTAGAAGATGGTGAAACAATGGAGAAAACATGGTAGAAGACAGTGAAACAATGGAGAAAACATGGTAGAAGACAGTGAAACAATGGAGAAAACATGGCAGAAGACGGTGAAACAATGGAGAAAACATGGCAGAAGACGGTGAAACAATGGAGAAAACATGGCAGAAGACGGTGAAACAATGGAGAAAACATGGTAGAAGATGGTGAAACTAAACAGTAAATGTGACTTGCAACAAAGTTAATGTTGAAAAATTAATTGATAAAAAACCAGATAGAGAAAAAAAAACATTTAACCAACATATGTTCTTCAATCATATTCATATTGAAAAATACTTTTATTTTCACTTGATAAACTTAATTCAATTTTATGTTATTCAATGCATTAAAAATTTTGCTAATGTTGCAGTTTGATTAATAATAGGCCTTTGACATCTGTGGCCAATCTATTTTCCACGGTTGCAAATCGGATTGACTTGCTTATTGGTATTTTACTATGAACTAGTTCACTTTTTGTGCCTTTACATATATGCAATATTATTCACTTGATCTATGTGCAGCACCAAGATGGAATACAGGCAGAATATCAATGCAAATTTTCACATAATCGTCTTTTTCGGGTTGGATGTCATCTCATTGTTTTAATATTATTTTTGACTTTTTTTTTTTTTGTTTGTCATTTTGACTTTCATTCTTTCTAATGCGCCTTTCATTTTCCTTCTTTGTTAATCTTTCTTTCATTCTATTTTTTTTTATTTTCTCATTTGACTTTATTTCTTTATACTTTTTTTTTCTTTTTCTTTGGTAATTTCATTTTCTTTATATATATATATATATTAGTGAATATACATAATATCCAATGTGGATAACACAACTCGGTGTTCCCATACATAATATATATTATATATATATAAGATGTATATATGTATGTATAATACACACACACACACATATATATATATATATATATATATATTCAGTCATATGAGCATGAGTTTGTAACCCTGGGTTTCACGCTTTTGCAATATACGTACACATATATATATATATATATATATATCATATATATGCATTACATATGTATAATATATATATATCATATGTATGCATTACATATGTATAATATATATATCATATATATATATATTACATATATGCATTACATATGTATTATATATATATATATATATATATATATATATATATATATATATATATATAATCTAATAATAAATCAAGAAGACTCTAAAAATCGAACTTGGTAAGAATTTATTTGATGAATATTTTCATATTCATCTCTTCAGGCCGAAAGTTTTTTTAGAAATGTAATCAATCTGGCCAGACAGATAGAAAAAAAAAAAGAGAAAAGAAAACAAAGAAAATGGAATAGGAAAAGGAAAAATAATTCAGAATAAAAAATGAAAAAAAGAAAAAGAAAATTTCGAATATAATTTTTTTTTAAATTAAAGCCAGCAAGGAAGCAAGAGAGTGGGGGTATAGAGAGGGGAAGGAGAGATTGAGAGAGAGAGAGAGAGAGAGAGAGAGAGAATGAAAGGAAAGAAAGAAGGAATAAATGAAGAGGCAATACAAATAAATAGGATGACTTTGAAACTATAAATTGATGTTATCTATAATATATATATATATATATATATATATATATATATATATAAAATTTATTTCAGGATAATACACAATAAAATGTCAAAATCTCTACACAATTGCAGTCGTGTTTCAGTGTGTATCAATGTATCTCACATATAAAGATCTACATGTCCTTGCCATTTTTTAAATTTTCCATTTTTCCTTAGGAGTTTTATTATCATCTTTTAAACTCCAAAAATATTTAGAAGGTGATGTATTATTTCTCCTAATAAATAGAGATAATATATCATTTTCTAAATATGTATTTATTTATCAACTATAAAATGTTTTTATGTAAGAAATTCACAAAGTATTGTTTAGATTTTGTTAAATTACCTTTCCACCCCACTTGTATTTCTTAGGAAATGGCATTTGTTTAGTTTGCATAATCTATATAATCGTTTGCATCCACTTTAGTTTATGTCTGGCTGCCGTTAGTTTTTTTTTTTATTTTTGCTTCTTCATTCTGTTTAAATTTAACGTAGGTCATATTTGATTCGTTGATCAGAGTAAAGCCCACAAAGCTTATAATCCAACTTTTTTCTTTTTTTCGTGAAAAGAAGTTATATTTTGCTTTTAAATCTAAATAAATCGTTCACTCACTAGTAATTTACAATTACCTGATGAAATGGATTGATACACATTGAAACATGACTTCAATTGTGTAGCGATTTTGAGATGTTTTTGGTATATCCTTAAGTAAATACTATTGCTCTACTTTGTATTGAACCCTCTTTTAAGTTAAATATTACAAACGCTGGAATTGTACTCTATTCGTTCTCATCTTACATGGAAAAATATATATAGATAGATATAGATATATAGATATACAATAATAATAATAATAATATGGGTACGTGGCTGTGTGGTTAAAACATTCTTTCGCCACGAGACGCGAGTTCGAATCTCACTATGATCGATTTGTCATAAATGTGACGTCTTGATGTTATTAATCTGGAGGTGGCGATCCCAACGTGCGGCATCTTTGGAGAGTTCTATAGGTTGACCCAAGCCTTGTGAGTGAAACTTGGCAGCCATCAGTGGTTGTGCTAGCATGAAGTCACAAGTTAGCTTGACCGAGGGCCTGAGCGTACTATCCTTATTCAGACTTATTCAGATAACGTACTCTATAGTTGGTCAGCAATACACTTTTTAGCTGTTTATTTTAGAGATATTTATCGAGAGGTATTTTTACGGTATTTGTTTGGAATTTGCCTGCTATTTTCTTTATTCGAGAGAGACTCTGAGCAGACATTAATCCATTTGTTACACTTACCAAATCTTAAGTGAACAAACAGGTATGTTTACAGCCATGTATAAGTCTAAATCTCTTTGAACTGACTGACCCTCAGCCATTGCCTTCTAACACCTATAAATTGAATAGAGATGGTATTTTACCCCGGTGTATATTTAGGGGTATTGTATTTAATTATAAAGTACTCCATAAATTCATATAATTATAGGTGCTAGTGCTTGGCATGGCCAGCCAATTGGCCGAATCAAGCCTCTCCGACCTCTTGTCTAGTCCAAGTAAAGGCCAAAGTGGTGTATTATGAATCAGAAGCATCTAATCCTGACACCTGAAGGCTTCAATCCCATCCCCAGACATTACGGATCGCCACAGTCGGCAAACAGGTGCCTCATTGTAGGGTACCCCTCTGCAGAGGTGCAGTCAACGAATTCTGAAGCCCGAGCCGACAGGGTGGATGGGGATTTAGAGGGACTACAAATTGGATAATAATATTAAAATTCTCAGGAAAGTAGGTTAATGGTTGAGAAAAAAATCTAAAAAAACAAACGGGTTAAGAATTGTTTTAAACAATAAAATGAATTTAACGGTTTCAAGGAGAATAAAACCCAGAATTAACTAACCAAGATTTAGTAAAATTGAACAAAATCAAGGTTCCTACACTATACATTTTCCGTCAATAAGAAAAAGATATGATTGATGTGCTGTCCAAATTTTTTGGTGCTGAGAAATTAAATTTGGTGGTTTGTTTACATTCATTCTATCTGTCCAAAACATGTATATTCATACAGAAAAGAGTGACCCAAATTGTTCTTGACAAAGAAAGCATCTAGATTTTATTTAATTCCCATGTCCGCCCCCAAACACCATCATATTTACAGAAAGTTCTAAAAACAACCAGAGTGCTATGTGGTTATTAACAGACCTGCTAAGATTAAAATGTTTGGTGGAGGAATTTGATATATCAATGACAAATTTGGGGCAAGTCATCTCTAGATACAAGGGCCCACCAGACCTGAGACACACAGAGACAGAGAATCAGACTTGACAAGGTGTCGTCAGACTGCTGCCACCTCACAAAAAATACATACACATTTTCGGTGGGTGGAGTGAACACACAGACGTACACATGGTAAGCACTTCCTTCCATTATTTTATGACAATTACTGCTGGATTCTTAAATTACCACCCGGTAAAAATGGGAGAAACTGATTAGACCCGGGAACAACAGCAATTAAGGGGATGTTCTATGCTACTCAAAACCCCCTGATCAGAGGCTTTGCAACTAAATGTAGTTTATCATCATACCAAGTACATATCAATCGAAGAAAAAGAGGAGAAAAAAAGACGGAAATGAAAAGTATTAATAGGGTGCGAGTTTATATATGTGTGTGTGTGTGTGTATATATATATATATATATATATATATATATATATATATATATATATATATATGTATAAAAGTAGAGGTCTCTTGAGAGGGTTTGACATTCAGCTCTTCTCCACAAGCTGATCTGTTACGGTGTCTCTGGACACTTTTTTTTTTTTTTTTTTTTTTTTTTTTTAACTAATCCAGTCTTTTCTATTAAATCCTGAAATGGAAGTTATCATGAATGGCCACTCGTCTAGATCATTTCTTACTAATGCGAGTGTCCCCAGGGCTGCCTCCTAGCTCTTATGCTGTTTTTAATTTTCATTAACGATCTTCTCGATGACATCAGCTCTCAGCCTGACATCTACACTGATAACAACTATTTATTCCTGCCTCAATAATAAGGCTTATCAATCTGACAAGGTCAAAATAGCAGCTGATGTCCAAAACGACCTCAAACCCATCATTAACTGGAACAAAAGACGGCTTGTTAATTTTAACACCTCCAAGACTAAACTTCTCTTCATTAATCATCTGAAAGACCCCTCGCTGCCTTCCATCAATATGGCTGATGCTAACCTCCAGGAAAGTGACTCATTGCGCCTTCTTGGGCTAACGTTTTCAGCTGATATTGAACTGGAAACTCTATATTGAATCCACTACTAGGTCAGCTGCTAAGAAAGTCGGTTCAATGTGTCGAGCGAGAAAATTTTCTCTCCAGAATCTTAGATATCTATATATCTCATTCATGCTTAGAATATTGCTGTCACATATGATCCAGTTCCCCTGCTATTCACATTCAGCTCTTTGATAAAATCCAAAGAAGAATCAGCAATATTATTGGTCTTGATCTGGCGACTCAACTTCAGTCACTTTCTCAAGCCGTAAGTTTACCTCTCTACAACTTTTCTACAGTGTAACCCGGATATAAGAGAGTTGCCGGGACTGGAGAAGAAGTCTCTTATATCCGGGTTTCTATTATATCCGGGTTTGGTCTATTTTATATACATTAACACAGGCTCTAATTTGGGACCAGAGAAAATCTCTTATATCCGGGTTTTCTTATATCCGGGTTACTTACACTGTATATATATTTTCATGGTAATTGTTCAGGTCAGCTCTTCGCTATGGTACCTAGAGTTTTTTTTTAATTTAAGCGCAGTAATAAACTGGCATCGAAATCTCATCAATTTACTGGCTAGATGTAGCCGTAAATTCTATGCTAACAGTTTTTTCGCGCTTCTCATTTGTGGAAATCCCTTCTGGCGCCATGCTTTCCAGTCAACTTTAATTTGCAAAAATTTAAATGCAATGTCAATCGTTACCTACTTTCCTCCTGATTACTCTTTCCTCTTCCCGCTCATTATTAATGTTTCTGTACCTAATTCTTCCACAGCCTATAATCGCTTGTATTTTAATGACTTTACTGCTTTGTATAGGGTGATACCAATTAAAAAAATCTGTAGAAGAGTGACTGTAAACAAAATTGACCCCCTTACGTACACACTCCCTCCAACTGCCCAGTCAGCATAAATAAACAACCCGAATTTTATGAAGGCAAATAGCCAGCAATGCCAGCCCTAAAAAGTTAAACCTGATGTTTGTTTTTTCCTCCACCTTCCACATACTCAAACCCTTTTTATATACAGCCTTCTAAGGAGTAAACTCATTTTTTGAGTATTTTTGTCTTTCTATGCGACCAGCCCATCACCATACAGCATTGATTCCTGTGTCCACACTGAAATGTAGTGGTTTCACAGTGGAGGCTTGTATTTGTACTAAGTCGGTCCTAAAATAGTTTTGATGTACAAAATGTTAGGAACTTGATATAATAGGTAATGACGCAGTAATCTAGTTGGGGTGGCTGATACTTTAATATCCGACTAACGGTCGTCCGACAGTGACTGACTGACCAGCTCTCACTCAGCGCCTGCTACTACTCCTACTTATTATAGGTGGGAGAGTCTATTAACTATAGAATAGGTGTGTTCCACTACAACACTAAGTCTTCTAAAAATATAAGTAAAATGTAAATATGTACTTGAATATATATACATACATATATATATATATATATATATATACACACACACACATATACATATATATAGACACACACATGCACACATATATATATATATAGACACACACACACACACATATATATATATAGACACACACACACACACATATATATATATATATAGAGAGAGAGAGAGACACACACACACACATATATATATATATACACATATATATATATACACACACACACACACATATATATATATATATATATATATATATATATATATATATATATATATAAATAAATTTCCGTCACATTAGATCTTTTTATTTTACAACCTTTCGTCTGTTCCTACAGATTTATAAATTCATAAAACAGGATCTTTTCATTCATAAACAGATTCGGGGTTTTTGTATATTATTGAATTGTTCGCGAAGATGGATTTCTCACCATTTAATCATTAACCTTTGTATTTGTTTTATGTATGAATAATTCATGAATTTGTAAATTGATTGCACCTTTATTGAAATATATATATACATACATATGTCTGTGTGTGTGTGTGTGTAGGCAGCATAGCTTCATTGAAGCGTGTTTGGTTGAATAATCTGGACATATGTCTATTTTTATTTCAATCCTCTCAAATTCACGGATCAATTTCTTAATGTTGTCATTAAATTCATTAAGCCATTTTTTTTTTTAAATTCTTTTATTTTCCTAAATACTTTTAATCTCATCCAAGATCATCTTTAGGGGTGAATTGCTAAGAATGTAATTAATTGCTAATTAATATAACTGATAGTTATGAATTTTTCTTGTAGAAGTTACTAAATGGTACTAATGGACATTGAACATCAAACAGGTGCCTAATGAAATCCATTGTATATATGCGCTCCATCTTATCAAATGAGAACCCTAATGATATTAAATTTTATGTGTGATCCACTAGAAGACCTTTTAAGGATCGATATTACAATCACATATCCTCTTTTACTAATACAAGCAAATGCAACATGACCTCACTTTACTTTTGGAAACTGAAGTAGGAAAGCAAAACACTTAAGTTTAAATGGAAAATCCTAAAACAAGCCAGAACTTGCAAATCTCTGAATCTTGTTTGTTTTTATTTTTGCAGGAAAAAATATGTATTTATTAAGCCTTTGAACAACAGTCAATTATTAAATCAAAGATTTGAAACCACCGTTTTTGTAGGCATATTAAAGATCTAACATTACAATTTTACCAAACTTTCAAATCCATAACCCTAAACGTTTAAAATTATAACTCACCTCATTTGATATACTTTCTACCCTCTTATATACCTTTCTACTAATCTATCTTAGATTATGAATCTTAAAATGCTTTTTGCACATATATACTACTAGTAATAGTATCAAATAAATTGATTTACATCCATACTTATTCTACAATTAACACAGTCTGTCGGACTGTGTTAATTGTTAAATTTTAATAAGTCAAAATTTGTTTATAAAAGTTATATTAATATCCCATACTTTATACACCTTTCTACTTATATCTTAAATTCTGAACTAAAACTTATTGTAAAAAAAAAACAAATAACTTATGTATTCAACAAACCAAGAAAAAATCTCCACCTCTTATTAATTTACAAAATATATTCATTGATTACAAAAAGAGTAGCAATAAATCCAGCTTAAATATGTGCAATTCAGCTCTGGCTTCGTTTTAAAATTACCAAAAGGGTTTCAAATTACTACTACAGCCATAGGCTAAATTTATCCCTCCTTCCACCTTCATCGTCTCACTCTTTCCTATTTCCACTTTCCTCTCCCACCCCTCACTCTTGGAAGGCTTGGAAGTGCTGTATCTAAAGCCTTGACCGTTGCTGTTGATTTCAATTTTTGGGGTCGAGCCATCACATTAACACTGCAACAATCCTTCACCAAACTGCTATCAACAAGTTTTCACTGTCACCATTTTGCCTTTCCTATCTTTTCTTTACCCTTATGCATCCCCTCTTAAATGTTTTTTTTTTTTTTTTCCAAACAAATAGAAAAAAGGAAGTGACGTTCCACGAGCGGCCTGCTTATGAATAGAATTGTTCAAAACCATTTTGGTTCTCACCAGTCGAGGTGCAACTAAATGCACCGAAACAAGGTTGCATCTTTGTATTGAGTAAATTGTTTTGTGTATATGAAAAAATTATAATAAATAATTATTGCTCTACTCTCGATATTGGTCACTCTTTTGAATCAATGCTGTGAACATTAGAATTTATATATTATTTTCATTCTCATTGCATTCGTATATATATATATATATATCCTCATTTAGCTACAGAGGAAGCGTCTGGTTAGCAAGGTCGAATTGCTGCTTTTAAACTACAAATTTTCCATGTTTTCTCTCAAACGTATGAACAATATACTAAAATAGTTGTCGGACTTAGTCCATTTCATAATATATGCCGTCATTTGTTTACATTAAGATACAGTTCGAGCAGATGTGAGCGTTCGAGAGAGAAATCATGGGAAATTTGTAGTTTAAAAGTAGTAATTCGACCTTGCTAATCAAACGCTTCCCATACACACGCGCGCACACACACACACACATATATATATATATATATATAATTATTTAAAAAATTATAACATAAATATGTTATAAAATCACTACAAAAATAGCCATTTTGTTTCAACACCTCTG
Source organism: Acanthosepion lycidas (assembly GCA_963932145.1). Lineage (NCBI taxonomy): Eukaryota > Metazoa > Mollusca > Cephalopoda > Sepiida > Sepiidae > Acanthosepion > Acanthosepion lycidas. Next base: position 9,486,186 of record OZ010612.1, on the reverse strand, counting down.
GTGTCTTATCAAGTGATGATGTTGATAAGATAACTTGATAAGACACCGGAGGTGTTGAAACAAAATGGCTATTTTTGTAGTGATTTTATAACATATTTATGTTATAATTTTTTAAATAAATAATTGTATCTGCTCTACTCTGTATTGAGCACACTTTTAAGAATAGTAATTGTTGGTTATTGGAATTCATTCCGTCTACACCAATTATATACTTATATATATATATATATATATATATATATATATATATATATATATATATATATATATATAAAGAATTAATGGATTTATTTACTTTAATCCAACATTTTTACTAGTTTAAATGTTATTTTGTTATTGTTAGTGGATACCAATGCTTGATTTAGACGCCCCGTTTTATTATTTTAAACAGCGTGTATTACGTCTATTTGTCTGTACACTTGAGAAAAGTCGCCCTCTGGTCAGAAGATTGGAGGTTTTGAGTAGCGTGGAACCGCCTCTAAACTGCTGTTGATCCCAGTTCCATCTTGAGCCGGGGTGATAGTACCTATTAATACCCCAGCTTTGGTCAAATAATGAATCCCCAAACACTATGAAAGTTTAAAAATACCAGCAATACATTTTTATATAAAAAAATTACCAACGGTAAATATTTATAGTTGCTAACAAAATATTTATATTTGCTAACAATACATTTTATAGCAAAATGACCAACAATACATTTTTATCTGTAGCTGAAGTCATTAAATTCTGTTCAAAAGTTTCTGGCATTAAATAACCCATAGAGGTTGATATGCCGCTAAACAAAATCAAACCATTAACATGAAATAAAAAAAAAACTTGAGAAAGAAGTTTTTGCTAGCCGGCATGCTCCTTATTGAGTTTTCTCGAGTATATAGGCAAGTAGACGTAATACATACGGTTTAAAATAAAAATAAAAAAGCGCAGCATTTATTTTAAACTTGGATATGTATTTATTATTTTCATATATATATATATATATATATATATATATATATATATATGTGTGTGTGAAAATATATAGAAAATAAGAAAGAATTCGTTAGGTAAATAATCCAATAATTTTGATTTCAATAATGAATATACTATTAAAACACGTAAATTTCAGAAATAAGTTATTCCAAAAAAAAAAAAAAAAAAAAAAAATTTCGCTTGAAGATGGAACAGAGCTTACTTTAATTCAATTTAATTCAAATAATTATATTGAAGTTTTCGGCTCTTGTTTTGAAACATGAGAACTCTTATGTAGCGTGTTGGAATCATATTTTTAAATAAATAAATAAATAATAAATATGTATGTAATTGTTGCGTGTGAGCATGTCAATATAAAAATATGTACAATTCATTATTATCTCTCTCTTCTTCTCTCCTCTTCTAATGTTTTCTGTTATTTTATTCTTTATGGTTTAATGCAGTAAAAACAGTTGTAAGTTTAAATATTTCTCACAAAGTATCTCCGCCAAAATGCGTTAACATCTGTGCGCACCAAAATTGCAAGACAAAACATTCTACCCGAAAATCAATCTGCACACTTTAGATAACAGATGTTACCAGTATGCATATTTATATATGGGTACATAAGTAAATGCTTATAAAAATACATACTCAACTTAACATATATACCTAAGAATACATACATAGCTCTGATATATATATATATATATATATATATATATATATATATATATTATTATTATTTTTATTACAAGTGATTAGAACAGAAACATGTTGAAATCGCTACACAGTAGCTTTCGTGTTTCAGCACAGTGTTGTGCCCTTTCAAGCGATGGTAAGTGACTGGTGATTAAATGATTTTTAAGAAAATTTCAAAAAAGCCTATATATATATATATATATATATATATATATATATATATATCCAGGTAAGATAAGAACAAATTGAGTATAATTCTATGTTCGTAACATTTAATCAAAAAGAGAGAGTATAGACCAGTAATTTACCATCGCCCGAGGAGACTCATTTGGAGTGTTGAAACACGATTGCTATTGTGTAGTGATTTTAGGCATGTTTCTGTTTTAATCTCCGATAATATATATATATATATATATATATATATATAATTATTTAAAAAAAAAATATGATTCCATATCTACTTCCAATTCAATTATAGAAATTAAATTAAAGTACCTAGTTTTGTTTCATTTTCAAGCGAATTTTAGAATTTGAAAATGAAACAAAATTCGGTACTTTAATTTAATTTCTATAATTGAATTGGAAGTTTTTAGCTTCTGTTTTTGAAACATGGTAATTTCTGTGTAGCGATGGAATCATATTTTTTTAAAATAATAATTATAATCTAGGCTCTACTTATGTATCGAGCACTGTTTTTTAAAAATAAAAACAAAAATACTAAAGAACTTTGGATCATCAATCTAACAGTTCTTTCCTATTTTATCAATATATTTGCACAGACACGCATAGACACGATATTGGTATTTGTGCTGATATCACTATTTTCTCTTCTCCAATAGGTTGTCTGGCAAAATAAGAGTCACAGCTGCTTTGGAAAATGACTTCTGATCAGTTATTAACTGGGACTGGGAATGGCTCGTAAATTTTAACACTTCCAAACCGAAACTGTTGAAGACTGCATTGTGACTGCCAGGAATCTGCATTGAAGATTGAAACAAGTCCAAAATATTTATATATTTTAAATAATTGTGGCAATGAAGTCTTGTCTTGAAAAAGAATTTGTATTCTGTTCTGCTTGTCAAAAAAGAAAAACCGAAATCGGGTCGACTTTAGCAGGCCTCGGAATATGGGTATTGTTTGAACTTCCCTACTAGTCTTGGGTTGGTTTATTTTGTTTTACAGTATGTCAACCTCAATGTGTTATTTAATACCGACAAGATTTTTACAATAGATTTGTATGAATAGAATATTTATTTTTTGTAAGATATCAGTTTGTAGATCAGGTTTCATTGACATATTTTTGTAAAGAGAGTATTTGTCGAGAGTTTGGTTTCCTTGATATATTCTTTTCAGATACAATTTGTAGTGTGTAAAATAACCATAGCGGCAATGGTAATAATAATTATCAATTACTTTTCCCAAAATTTTCTTTCAAATTATTTGAATGAGATACAAATGCAAAAATATATGTTGCCCCTAGCCACTCAGCTGTTTATATAACACAAGACAACATAACTTATGTCTGCCTGTGGAAGTCCCTCATTATCTAATGAGACCTTCCATTTCTACTCTTCATGCCTCCTCCCTCTTCTAACCACAGGACAGATTGATGTGAACAATTGAAAGTTTGCCCCAGAATATGTGTGCGATTGTCCTTGTATTTGTGGGGTTAGAGTTCGAGGTGACCGCAAGTTTCGACATGGGTGTCAACTTGGGGATGGATTCGTCCATTATTGGTGTTCTCCAATATTACTTTGAATTGGGCCAACTGAAGCTGCGGTGTTGTCATTTTCCATTTCTTTTGGTTCGTTACTTGCAGCATTTGGTTTATGCTGTACATTGGGTGATAAGGGATTATAATCCATGTCGATCAACATAGAGGATTCACAAGGTCACTGCGGCTGGAACCCAGGGCCTGCAGACATATATGCTTCAGGGCTAGATTTGGTTAATCTATTTTCCATGTTGTTATCTTGAACTGGCTGCAAATCGAGGTGCTATAGGGAATGTAGCCAGAAATCTAGAATAGTATGATGATCTTATCTTTGCAAGTTGTGCTCATGTTGCATAATAGTGTGATAATAAATGGGTTGTTGATTTTTCTTTCCTTCAAAGCCATTACGACGGATAATAATAATTAAGAATCTTTTTGTTTGCTCTCTTTGATGTTGAGAGTTATCTCTATTGCATAAGCCCCCGTAGTGTAAATAAAGCTTCCCTTCTCCCATGTGGCCTGAATCCCTTTGGCCACATTTTCCACATGTTGGGTGACTTTTGCAACTATCCCTATGATACCTGAATATTTGGCACATGAAGCACACCTTAGCGGATTGGTTTATTTTGTCTTATGGCATATCTTCAATGGGCTATTTAATGCCGACAAGATCTTTAGGATAGGTTCGTATTAATAGAATATGTATTCATTGTAAAAAACCAATTTGTAGATCAGGTTTCTTTTATGTATAGTTCTAAAGAGGTTTTTTGAGAGTCTAATATATTGCTGGTAATATATTTTTCAAAAAATATATTCCAGGTAGTAATTTTTTCCCAATGATGTTTGGCTGGTAATAATATATTTCTTCAAAAATGTATTGCTGATAATAATTTTTCAAAAATCTATTGCTGGTATTTTTATTATAAAAACCTATTTTTACACTTTCATAATGTTTTGACCTCAGTTTGGGGGTTAACTAAGCTCAGACCCTAACAGGTGCTCCACCCCGGGTTCGAGTGGACGTGGGAACAATAGCAATTAAGAGGTTGTTTCCACGCTCCTCATAACCTCCAATCTTCTGATCAGAGGCCTTGCTGCCAGAGGTAATTTATCATCATACCCAGGACTATTTTTCTCAAGTGCACAGGCAATAAATAACAAAAACGCGCATCTAAATCGAACATTGGTATCCACTAATAATAACAAAATAAGATCTTTTTGATGATAAATTACATCCGGCAGCAAGGCCTCTGATCAGAAGATTGGAGGTTATGAGGAACTTCGAAACAACCAAGTTATACAAGTTTCATTAAATAAAACTGACAAGGTACTACAGTTAAGTATTTTTATTTAATTTTTCTTGTCTTATAGATTCTTTTCTGGACATAAATTATGTAGACATTGTCCAAATGTTTTGTATGTCTGAGCACTTTCAGCTATATGTTTAGCCATTATGAAGGATGATTTTATTTTAACTTTTAACTGAATGTAGGGACTGTTGTATCTAGAGTTATCGAAATGTTTTATTTTCCAAACACTGTCAGTACATTGTGGCAGTGTTCATACTTGATATTATTGAGTGTTGGCTTTTTCTTTTTTATTAATAATGCTTCCATTGTTTTTAGCCCTTTTTATATGTAGGATGTGGTTATTATGATTGTGTCATCAATTAGTATGTTGCGGATGGGGTTTGGTAGGTCTCCTTGTGTATTTAAATGAAACCAAATTGAGCTCTGGTCATAGAGATGTAATGTGAATCTTCTTGATAGGCATGTAGTGGTATGTCCAATATAATTATTCATGAATTTGTTTTGATCAGGAATGCAGTTCCTTAATGGACATGTGAATTTATAAATAATATTGGTTCTCTGTAATTTGGATCTTGCAGGTGATTCATTATTATCAATGATGAGGTTTACAGTTTTATGATTTTGTAGTAGATAATTAATTTTCTTGTTTTTGCCGACTGGAGTGGTCTATTTCTTTATAATGTTTCTAAGAGAAGATTCATCTTGCTTATAGTTACTGTGCCTTATGCACATTTCATTGAATATGACAGACAAGGTGCTTTGATTTATTTTTTTATATAATTTCTTTACGGATGATAAATTATATAAAAACTGCACAATTGTTCTTTTCTTCCGAGCACTTTCGGCTATACATTTAGCCATTTTCAAGGTTGAAATATATTAACTGTTACAAATATAATAGCATCATTTACATGTAAAAAAAAAAGCTAAAAATAATGGAAGCCTTATTAATAAAAACAAAATAACCAACACTCAGTCATATCAACTATGAAAACGAAGGCAATACCTTGACAGTGTTTTGAAAATGAAAACATTATATAAATACATACATACAACAATCTATTTCTTGTTAACAGTATCAAATAGTTGCCAAACATCAGGGATTTTTGTTTATAAAAATATTCTAATGTAGTGCAGTGAATTGTATGAATTAAATATATGTTGTGTTATGCATATTTAAATTTATTTAATAATGTTCTTATAATGTATTATGAATGTTTATTATTTTTCATACACATAATAGTTGGAATATAATATGCAAGTGTTTGTTTATTTATGTGGGTTGATATAATAATGTTTATTGAAAACAAATACTGAATTTCCTAATAAAAATGCTGTAAAAATAAAATAAAAAACAGTCTTAGCTTAAGAACCGTTTTAATAAAAATTAGTCATTGCACTTGGGAGGGGTCCAAGGTACATCAAGCTCCTAAATTATGCATCGTTTAAGCTGTATCTCAGGAGCACACACACACACACATATATATATATATATATATATATATATATATATATATATATATATATATATATATACAGGTAACAAGAGATTTAGTATTATATATCTTACAAATTAATATATTTTTATGTCCGTCTTGATATTTGCCCATATCTCCCCACTGAGAAGAGATGCAACACAAGGTCAGGCTTAATATGGGGAACTGAAGCACATACACTTGGGCCATGCACAAAAATTGCCCAGCTCATGCAACCATCAATTGCACTGGTCTCAGTAGTGACTACTGACCCCACTCTCTAGGCCATTGGTGGGGAGGGGCAGCCTCAGGCAGATGTTCCCTGGGGTTGGGCACCTTATCTATTTCCCTCAGCTGCGTCTCTGTCAGCAGATTGAGCCACAACTGAGGCGCATTCTGTCTGAAGAAATTGGGAGATGATAAAAAAAGAGACAGACATAAAAAAAATCTTATGTCCATCTTGATATTTATGTATGTCTCCCCACTGAGATGGGCATGCCAAACAGCATTAGGCTTAGCGTGGGGAGTCCAAGTGTGTACACCCAAACCATGCACAGAATTATCCCAGTCCCCGCAACTGTAGCAAATTATGATTTTTAAGGTATTAGAAATAACTTAAGAAATGGTGTACAAAAAAAAAAAAAAAAAAAACTGCAGATACAACTACAGTCTCAGTCATCACATGAAACTCCATGAGCAACCTGAACAGGCCTTACAAAACAGGCCAGGTCCTGTACAAAACAACTTAGTTTGCAAAATCTGCAATAAGCATTGCAAGTCACTTAGATTCACTTTTATTTTTTTATTTTTATTAGATGAAAGAAATACTAATAAAAAAAATCATAATAGCCTTATTTCAAGAAAAAATGACTCCTAATGCAACTAGAAAAGTACTGATTACTGTTCTGTCAACTAGAAAGGCATCAAGTATTATACGGCTTCAGTTTTTGTCAATAATAGAAATAATTATCTGTGTCAGATACTTGAAAAAATGGTTGAAATATTTATCCTGGGTCATTAATCAATAACAAAATGACTGAAAAATGTTAAATATTTATTTAATTTTTGAAATAATGACCAACTTTCATATTTTATGATTGTTACTGTAATATTTGTTTAAAGTTAAGCTCAAATATTTATCAATTGCATTAGAGGAATTTTCACGGCTATTTTAAAGCTGTAAAACTCACAAGGAACTTATTCAATCAGTAACTTGAGAATTTTGATTCACCAGAAAATTTGAATCGTAAAACTGTGAAATTTTCATTGTTATTTCTAGCATTTTATAAATTGCCCAACTGCAAATCAAATAAAGCATAATTTTATTAAATAATATTAATGAAAGACAATATTTTGTAGTGAGAGCAACAAATAAATCTCTAGATAACCTCTAACCTTTAGTACAAGACTATGTAGGAGTATAAATCCCTTCTCTAACGCAGTCTTATCATCTCTCAGTTGCGTCTCTGTCTTTGGGGAGAGTGTGTTCAAGGGCTTCTCTGACAGAGAGGCAACTGAGAAAATTATACTGAGAGGTGCCCAGCCCTGGGTAACAGCTGCACCAGAGCGAGGGATCGGTGCTTGAGGCCAGCGCAACCAACGTTTGCGGGAGCTGTGGGCAATTTTTGTCCCTTGCCCAGGTGCAAGCGCTCAGGTCCCCACTTTAAAAAGACCTTGTGTCACATCTCGTCTTTGTGGGGGAACGAGTAAACACTGTAGGGGTATGAAAACAAAATAATTAATAATAAAAGAAAAATTAAAAGTAATAAAAATAAGAATGATAATTAACAAAAAAAAAAAAAGTTATATTGATAAAAAAAATAGTTAAATAAAATATAAAATACTTCCATGATGCATCAGAACAGACATTTTACCACCAATTGAAACAAAAATCAAATTTTCTCTCTCTTCATTTTCGATGGCCAAAGGAAGCAGACATTCGTGTCAGTTCTCTGATAGAACATATTGCTACCAATAGATAAGTGTGAGCTTTTTACTTTTGTATAGATAGATGTGCTTTAAAATATACAATTGTTTCTTTGAAATGTATACAAAAGCATTTTATTGTTTTTGTATATGCTTATTTCATTGTATCCTGTATATGATTTTATAAGTTTGTTATGAAATGATAATGACATTTCAATCTCCAAACAAAATTGTGTATGTATACATGAAAAAGAAGTACTTTCAAGCAAGGCCAATGAATCACCATAACAGCCCATAATTCCAAGAAGACAAATTAAAGTAGATTTTAGTCAGCTTATAATTTAGATGAAAAGATAAAATGGACTCATTTAAAGCATATATTAAATTGTAAAGTTACATCTGTAGTGAGTCTCAATAAAAATATAAAAATAAAATATATAAACAAAAATAAAAAGAATTCAAATTAAAGCATGTGCATTTTCCTTTTAAACACTTATCTCTTTCTTTCTATCCCTCTAAACTTCTCTTTCTATACTTTTCTCTCTCTTTCTCTTTTTCTCTTTCTTTCTTTCTCTCTGTCCTTCTCTTTCTCTCTCTCTCTACTTCTCTTTCAACCTACGAGAAGGCAACCTTTAAATAAAATGAGGAAGATGAATAAAAAACTGAATGTGGTCAACATATTTTCTGGCTTTAAATAACCTACAAAGAGTTGATAACCCATAAAAACCAATCAGCACAACAGAATGAATTTATAGCAAGTCCCGATAAAAATAATAAGAATTCAGATTAAAATAAGGCATTTGCATTTGCAATTAAAACCCTTATCTTTTGCTGACTGTCTGTCTGTCTCTCTCTCTCTCAACTTTTTCTATACTTCTCTCAACTTTCAAGAAAGCAACCCTTAAATAAAAAGAGGAAGAAAAAGAAAAGACTGAACCCAGCCAAAAAACACAGGAGGTTTGCAGGATCAGAGCCTTCTTATCTGTGACTGAAAAATACCAAAAATCAGGGAGGCTCCATGCATAACTTCTGTTATAAAAACATTAAAAATAAAGGAACGCCAGAAAATAAAGTAATTTGGCCAATCAAAAAAAAAAAAAAAAAATTACACAAAGAGACTTTCGTTAGCTGAAACGAAGGTTTGCACCAGAATCCCAGAGCCTGGTCAAAAGTATATAAACCTGACACCTCTGTGATAGAAGCAGATCAGACAGAAAAAGAGGACAAAACAAAAGAACACTGCTGCTAGAGAAACCAGACATGTGTAGCATGTGGATAAGTAGATAAGTTGTCATCTACTAATGATATTTCTGCCCTGCTTAGGGTCGGGAAAAACACAGTATATTGACACCGACCTATTTCTGATATTATTACTACCCCTAATTGGTTTAACTTCAAAAAACTACACTACCGGAAATTTCTTCTGACTGCTACAAATATCTGCCTTATTAACAAACATTTTGCTATACCAGATACCAAAGAACTCACTCATCATGGTAAAGAAAATAAATAAAAATATTTGCATATACCCTCTTACTCCTTTGTTTTACATCCATTCCAATAAGCGTCACCAAGAATACCAACCCCACATGACCATACATCTATCAAACTTCTATAATAAAGTTACTTTACGTTTAATACCTTTCAGCTAACACACAAGATAGCACAAAGCTCTTTACCAACATGGTGGAAATCGGTAAGAGATAAAACAAACACTTTTTGGATCTGTTCAACAGAGATAGTCATGTGGATTAATTTGCTTTTAACCACCGTCAGCAAAGACCCATTGTGGAATCTAAAAAAGTATAATAAATGTAGTAAAGCCACTAAGACACAAGGTATTTCTGAGAGTGATAAAATAAGAAAAGGAGACATATTATTAGGGGAGCAGGAAGAATATAAGGAGCGGAATCAAGAAGACAGTAGATAACAATTAACATTGCATTTAAATTTTTAAAAATCAAAGTTGCTGGAAAGCATGGAGCTGGAAAAGATATCCACAAGTCAGAAGTATGAGAAAAGAAACTGTTTGTCAAGAATATGCAGCTGCATCTAGTGGAATCAACTGTAAATTGATGGGACCTTGTTGCCAATCTAGTACAGCGCTTAAATTCATAAAGTCTAGGTACGATAGCAGAAATTTCATGAGAACAATTACCATGAAAGTATTTATAGAAAAGGCAGAGGGAAACAGGCAGAAACTGAGATGCCAAGTCAGGATCAATAATATTGCTTATTCTTCTTTGGATTTTATCAAGAATCTTATTGGCAGAGATAAGAGACATTGCTCATATCACTGGCAATAGTACAAGTACCATTACAGTACTATTGCTACTACTTTACAGTAATGAACCTGCACATAATGTCATCGCATACAATTAAGCTAATTAGTGGTAGCACAAAACAACCTCTACTACACTACACTTATTTGGGAAAGGCATGAATCCATCTCTTTTCAACTCAACTATGGGTTAAATATTTTGAAAGACTAGAATCTCTAGCTACTGTTGGTAATCAGTCTAGGAGAAGGATGACTCTGAATTCAAACCCAGCCACCTGAAGCTGTACAAAGATGGTTAAATAGGGATGTGGCAGATACGATATAAAATAAAAAGAATGGAGAGCAATTATTCAGAATATTGTTGGCACCAAGATGGATAAATAGATCAGAAGCACAGCATTTAAAGAATACAATGATCTACACAGGAAAAAACCTTGAACCTCGCTCTTGTTTCTCCGCACATCCTGACAGACCTCTTCTCTTATATCCCAGTGCATCACGATAGACCTCCCCTCTTCGTTCTTGGTACATCATAATAGACCTCCTCTCTTGTTTTTCCACACATACCAACAAACTCTTCTTTCCCCAGTCCATCCCAACAGACCTCCCCACTTTTTTCCACTGGCACATACTGACAGACCTCAACTCTTGTTTCCCCAGCACATCCTGATAGACCTCCCCTATTCCTTCCCTGGCATATCCCAACAGACCTCTCCTATTCTTTCCCCGGCTCATCCCGACTGATCTCAACTCTTGTTTCTCTGGCACATACCGACAGACCTCAACTCTTGTTTCTCTGGCACATACCGACAGACCTCAACTCTTGTTTCCCTGCATATCCTAACAGACCTCCTCTCTTATATCGCAGTGCATCACGACAGACCTCCCCTCTTGTTTCTTAGTACACCATAACAGACCTTCTCTCTTGTTTTTCAGCACATACCGACAGAACTCTCCTAATCTTTCCCCAGTATATCCCAACAGACCTCTTCTCTTCTTTGCCTGGCATATCCCGACAGACAACTCTTGTCTTTCCCCGGCCCATCCCAACTGACCTCCCCACTTTTTTCCCCTGGCACATACTGACAGATCTCTTGTTTCTCTGGCACATACCAACAGACCTCTACTCTTGTTTCCCAGCACATTCTGATAGACCTCTCCTCTTCTTTCCCCAGCCCCTCCCAACAGACCTTCCCACTTTTTTTCCCTGGCACATCCTGAAAGACCTCTACTCTTGTTTTCCTGGCACATCCCAACGGACCTCCCTTCTTTCCCCAGCCCCTCCCAACAGACCTCCCCACTCCTCCCTCCCCAGCACATCCTGGCAGGCATCTCCTTTTTTTTCTCTGGCATATTCCAACAGACCCCCCCTCTTTTTTTCCAGTCCATCACAACAAATAAGATTTATTCTTCTCTTTCAAAGACTCCATTGACACATTTACTACAAAATTTTAAATTTCATATTTATCTTACACAATATCAAGTTTTAACTCCATCTGGCACCGTGGCAAATTTTTTTTATGAATTATATGTCCTATAATAGCAATTGATATAAAATCATGGGATTTCATTTTAAATCGGTTATTAATTTAATAAACTTAAGCTTATTTATATCAATTTTCTTCTCCAGTTCAAACAGGTGTTTAGTTAAAAAATATTTAATCAATATTATTCATTTATCCTCACCCAGAAAAAATAATTTCTTTTTTTATTGAAATGATATCAAATTATCTAAATAAATTGAATGAGTAAAATTTATTTACACTATTTATATTCAGACTATTGTCCTCATCACTGATTTTTCAGATACAAATCCTGCTATTTAACCCATATTTGGTGAGGAGAGATGTATTCATAGTCATTTGCATGTAGAAATGACTTAAAGCCATCCCCGGAATTAGCTTGGGATGAACTTGATAGAAGAGTGGAAAAAAAGCTGTTAGAATCATTGAAAAAAGAATGGAATCAATAATCAAACTTATACTTTGAGAAACTTTTAAACGAATGCCAAAAATTTGTGCTGCACTAATCAAGGCTAAAGGAGGATATTTTGATGAGAGGAAAATTTAATCATAAATTGCTTTTCTTTTTTTGTCAGAATAAAATCACTTTTTTTTAACCATGTATAATAATTTTCTCTTATTTTAAAGTACAAAACAACTACTTTTTGGGCTAATTTAAAAAATTACCAGAGATGGTCACAAACTTTTGAACTGTAGTGTAAGTGAATGTGTATGGTCTTAAGACAAGGAAATAATTGCAGAGTATGAGGATATGTTGGATAGATAAACTGTGGTTTATACTGCAACTATGCTGAGCAGATCTTAGTTACAGGAGGTAGTACATTACCTGGCACGATCAACAGCCTGAACACGCTCAATGCCTCGGTCATTATGACTAGTGACTACATGCTAGCACAACCATCGACATCTCTCAGATAGTTCCATCTACCCAATTTGACTCGAGAGGCTTGGGTCAACCTGTGGAGTAGTTTTCAGGCACTTTCCAAAAGTGCCGCATGCTGTGATTGCTTCTCCCAGACCCTTCCTGACAAATCGACCATGGTGAGATTTGAATCTGGATTGTATGGTCAGAAAGCAAACATTCAAACCACACAGCCACATGCCTACACACACACACACACGTGTATGTGTGTGTATATATATATATATATATATATATATATATATATATATATAGTGATCCACAGCTCATAAGTGTGGCTAGACATGCAATTGCTTCAAGCCGGGATCAAAACCTGACTAATTTGACATCAGTCAGAGACTCTCAACTTTTCTCCACGCTACTGAGAAAGGGAATTTTAATGCATTATATTTGAGATATAAGCATTACCAACTACTTGAGGGCTCAATTCATAGTGAAGAGCTATATATATATATATATATATATATATATATATATATATATATACACACACAGGTAATAATCCATTAGTATATAATCCACATCAATCCTATTAATACAATATTAAATATTAAAACTGATTTACACATAGAGCTCAATGTTTTAATTAAACAGAGCAACAAATTTCACACAATAGGAATTAAAATTGCAAGAGGTTAATGATCATTTTCACCTTGTAAATTAAAATAAAATTTTGAAGGATTTTTCAAACCAGTCAATGAATGATAATTTATTATTGGCTAGCTATTTCTATCTAAGTATATATATCCATCTATCTATGCCTAATTCTTTCTTTCTTTCTATCTATCTATGTTACACTTCTTGCTGGTAAGTCCCTGGTCAGTACTGCCACTGACTGTTAGAGTTGGTCATTCTGATCTGTGTCCCACCTCTCTCCACCCCTGTTGTGTTGAGGGATCATGGATCTGGCAAAGATTGAATTGTCACCAGAATTTGTAGTGCTGGTTCAATCACAGCAAAGCTATTTTACAAAGGAAATATAAACTTTCTTGTAGATGGAAAAAAGAAAAACAGGAATTTCTTCAGGGTCTATTTCTATGCGGTTTATATTGTTTTTTGTACAGAAATATTAACACTTCACACTTTGAATTCTATTGTGTTACTTTGTTTAATTTAGCTAAGTCTGGAACAAGGCTTAAGTCAGAGTTTCTCTCTGGCTGCATGTCACGTGGGATTTGGCAGAGTAGTCGTTGGAAGCATCATTGGAACCCTGGTTGGATCACCCAAAGCATTCTGCTTATGTTGACTTTCACCCCAAACTGGCATGGGGGTCAATATGGTTAGGGTGCCAGGTGTTTCCCCTATCTTCTAACAAGAGCCCTTTGTTGTCTGGCTCTGGAAAATTAATTATATCTCCAAATTTAGGGAGATCTCTTATCCTATGGGCAACAGCCACAGGTATCGATCCGTCCCAATAACTCCTTCCTTCTCTTATTTGTGCCTCATATCTACACCTTCCAATGGCCATAAGCAATTCCTCTGTCCTTGGTATTTCACCTAGGCCTGTCACCTCAGTTGTCATTTTGACAAATCTGGTCTTCAAACTGTATAGTGTGGCTTAAATTCAGGTCATTAGTTAGAAATTTTTATTTAATTTCTCGTCATCAAATTTTGCCCAGCCTGGTCTTGTTCATACAATCATAAATTTACCAGATGTTTCCTCTGGTCAGTTATCTCCATATCCTGTTAGGGTTATTGCATTTTAAAAACCCATGGGCTGGGTCTTTACATAAAGAAATTCTATTTCTTGACTTGTTCTCACATTCCATTTTTTCTCCCCTATTTTGCCTTCGTATCCAAAACAAATCACAGCTCATCAGTGTGGCTAGACGTCTGGTTGCCTCTAGCTAGGATCAAAACCCGACTGACGCCAATTCAGTTGAGGATTCTACCACTAAGCTGTTGGCACACAGCAGAGATGAAGATGAATTTAAGCATATTTATTTTTAGATAAACACACAGTGGCTGAGAGAACTTGATTTGACTTACTGAAGAGTCTTGCATTATTAGCTGTAATAGTCACTGTTTACAAATCCACATTTCCTCCCCAGAGAGCTCAACCAAAATAAATTTTTCAGGAGCATATATATATATATATATATATATATATATATATATATATATATATATATAGCATAGTCATAATAATCAAGAGGATTATAAGCAGTGCCATCAATCATCTTTCAGCCCAGCTTCTCCCCAGACAGTCTTCTTGGCAATATCAAAATAACAAAGTCGTTTTCTTCGAACCATGTCTGCTTAAAAAAATAAACTTTCAAATTAAAAGCAATTACAGATTTTCTCTCAGTCTGTCTATCATGCTATCCTTTAACACTTATCTTTCCATTTGCCAGTGTCACATCTATGCCTAATTCTTTCTTTCTTTCTATCTCAATCTGTTTTTTCTTTTTATCTATCTCACTCTGTCCTTTCATATCTATCTTAGTCTGCTCTTTCCTATCTATGTCTGTCCTTTCATATCTATCTATCTTAGTCTGCTCTTTCCTATCTATGTCTGTCCTTTCATATCTATCTATCTATCTATCTTAGTCTGCTCTTTCCTATCTATGTCTATCCTTTCATATCTATCTATCTATCTATCTATCTATCTTAGTCTGCTCTTTCCTATCTATGTCTGTCCTTTCATATGTATCTATCTTAGTCTGCTCTTTCCTATCTATTTCAGTTGGTTCTTTCATATCTATGTCAGTCTGTTTTTCATACCTATCTATCGATTGCTGCCTAATTCTATCTATCTATCTATCCTTAAGTCTATTTATATCTACTTATCTCAGCTTGTTTATTATCTGTGTCAGATAGACAGATATGTATCCATCTAAAAATATGTATATAAGTGTTCTGTTTTTTACAAAATCCAAACTCAATGAATTAACATCAATCCTTTGTGTCCTCTCATAGTCAATAGAGGGGTGTGTCTTATGTAATTGACGTCACAGACTAACTGACAAATACTGTTACATTTCAGATCAATAAGGACAGTAAACAAAGTGGAAAATTTTATTGGCCATCTGGGTCAGTTTCACAGAAAGATTTTTGTTTCATTTACTCTTTTCAGTTATTTTGGATCTATTTAGCTGTAAGAAGACAGAATGCATGATTGTCAGCAAAAGAGGTTGGCAAGGTTTGAAGTTACATATTGGGAATGTCAAAAACAAAAAGGTGTGGAAATTAAACTATATGAGTAATGTAGTACAGTATTTTGTAGATAATAAAATAAACCATTCAATGATTTTCCAGGTTTCAATTATCTGGACAGGAAATGAACATTGATGGTAATATTTTGTGACTGACGAGGCAGCTTACTCTGTGGTTTTAATTTTCAACACAGGTTTTGTTTAGTTATTTATTTTACATTTTGAAACTTAAATGACATATTGGAATGATAAACAAAATAAAAAAAAAGATTAGGTTACAAATAAATATACTTTAATCCAGCTTTGGGGGTTAGCAGCAAAAAAACACGAGATCAGATAGAAACAGATAAAAGTTGATACATTTTTACATAAAAAATAAACTCTAAGATCTCTAACAAAGTCTATTTACAGCCAAATCTATCTATCTATCTATTTATCTATCCCATGCTTACATATCTCTATCCAAGTCTATCTATCTATCCCACGTCTATCTATCTGTATCCAAGACTATCTATCCCCCGTCTATATATCTGTATCCAAGACTATCTATCCCCCGTCTATATATCTGTATCCAAGACTATCTATCCCCCGTCTATATATCTGTATCCAAGACTATCTATCTATATTCAAAACTATCTCTCTATCGCTATCCAAGACTATCTATTAACCCTATCCAAGACTATCTATCTATCCCAAAGTCTATCTCTCTATATCAAATTTATCTATCTATACCCAAGTCTGTCTATCTATCAATATCAAAGTATAGCTATCTCTACCTAGATCTATCTATCTATCTATCTACTCAAGTCTCTCTGTCTATTTATCTATCTTTACCCAAATCCCTCTGTCTGTCTATCTATCTATCCATCTGCAAGAGTGTATATCTATCTATCTATCCATCTGCAAGAGTGTATATCTATCTATCTATCCATCTGCAAGAGTGTCTATCTATCTATCTATCTCTACAAAATGCTATCTAAGTATATTTATCTCTATAAAATGTTATCTATCTCTAAAAATGTTATCTATTAGGTTGGTGCAAAAATAATGTCGTTTTCTCACATAGTAACATATGTGAAAAAACGACATTATTTTTGCACCAACCTAATATCTCTACAAAATGTTATCTATCTATATCTAAGTATATTTATCTCTACAAAATGCTATCTATCTATCTCTACAAAATGCTATCTAAGTATATTTATCTCTACAAAATGTTATCTATCTCTACAAAATGTTATCTATCTCTACAAAATGTTATCTATGTATATCTAAGTATATTTATCTCTACAAAATGCTATCTATGTATATCTAAGTATATTTATCTCTACAAAATGCTATCTCTACAAAATGTTATCTATCTATGTATATCTAAGTATATTTATCTCTACAAAATGCTATGTATCTATCTCTACAAAATGTTATCTATCTATGTATATCTAAGTATATCTATCTCTACAAAATGTTATCTATCTATCTATCTCTACAAAATGTTATCTATCTATCTATCTATCTATATCTAAGTATATTTATCTCTACAAAATGCTATCTATCTATCTATCTTTACCCAACTCTATCTATCTGGTATTCGGATAACTGCACAACTGACAAGTGCCTGACGGATAAATGCCCGATTAGGACAATTGCCAAACAGGAAAATGCCTGATAGGAACAACTGCGAAACAGAAAAATGTCTGATGTTTATATATATGTAGAATATTTAGATATTTTTACTGTTATTCAAAAGGGTATAATTTTAGTACAATAGTAGTTTTCCTCATGTTGCAAACTGAAAGATACAACCAATTGAGAGAGAAATTTTGATTCTTCCCTTCTGATCTTCACTGGCAATTGTTTATCTTACTAAAAAGTAAGTTCCAAGAGCTTTAAACCTTTGATATAATCTTTAGGATTTTGCTGGGTTTTTTGTTACAATAATAATAATAATAATAATAATGTTCCAGTAATAATTATAATAATAATAATGTAAACAATAATATAAATAATACAAATAGTAATAATAATCTTAAATATTGATAAAGAAAGCAATAATGAAACTAATAAGAAGAATGATTCTATATTGAACCGTCCAATACTTGCAGACTCACCACATAATTCTTTGTTCTCAAAAATATCTTGTATTCAACAAATAGTAAGCTTTACCTCAGCACAAGTTCTTCATCTCCATGAGAAGTGGGATAGAATGGTTTGCTATTATCTATAACTTTCCCTTTCAAATAACAGTAAAAATACCTAAATATTCTATATATTTAAAAACATTGGGCATTTTTCCATTGAGCAATTGTCCTTATCAAGCAGTTATCTGTCAGGCTCTTGTCACTCAAACCCTATCTCTCTATATCCAAGTCTCTCTATCTATTCCTAAGTCTACCTACCTATCTATCTATCTCTACCAAAATTTATCTATCTATCTATCTCTACCCAAGTCTGTCTATCTATCTATCACCATTGAGGTGGACGTTTATATATCTGTCATACAGCTACTTCCCACATGTGCACCTCAGGTGTAGTTGAACCTATCATATAGGTCTACACTCAGTGATTTGGGCCAATCCTGTACTTGGATTCTCTGAAGGACAATGAGTGCAAGGTCTATTCTGGTGTAGTATGATGCTGGAACAGACATTGCCCACAGTTTACACCAGAAGGCTGATCAGGAATTGTTAATTTTAGTTTTATTTCCTGAGCACTAAAAATCCCTTAAAATTTTCCAAAATTGTCATAATTCCATGCAAATGTACATGCTGAACTCAAATTAACAATTATATTTATGAAGAAACCTTACCGTTTTGGAGTTATCGACAAGAAAAAATTGGACTTCTTGTTGGTCATTCGTCCCCTATTACTGCCATCATGATTACTAATTCACTGCGTAGTACCTATGCAGGCATAATCAGAAAATTTGGCCTATTTACTTCTTTTACAGACTTTCCTTGCAGAAAATCACTACACACTACCATAAAGAAATGTAATATTTTTTTATTTTTTTGGGTAAGTGTAGTTTTATTTATAACAAAAACAAATTAAATAATACAACAGAACCTTTTTTTCCATTTCGAATGGCAATGACAAATTAAAAGAACAAATTAAATAATAAAAATAAAGCATTTTTTATATTTTAAAATTGAAAATAAAAAAAAAATTAATGCACAAACTTGGTAAATTATTTAATATTTTTTATTTTTAATTTGTCCCCTTTTCTACACAGAAAGAAAACCCCATCCCTAACCTTAACACCTAACCCTAAAGATTAACTTTAGAGTTAGGTGTTAAGGTTAGGGGTGGGGTTTTCTGTGTAGAAAAGGGGACAAATTAAAAACAAATGAAATAATACAATCAACCCTTCTACTTTACCCAGTTTGTGTATTAATTTTTGTTTTATTTTCAATTTTACAATATAAAAAATACTTTATTTTTATTATTTAATTTGTTTTTTTAATTTGTCATTGCTATTCAAAATGGAAAAAAGGTATTATTTAATTTGTTTTTGTTATTAATAAAACTACACTTACCAAAAAAAAATTTTTTTTAAATGTTACATTTCTTTACGGTAGTGCGTAGTGATTTTCTGCAAGGAAAGTCTGTAAAAGAAGTAAATAGGCCAAAGGCAAGCGCAAGTATCCCGCAGCGAATGAGGATTCATGATGGCAGTAATAGGGGATGAATGACCAACAAGAAGTCTGATTTTTTTCTTGTCGATAACTCCAAAACAGTAAGGTTTGTTCATAATTTAATTGTTAATTCGAGTTCAGCATGTACATTTACACAGAATTATGATGATTTTGGAAAATTCTAAGGGATATTTAGCGATTTAGCACTCGGGAAAGAAAAGCAAAATTTACCCAGGAATCATTCTCGTCTGTTGAGTAGGGAAACATGTGACCTCACATTTGTAGATGGGAGAAAAACTTTGTAATACATGCATTTATATAAACAACCACTCCATAGAGTCTTGGGCAGTCTCTCATACATCGCAGACAGAATGTAAGATCCAAGTATTAGACTAAAACTCAGAGCTACTTCACACCCACACAAGCTGAACGTAACTGTTGAAATATTAGAGTGAATAAAATGTTAAGTAATGAAATTAAAACCACACAAGACAAGGGTATCTTTTTTTTAATCAGATTCACGCCATGTAAGGCAGTAAAGCCACTAAGACACAAGGAGTTACTGGGTGTGAGCGAATTAAAAAACAGAAGCATTATTGAGGAGTGAGAACAATAGAAGAGTAATCAAGAAGACAGTAGATAATGATTGACATTGCATTTAAATTTTTGAAGATCAAACTTCTGGAAAGCAAAAAAAACAGAAGAGAGTTCCATATGTGAGAAGCAAGAGAGAAGAAACTGTTAGCATAGAACTTAGGGTTACATCTAGCCAATTCAACTGTAAAATGATGAGACCTTGCCGCCAATCTATTACTGTGCTTAAATTCAAAAAGTCTAGGTATCATAGTGAGGAGCTCATCCAAACAATGACATAAAAGCATTTATATAAAAGGCACAGGGAATCAACTTTATGGTGGTGAGGAAAGGACTCAAGCCAAGATGTCAAGTCAGGACCAATAATATTGCGGATTCAGCTTTGGATTTTATCAAGAATCTCTAAATATAAAGCAGGAGCATACATGGCAGCAATATTCAAGGAACTGCCTGAAATCAAAGATCAAACTGTTGCATACATTGGTCTTTTCAATCTTTCTGTACATCTGTGATTCTTGGAGATGAAATAACAGACTTCAAGTGAAGAATTCAGACATTCAAAACAAGATGTTATGGAACCATCCTAAGTATCTTTGACATAGACAATCACAAATGATGCAGTTTGAGACATTATCAGATAAGAAATCGCCTCTGTTGAGAGATCTCATAACCACTTTTACAAGAGGAATTTGAAATGACATGGATTCATCATGAGAACCACTGCCATCCTATAAGGTACCATTTTAGGCGAAAGGAGAAAAGGCAGACAGAGGAATATTACTGGTAATATTTGTTTTTCTTTCAAAAGTGTATTGTTGGTAATATATTTTTTTTATCTATTGTTGGTTATAATTTTTTCAAAAATGTATTGTTGGTAATTTAAAAAATTTTTTTAAAGGTATTGCTGGTAATATTTTTTTCTTTCAAAACTTCATTGCAGGCAATAATTTTTCAAAAATGTATTGCTGGCATTTTTAACTATAAAAATCTATTTTTATACTTTGATAGTGTTTTGATGCCAGCTTTTTTAACTTTTTGCCCATATCTGGGACCCTAACAGGTGCTACAACCCTGGATCAGGGTTTGACCTTGGAACAAAAGTAATTAAAATGTAGTTCCATGCTCCCTAAAACCTCCCAATCAGAGGCCTTGTTGTTGAATATAGTTTAGGACGGGTGCACTTGGATATGCAATGTTAATCTTATTTGATTTGACTTCAATATAAATGTAATTGATTTGATAACTATGTTGGTGCAAAAATAATGACGTAATAATGACGTAATAATGTCGTTTTTTGACGTTAAAGAATACGTCAAAAAACGACATTATTACATCATTATTTTTGCACCAACCTAATAAAATCAATCAGGAGTCAATTAATCCAATTATATTTATTAAGTAGACAAAAAAAAATTTCATTTGTTTTTCAAATGTAGCAGCCATCTGTTACGTCAGTTTGAAGTTTTATTATTGGTTAATTATAGCAACTGAGAGACAAATGTCTTTCATTGAAACTTTTTAACATTGTCTCACTTGTAAAAATGAACATTTTTTTTTTTTAAAATTGGGATATCTTATGGTAAAACTGATTAGTTTGAAAAGGAAAGATCTAATTTTTACTTAACAGACCTTCCATTAGCAGAAGGTAGCCTGATAATATATTGGGACAATGTTTTCTTTTTGACTTAAGTATAAACCTGACTCCTTCGACAAAGTATGACACAAGGATCTGATGGAACTGCTCAGCAACCTTCATATATTTGGGAGGGATATCAGAATAATCAAGAACCTATACTGGCAGCAAACAGTATGCATGCACATAGGGAACGAGTTCAGTGAATATACAAAAATAGAAAGGGGCATAAGGCAAGGATGCATCTTCTCACCTTACCTGTTCAACCAAGGCAATTCTGAGAGAATTGGAAACCCTACTGGGATTTAGCATTGGGGGCCACAACCATAACAACATAAGATGTGCAGATGACACAGTACTCACAGCAGACATGGAAAAGAAATGACAAAATCTCCTACATAAGTTAGCGAGGGAGAGTGAGAGGAATCGACTAAGCATAAGCTAAAAGAAGACAGAATGCGTGGTCATCAGTAAGAGGAAGAGACCGGAATGTGATTTGCAGGTCAGGAACACTAGAATCAAGCAGATGCAGAAGTTTAAATATCTGGGAAGAAGACAGTAAGTGTGACACTGAGATCTGTAGACATATTGGGATGGCCAAGGTCACATTTCAAAAGCTGAGCAGAGTACTGCAAGACAGCAGGATACTGATCTGCTACATGACATCTGTTGTTCTTTACAGCAGCAAATGTTGGACGATTTCCTCAAAGATGAAGAAGAGACTCGAGGCGACGGAGATGTGGTTCTACAGAAGGATGCTAAGTATATCATGGACTGAGCATGTGAGCAATGATGAGGTCTTAAAGAGGATGCAGAGAAGCAGGCGGCTTATACTTAACATCAGGAAGAGGCAGCTGAAGTTTCTGGGATACATAACGAGGAAGGAGGGCCTGGAGAATCTGATACTCATGGGTCTAATAGAGGGAAAGAGAGACAAGGGAAAGCAGCGCGTGACATAACTGGTGGGCTTGAGCAGGTGGATGACAGAATGTGGCCAGGGAGAGAAAGCAGAGGGAAGGAGCTTGCTGAGAGCTACAAGGGATAGGAGGTGGTGAGCCATGATTGCCTATATCCTGAAAGGACATGGTACATAAAGAGAAAGATAAACCTGACTAATGTTTTCCTTTAGACTCGAGTCAAGGGAAAACCAGAATTTCCTGGTCATAGGTAGGTGGCACATAGGTCCCTTTGACTCTTCTTACTTTAGCCAAGCAACTACTACCATACATGATTAACCAGGGCTCTACTTATATGGCTACCAGTAGAAACATCTGGTTTCTGACAAAGTATCACTAGATCTTCTTCTTGATTTATTTGCTCAAGTGGATTGCCACTTTGAACCCCAGACTTCAAAGATTATTGTTCAGCTATTAAAAAAAACTTGACACTTCTGTCTCTGATAACATCATTTAGGGCCTACTTGATTTCATGTGTGTTCATGTTAGTCAGTCGTATTGGTGGACCTATTTTGCAAACAGACATTTGACATTTTTGGAACAATTATCCCAAGTGTGATGTGCTATATCTCTAATCTGAAAGTAGAAAGTCTCCTGATTTCAGAACTGGTCTAATTTTGTCCTAAAACCAAGTATTTATCAAGTTATGGTCATTTGAAATTAATCAAAACTCTTACGTATAATCATCAATCTTTAGATGATCAGTTCTGGATGGTTGCTTTTCCTGATACTTTTTTGTTGCTAAAGTCATTGGAATCTTGTTGAAATGAATGCTATAAATGACAAACGGATTCTAACTTAATATAATAACAACAGCAGGTAGAAGCTTATGCTTTATTAGACTAAGTCAGCTTCAGCGTTTCAAAGCAAAGGTTATATTTATTGTAATGGATAGTTTCAAGTGAGAGGGGGACATGGGGGTGGGCTTTATTAACACATTCTTCCCCGCCCCCAATGTTCATTTTATTCATATGGAAGAAAAACTTTCAAATGACCAGGCATCTTGCAGTTCCTTTGGAATCGTCCAAGTGGCTTGACCATATCAGGTCATTCTTGTGTTTCCTCCTCAGCTTCTGATAAGGTCAAAGAACTGTCTGGTCTATCAGGTTCTGAGTTTGGCTACTTCTTTTATTATTTTGATTTTATTTTATTATTTTGATTTTATTTATTTTATTTTAAATAAAGTTTTAATATTGTTTTATTATATATATGATATTTATTATTATCATTTTATATTTATTAATATTATTATTAATAAACACTCTTTTCATTCTGTTCATACATCTTGTTAATAATTGTAATATAATAACAACACCAGATAGAAACTTATAAGGCTTTATTAGACTAAGTCAGCTTTAGTGGTGAAAAAAACATCATATATATTGTAATGCATAATTTAATTACAAGCAAATTGTGGCGATAAGGCATACTCATTTATTAACACATGAATATAAACAAAACAGATTTTTATTTTTTGAATCTAAATATAAACAAATGTTTACATTTTTAATTTAATATGAACAAATGAATGTTTACCTTTTGAATCTAAATATAAACAAATGTTTACATTTTTAATTTAAACAAATAAATGTTTACCTTTAAGTTTTGAATCTAATATAAACAAACAAATGTTTATTTTTGAATCTAATATAAACAAATGCTTATTTTTTAATCTAATATAAACAAATGTTTATTTTTTAATCTAATATAAACAAATGTGAGTCCAGGTAAAAATGAATAACACAAAACAATAAACATAAAAGAAACGACAATGCAGGTATTAATTAAAATGTATTACATGTGTAAACAATCGTTACATTAAAACAAATTATAAGAAGGATTTGCTTTTTGTGTGTGTGTGTGTGTGTAACGTGTGTGCATATGCGTGTGTGAGACAGTTCAAAAGTCAAATGTGGTTAGATCCAGTGACAGGACCCAAAGAGTGTGTGTTCGATACCCGGTTAAGGCAGTGGAGAACTTTCAGGGGGAAGTTAACAGGAGATAACTGATAACTGACATCCATTAAATATGGCACGTGGAACTAGAACAGTCTACCCCAGTGAGCGAATATAAAGGGTTCTGTTTGACATTCCAACCACCTGAAGAAGGCCGGAGCGTACAACGGCCGAAACGTTGTAATAAATATGGCGACAAAGATGAGGACAATAGTCTGAATAATGTAAATAATGTAGAGAAACTGTTATTCTCTCTTTTGGTATAGTAAACCTCTACATTACGATCCCACGCCAATATGGGATGGAGGCTATGGGATTATTCTGGATTTGAAAGATTCCCTAATGAGATCCCGGAAAGAATTTAGAAAATGGTTTATTCACCGAGGGATTAAAATTTTTTTTTTTTTTATTTCAATGGCAACTTTTACATGAAAATATCGATTACTGTAATGGTGACAGCACTTTCCCCGACTGACGCTAATTTAGTTATGGCATTCCTGGAAGTCCAGATATATGAACAATCCAAATAAAAATACGTCTTGAACTTCCAGAAATATTTGCTAGACACCTGAAAACATTGCTTATATCAGTACTTCTCGAACTATCTGATAATGGCATACTGGTATTTGTTTTCTCAATCTGTCACGTACCTGTACTATTTCGTGATAATTTATATCTGTCTATACCCAAGTCTGTGTATCTATCTATCTATACCAAAGTCTATCTACCTATATCAAGTTTATCTATCTATACCCGTCTATCTGTCTACACAAATCTGTTTATCCATCAATGTCAAAGTATAGCTATCTCTACCTAAGTCTGTCTGTCTATTTATCTATCTTTATCCAAGTCCCTCTGTCTGTCTATCCATCCATCCCCAAGACTGTCTATTTATCTAGCTATCTATATCTAAATATATCTATCTCTACAAAACGCTATCTATCTCTACCCAACTCTACCTATCTATATGGTATCGTGGTAATATTAATTTATACCGGAAACGATATAATGAATATCATAAAAGTTGACTATTTTTTATCTTCCATTGATTTTGCAAAAAATAATTCAGTATCAAAACATATAAAAAGTAATAAAAATAAACGGTTTATTAACACAAAAACAAAAATTATGTAACGTTAATCTTTACAAATGATTCCTTAGTATGTCCTGGACACTGGCCGCTTACCGGTAGCTGATGGTTCGCATAGCGGCACCGGTCCGCGGACCACCACTTTGAGTAGCATTGGCCTAGATGACAGCCTTATTCTGTGGATGCACACATTCTACCAACTCAATGGATTCAAGACCGTAGCAACATCAATAATAATATCCACTTCTCAATGGAATACAGTGAAGACCAACTTCCATCCTGGACATTTTAATCATAAAAAAGAAACAAACACTGAGCCAATTTATTTTTGCCCAAACAATACCACAGACCAAACACGAATAAATAAAGAAAATATAATCACACGAAATATACAAACCCTATCTGAACAAACTGTAAATTCACCACATAAGAACAGATTCTAAAAAAATACTTGTTATTTACCTTAAGCCATCCACAAACACACGAAAATGAATATTCCATTTAATGTAGTTAGAAGATTTTTCACAATTGTCTCAAATTGTGAAACATGGAATAAAAAACTCCAAGAATTAAAAGAAATTCTACTCAAAAGACAGAATCCATTGTTATTAATTGATAACGGAATAGAACGCGCCAAAGCAATAGATACCCAGGAATTAAGAAAAACAAATATTCTATCCTACATATACAACCCAAGAAATACACAAGCATACAACATTATCCACAAGGACATCCCACTATTGAAACAAGACTCAAGAATGAAAAAAGACACTCGAAGCACATGAAATAATCAAAGACAAAAGACAACCAAAATCACTAAAAAAAAAACCCCTACTCACCAGTGCCAAAATTACCCGCCACAAACTGTTAAAAAGTGTGGTCGCCCTAATGGCAGAACTTTCATCAACCTCATTGAAGACACTATTTATAAATTTAAATCAGGACTAATTAACTTTGTAAAAAATCATTTCACCTCTTCGTCAAATAATCTGATATATGCTATTAAATATAAAGGAAGTAATGAAGATTACGTCGGGCAAACCAAACTCCTCCCTACTTCTCCATACAGAAAAAGAACGACAATTCATCGCCAAAAAATACAAGATCCAGTCACAAGACAGATACCACTCGGTGGGAATTTAGACTTATGTACAACAAGAAAGTCCCCTAAATTCAAAGTCTTCCCACTTCATCTTCGTTCAGACAACGCCACAGACCAAACACGAATAAATAAATAAAATATATTAATTCGAAAATACAAACAATATCTGAACAAACTCTGAGCAGGTACATTTGCCAAGGACTAAACACATACGCACACAAGCACGCACATATGCCCACACGTAACAGCCTCGTTCATTTTACTAATTATTATCATATAATAATTAACAACCGAACCCAAAACGTCTCACTGTGAGAGAAGCATTTTACTTAAAACATCTTGCACCCGGTATTCATTTCATCTTATTTAACAACGGCAATAATGTGTTAAAAGATTTTTTTTAAGTAGAATGACGCCAACTCGAATTCCAGTCACATTCCTTTCGCGGGGCTCGGAATAAACGCTATACTATATAGGCATCCCATAACTCCATTTTAAAAAGAGAAACGTGAAAAGAAATTAACAACACTTATAAAACCTTTTAAAATGGCTAAAGAAGTTGCTGAAAGCAATTGGGTCAATAGACACTACGAAAAAATTTTACGATCTCTGGCACCCACCAAACTCGAGAATTTAAGAATACTAGAAAAACTCAATGAAAGATTAATCATATTTTCCTAGTTTGACATAATTAACAAAACATATTTGAAGGAAACACTTACACACACACACATATATAGATAACGAGAGAGAGAGATGTTTCGTTGAATAATTTAGACATAGAGAAAATCGCCGTTGATACATTTTTCTTTTATTCTGAGCACTTTCGACATGGCACAATGTCATCATCAAGACAAATATTCTAATGTTCATTATGGTGAAAGACAAAATTGTTGCGTTCATCTGAAAGTTAAATTTCTTACATGTGGAATGAAAAAAGCTGAGTCAGTGCGTGATCACTGACACCGTTAAAGGGGAAGTAACTAAGTATATTTGTGGAGAAGTTTGTTTTTTTTTTACGAACACTATGATTTTCTCTCGTCTTTCAATAACAACACAAAAACGCTTATCCGGGAATATGAAAGGATACAATTAAAAATAAGTAGACAGAACATGTCTAAATTAAAAAACAAAAAAATACGCATATGCGTGTGTGTATGCGTGCGTGTGAGTGAGTGTGCGTATATGTACATATATATGTGCATGTGTGCGTGTGTGTGTGTGTGTGTGTGTATGAATACCTAGGTGAAGAAGAGAAATACATTGAAAAAACATTTAAATTTCTTCCCTACCCACATCATTTCATCCCCAATGCTAGAAAATGAGGATACAAAGTCCACAAATCCCCAAAACTAGACACCACCGATAGCAACTCTAACATCAAGAACGCAAAACTTATAACCCTATCATGTAACACTCTATCTAAAAAAGTTGAAAATAAAATAATTATTCCTAATATTATGATCTTTGGCATGACCCACAAGGCAGTCAGATATAATTAAGAAGAAAAATAAACCCAAAACCAATTCAGATGCTAGTATTTATCAAATAAATTGTTTACGATATAAAAACACTTATACTGGCGAGACATCTCGGAATATAAAAGCTGATATCTACAAACATAAAAGGGGTTTGCATATGAACAACCATTCTCTGATGAAACTTTAATAAAGGTGAAACGTTAAATTGATGAACGTTTCCTGTTTTTTCTTTATCATATATATATATATATATATATATATATATATATATATATATATATATATAATTATTCGAAAATTATAACATAAACATGTTATAAAATCACTACAAAAATAGCCATTTTGTTTCAATATATTTATAGTGTATCTTTCACTTCGGGTGGACCCTTTTTTGTGGGGTGTATATTTCACTTCAGGTGGACCCTTTTTTGTGGCATTATCACGTTGTTTCGGAGTGGTGCTTTTTAATCTGTGACCTTCTACCTGAAGTGGCTCTTGAGCCTTGTACATAGCAAAAATTAGTGTAATATATATATATATATATATATATATATATAGATAATTATTTATTTAAAAATTATAACATAAATATGTTATAGAATCACTACAGAAATAGCCATTGACATTCAACATAATCACTTGATAAGACACCGGAGGTGTTGAAACAAAATGCCTATTTTTGTAGTGATTTTATAACATATTTATGCTATAATTTTAAAATAAATAATTATATCTGCTCTACTATGTATTGAGCACTCTTTTAAGAATAGTAATTGTTGGTTATTGGAATTTATTCCGTATACACCAATCATATACTTGGGTATATATATATATATATATATATATATATATATATATATATATATATATATCCAAGTACACATTTATATATACATTTTATTCATATTTTTGAACAAAGATTTAAACAGTGTGGATGCAGGAATCAACAATGTGTGGTGACGGGCTGGTCACATAGAAGAAACTGACAAAATGATTCTACTCCTTAGTGGTCTATATAAAAAAAAGAGTTTCGGCGTTTGGAAGGTGGAAGAAAAACAACCATCATTTTTTTTTATTTTTTAGTTCTGGAATTCCTGGTTATTTACCTTCATAAACTTCGGTCTGTTTATTTATGCTGATTGGGTAGATGGAGGGAGTGCGTCTGTAAAGGTTTCAAGTCTGTTTATTGTCACTACTCTACAGACTACCTCTATTTTTGCACACACACACACATACACACATATATATAACTTCCGTCTCTTTTTCTGCTCTTTTTCCTCGGTCGATAGCTCTGCCAGCTTTGTTAAGTAATACTGATCTTACGGATCATCCAGCTTTTTTACTCCTAAGTTGGGGACAGTGTGTCGTTTCGATAAGGTTGATTCGGGTTTTCCAAAATCTTAATTGGGATTGACGGTGAAGTCTAGTGGTGGGCCGATTATGTATGTTCTGAACCGCAAACAAGATTGCGTAATTCCTGTTCAAGTACAGCGTTGGCAATCAGCGCATGAATAAGAATTCCTTCGATAAATTACACAACACTGTTGGCAACAATGACAACGGGTTTATTGAATGTAAATATAAAATAATAAACTGGTAAATAAAATGTCTCTATTACTTACATCAAAATCAATTTATCCTATTTTTGCCGAATGGTAATTTGAGAATCTATCAGTAATTGTTATAAAATAGTGAAAGGAATTGTCTGTGATACGTGTGTCTGTGTATCCATGATGTATATTAGATATATATATAATGTATGTATTATATATATATATATATATATATATATATATATATATATTCAAACAAACAATGTCTCTGTAAATTTGTTGTTGTTTTTCCAATTCTCCTCACAAAAGAAATTAATTAAACAGTCAGACTTTGTAAGTTGAATTTAAGAAAACTTGTTTGAATGTCTACTTGATGTAGAAATATATATATATATATTATTTGTACTTTTTTTTTTTTTTTTTTGCTATCTTGTTTACATACTAGGAAAAGTTTGTTTGGTTTAACCAACTATCGATTTGGCTTGAATGTTTGGAATTTAAGCCTTTCAAACATATTTGTGATTGTTTTCAAGATCTCCAACTGTGTAAACATTTCATTTTTTCCCCACATTCAAATACTCAACATGCTAATCGTAATATTTGCTATTTCTTTATAAGGAAGCATTCAGACTTCATTAGTGAAGTAGCTTTTTAAAACAATAAACATTGCCGTAGGAGTGAAGGTAGTCCTAGTTTGTATTACATTTGATATTACAGACTATTGATGTGGCAGTAGTGTAATGAATATTGGCACAGAAAGTGAAATCAAATAACCAAGTTCAAATTCTGGGCTTGTCTGTTGTGTTTACTTTTCCACAAATGTTTGTAGGATCGGTACGAATCCACCTCGTCTCTCCCTCCGTCTATGGATGAAATATTAGCTTGTTATATATATGTAAGTATGTATATATAAATAAAAAGAAAGAATAGTAAGATATATACGAATGTAACTAATAACTGATACAACAAAAGTTAACAAAAATGAACACGCTACCACCCCTTGTCTGAATGAATGGATCTCTCTGTATCCTTGGAACCAGTGAATTATAAATTTTTGTGTGCCTTTAAAACTCTGTAAATTTAAAAAAATAAGTTACTCCAAAATTCGCTTGACGATGAAATGGAACTAATGTTTTTAATTTAATTACAAAATTAAATCTGAAGCTTTTAGCTTCCATTTTTGAAACATGGTTATTACTGTGTAGCGAAAAAAAACATATTTTAAATCAGGTAATATATAATATATATATTCGTTCGTTTTTTTTCTGATGTTCTAAGAATGATCTCGAAGAATAGTCTTTCATAGCATCTTTTACTTCTTATTAACTATAGTCATTGTGCGAAACGGAGTGGAATGCCACGTAGACAAGAATGATCGTGTTTATCATCTCTTTGTTTTTAATCAAGGTCACAAAGCTGCCAAATCGCTCGAAACATTTGTGCTGTATACAGACATGACTTCATTCCCGACAGAATAGCAGACAAATGGCGTTTCCGTTTCAAGAAGGGGGCTTCAGACTCACAACGTTCTGGTCGGCCTGTTCAGTTTGATGAGAACCAATTTCATGTACTAATTAAAGGACATACCACAAGGAGATTAGCTCAGAACATGGCAAACTCTCATGTTACTGTCGAGTGTCATCTTCACTCAATGGTTAAGGTCCTAGAAACATAACGCATTGGTTGCCGCACACATTGGCCGAGAGAACAAACTCTATCGCTTCTCCATTGCCGCCAGTTTACTCGCGCGTGCTGCTTATGGCGATAAACTGCATCTGCGTCCTGGGTAAGACGAACAACAGCAAGGCCTCTGATCAGGAGGTTTTGAGGAACATGGAACCACCTCTTAGTTGCTGTTGTTCCCAGGTCCACCCTGATCCGGAGTGGTAGCATCTGTTAGGGTCCCAGCTATGGGCTTGTCCTGGGTAAGACATTAAACTACATCCGCGTCCTGGGTAAGACGATAAACTATGTCCAGCAGCAAGGCTTCGGATCAGTAGGTTTTGAGGAGCGTGGAACCACGTCTTAATTGCTGGTGTTCCCAGGTAAACCCTGACCCGGGGTGGTAGCACCTGTTAGGGTCCCAGCTATGGGCAAATAGTTAACACCCAAATTTGTGTAAAAATAGGTTTTAATACCAGAAATAATTTGTAATAAAAAAATAATACCAGCAAGAATTTTTGAAGGAAAAATTAACATTAAAAAAAAATACCAGTAATAGAAACAGCTATACATTTTTTGAAAAAAAATATGACCAGCTACAGATTTCATCAAGGAAAAATATTCCCAGAAATAGATTTTTGAAGAAAAACATTACCAGCAATAAAAATTTTGTTGGCATTAAATAAACCATTGATGTTGATATACCGTAAAACAAAACAAACCAAACCATTTTACTCGCTCAACAGCCTTCTTGTGGATACAACGAAAGAGTTTGGTTTGGAAGTTCTAAAACACCCACCATCTTCTGATTTAGTCCTCTTAGACTATCACCTGTATAACAATTTGAGGGGTGTTTCATTCAACAACGATATGGAGTTTAAAAACATAGCTTGATGAATTTTTCGAGCCAAAACCTAAGGATTTCTATCGTGAAGGCATTGAACAGTGGAACATTGGCAGTAGATCGTAAACAATGAAAGGAAATACATTGCTGAATGATTCATCAACTATTAATAAATAATAAGTATTAAAATAAATGATAAAAAATGAACGAATTTATGTAACGACCTAATAGCAGACTAGGACTCTCTAGCCTAGGGTAATGTTGTAATCAGGAACTAAGGAAAAAGAAGCACCGTTTCAGCCATTGTTCAGACGCGATACCGTGTCGGCCATGATGTGAATAGAAGCTGAAGTATCACTTCTGTCGGCAGAGAAATAACCAGACTATATGGAATTCTAACCATTTTTATCATCTCTCAGTTGCATCTCTGTCTGTGGGCAGAGTGCGACTCAAATGCGGCTCCGTCAGAGGACAGAGGCGCAACTGAAGAAAATCTCACTGGGCTGCACAGGGAATTTTTACTTGAGCTTACGCGCTCGGAAAGTCCCACGTTAAAACCCGTCCTTACACCAAATATCGCCTTGTCTGGAGGTCTCGGGTCAACACCGAGAAATAACGGGACTAAACCGTGTTGTTATTATTACAGAACCCTTATCAAGTTGTGACACGTAGTCACAGTCTAAGTGAAGGAAATCTCTGAATTTTAAACTGGGAAGAGGGTAAATAAAGGAATCTGTGGAGAGTCATGACCGTCAATATCTTAGAGGGACATGAAATTAAAAAAATAAAAGACACAACTTAAATAGACTGGTCTACTCATCAAAAACAGGGAAAAATGTACCATGGAATATTTTTTGTAGATTACTCATCTGTGACTCCTCCTCATGACTCTTCAAGAGTCTTCACAGCCATCTCCGCCACCGCCGCCAGAGAGGGAGAAAAAGAACAAGGAGAGAGAATGACGATCGTCGATGCGAGCGGGTGCCGACGACGACGAAGCCACAGTTTCACACTTAACATCTGTGAATAAACCGCTAATTGATGATGACTTTGTAAAAGTCTGGGATCAATATTATATTGTATTGATATTATGAACAGGACCCCCTCCCTTTTAAATCAATAAATTTATACATTGATTGATTTGTTTGATTGTTTTTGGGATGGGGGGGGAGGGGTACGGCTTATTAACCCTTTAAAGTGTGTTATTTAAAACCAAAACACATTTTGGATTAAACGAGGTTGCTTACAGTATTCGATGTTCTCGAGCAGCCCTTTATCAAAGTACTGACCAGAATGAATATTGCTTAACTTCGGTAATCGAATAAGGACAGTGACATTTGACCATAAGTTTAAATCAATAAAAAATCAATATTTCCACCAATCTACAAAAATTATTTCCACACACCAAATTTTTCCATATTTTCTATGAGTGGGACCCGTCTACTTAAATAGTGACAAAAATTATACAGTAAACGCGTTGTTACTAATTTACTGATACACCATTTAGATTGTTCCGACTATCATCCTCACCTTTGTTGCCATATTTATCACAACATTCCAGCCGTTGTACACTCTGGCCTTCTTCAGGTGGTTAGAATGTCGAACTGGACCCTTTATTTCGCTCGCTGGGGTAGACTGTTCTAGTTCCACGTGCCATGTCTAATGGATGTCAATTATCTCCTGTTAATTCCCCTCTCAGAAATATAGACAGATACCAACTTACTGATAATTATTTTTTTTAGAACAAGATAAAATCTCTGTAAATGCCGCATCCCCTCAGGATTTTTTTTGTTGTTGTTATTTCTCTTAAACCCTGTCCCACCATCCATTTACTCAAAAAGTTTATGCGTGGCTTTCCTCTTTCCTTCTTGCCTTCAATATGCCTTTTGAGTATCAGATTTTTTAAGCCCTCTTTCCTTATTATGTGCCCTAGACATTTCAACTGTCTCTTCTTAGTGTTAAGCATAAGTCTTCTTTTGTTGTCATTGTCACTAGAAATTCGTCGTTGCTCACATGTTCGGTCCATGGTATCCTCAGCATCCTTCTGTAGAACTACATTTCTGTTGCTTGAAGTCTTTCCTCTTCTTTTTCCTTGAGGAGATTGTCCAGCATTCACTTGATAATTAATTTGTTTAGAACAAGGTAAAATAAGAGAACGAAGATCGTGTTGCACCAGGTGCTCCAGTGTGAAGGACTTAGTAAAATAAAAATTATGGTTTTGAGCAGAGCTCGAACATCAACCTTTGACACCTGTGGCAAACACGAAACAGGCCAGATTACTGAGATCTCAAATGTCGTCTGTCAACAGGTGAGGTTAGAATAAAATCAATTAAGAAAAGTCAATAATTCATTTACATAAGAAGAACTACCAACCTGTTACTAGTTCAACAGTATTTTACTTACTAGAGCTCACATACAAACCAACCAATCGATTTACATATACTAGCAGTAGCCGTAAAATTTTTGTGGTTTTCCTATTTGAATTTCCTTATTAATGATAATTCTTAACTTATAAGCTATTTACTAGTTCTACAATGACAAAATACCCGTGAAATTTCCCCTAAGTCATCGTTAAATATATGAGCTTAATTATTTTAATAAAATATTGCAATAAAAATCATGAATATAGATGCATGGCATTATTTAACAATTCTTACGGCTATGTCATTTGATCACCGAAGTTAAGTAACATTTAACCTGGTTAGTTAGTAAATGGGTGACTACTCGGGAATATCAGGTGTTGTAAGCAAATGATGTAATAATGGCTCGAAATGAGAGAGGCAAGTTCAATTCCCACTCGTTTTTTTTTTTTTATGTTCATTTACATGCAAATACCCTTGGGAAAGGTATGAATACAACTCTTATCCTCCGAGCTATGGGTTAAATAGTAAGACTTGTATCAGAAAATTATTATTATCTCCAAAATATTCTTACAACTCAAAAATATGTTATGGCTTTAAATAAAATCAATGAATCGTTTAAAGACTAAGAGGGAACAAATGAAAATATTCAATATTGACAAGTTTTTTTTTTCCATTTCACTGAAGCAGATGTTAAATGCATGAGAGCATTATTGCTTTTTACCTTCTCTTTCTTCGTTTCTTTCTAATTATTCTGTATTCTTTTCTTTTTTTCAATAAAAAGAAACAGCGTCTTTGGCATCTTTTTCCAATCATTTCTCGCCATCAAAATGGAATGGTTCATTATTTAACTATATGCACAAAGTACGCGCGCACACACACACACACATATATATTTATATATATATTTTCAGGGTGTATCAAAAATACTTTTATAAATTTTGGGGGCGGGTTCCTCACACCAAAACAAGGACAAAAGTCCATATAATCATATCTCCGTAAATCCTTCGTTTTTGAGTTATTAAGTTTAAAGTTTATGGTAAACACTGTTAAATGTACAATCCAAGATACAAACTTTAGGGGAGGGTTCCTGACACCAAAACAAGGTAAAATGCAGTACTATGAGATGTTACGACATGCTAAGGACACTTGACGTGTGCTGATACCTGGATCGTCTCCGACAACCTGTAGAATGTGTTCTTCATAGTCAGGCGTAAGAGCGGATCTTGGTCTTCCTCGATCCATAGTTTGTGGTGTCACGGATTCTGTCTCAGTAACACGATGATGAACAGCAGCAAAGGTTGGATGACTCAGCTGGATTCAGTCTGGAAACGCAATCTGATACAGCCGTGCAGCCTCGCGTCCATTACTATTCGCGTAGCCGTATATAAAAATCATATCTGCCTGCTCACAATATGAATATCCTAACATGGTTAAACGGAACGCTTCTCAGTTAACACACTACTTCACACGTTAAACATTGAAAACAGACTAGCCACGAATGTATGCGAATGACAAATGTTATCTAGTCTACATGGCAACACAGCGTCATCTACCGTAAATCTTCTTTCACTCAAAAACGAAGGATTTGCGGACATATGTTTATCTAGACTTTTGCCTTGTTTTGGTGTGAGGAATAACCCCCAAAAATTTGTAAAAGTATTTTTTGATACACGCTGTATATATATATATATATATATATATATATATATATATATATACACACACGCACATATCGCAGACCATTAACTCCTAACAAAACACCATAGCCAGAAAATTACTAGTGTTTTACATGTTATATATATATATATATATATATATATATATATATATATACCGTGATCTTTATATATCCCGGTGTCTTTAATGTCAAACAAAAATCTGAGACCCCACATCAACAGAACTCCAACAATATTACATGCTTCTATAGAATCATACGCACCCATAGCAATATTAAACTCTGTGTTGTTTCTCTTAGTCCACAAACAACCATTGTGGAAAAGTACCGGTGTTTGTGCCTGCTTGATCATGTTTATATCCTGATCACTAACGGGGTAGTAATTTCTAGCTAGCTTTATAGCCGACATTAATGGTTTCTCAGTAATGGGCGGAGCGAAGTTACAAATATCAAATTGTAGGAATGACAGAATAATTCTCCCCCGGAAAACTAGCCTGCACAAGATAGATCGATTGAGAAAAGAACTTATAATTTTTATTTAAGGACCATGATCTGAAAATTACCACCACCACCAATCTTAAAGTGATTAATTTTCTAGATTTAACATTAGACCTGGATTTATTTATAATAAACAGTATTGACTACATTTAAAATAATTCCATTTCATAAAATATGATGTCATTTGTTTACGTTAAGCAACGCTTCGAGCAGATACGATCGTTCGAGAAAAATCATGGGAAATTTATTTTTTAAAAGCAGTAATTTGACTTTGTTAACCAGACGCTTCCTCTGTAGCTAAATGGTATATCACGTCAGACTATATGACGGTTCTGTATAGGACACAGGTTTGATTCCTATCAGAGGACACATATTTTCCATGAAATTTTTCGGACATTTAGACCAGGAAATGTAGTTAATAATGTTTATTATAAACAAAGGATTTACTTAAATATTTGTATCTATAAAAATGACGGATAAACAGAATATATATATATATATATATATATATATATATATATATATATATAATGTTTTATTTGATATACTTTTATTTTTATTTTATTTTATTTTTTGTAGTATTGGTACTTATTTTTTTTCTTTAGTATCATTACTATTTTATATTTAATTATATTAAATCTTATTAAATGATATTAAATTAGATTAAGTTAGCTCCCTTCCGTTATATAAATTATTTATTAATCAATAGCTAATAACTGACCTTAAATAAAATTAATATTTCCTAAAAATTAAAATGAATAATTTATAATATATACTTACCCGTTATGGTAGGTCATGATTTATTGGTTGCAGAATTTAATACCATGAGAAATATAGTTTTTAAAAAAAAGATTTTAAAAATATTTTCGAATATACAGAGAAGGTCTTATCTACACTAGCATTATGTTAAACTAATGTATTTTCAAATTTTAAGTAACAGTCAAATAAGTAAAATGTAGACTTAACAGGAAGTAGAAAAACAAATCAGTACACACGGTCAGTACACACTCAGCACCTGAAGATTGCGCATGGCATGAAACTCAGAGTCGTGCAAATGGTGCAGAATAATATGTATATTTATTAATATATATACGTTATAGCTCTATTATATAACATCGAGCACTGTTCCAAGAATACCAGCACTTCATGTACAATTCATATATATATATATATATATAGAGAGAGAGAGAGAGAGAGAGTTCAAACGTCATTATAGTAATAATATATATATATATATATATTATGCGCGGTACTTAGTAGAAAGCGCTAAATATCAGTGATAGAGCTAAAATAATAAGTTGTATGGATAAGAGTTTGTGGCACGGTACTTTACACTTTTGCGACCCTCAAACAAACTCTGAGTTTGATGATCGCAAAAGCGTGAAACCCAGGGTCACAAACTCATATCCGTACAACTTATTATATATATATATAGAAAGAGAGAGAGAATGGAAAAGAAATCCGACAGATTTTTATCACTTTAAACGACTTTATTTTTAGTCGATAGGCTTATTTGAGTATACTCTCCGTTTATTTCAAACAGTATATTCATTTTCGTCTACCGGCCTGAATATTCGAGAAATCTGATTAAGGAAAAATATGCGCTCTTCTGCAGGATTCGAACCTGCGTCACGTTTTGCAGGAGAACATGTCGTTTGAGCCGACGTGCTTTAGACCGGTTCGGCCACAAAGCAAGTCTGAATAGTGCTTTATTAACGAAATTCTTCTCATCCCAGATTCTCGAAAGTTCATATCTACTCAGCTTTGTCCTCAAATGGAAACAAAGAAATTTCTAAAGAAATTCAACCGATTTTTATTATGTAGTATTAACGTTTAGTGATATATAAGCGCATGTGTGAGTGTATGTGTGTACATAAGTTTATGGCCTTTAAAAAAAAATTGTTTTTTCTACTTCCTGTTAAGTCTATAATTTACTTATTTTTTAAAAGGAAATGTTTGGCCTATCTAGTCCCTTATTACTCTTCCTAACATAAGTTTTTTTTTATTTATTTATTTCTCTACTTTGAATATGTTAACAATACTATTAGTTCGGCCCGATCAAGAAAGAACCCCCACCCCCAAAAACATAATTTTTT
The DNA here is from genome assembly GCA_963932145.1 of Acanthosepion lycidas. Lineage (NCBI taxonomy): Eukaryota > Metazoa > Mollusca > Cephalopoda > Sepiida > Sepiidae > Acanthosepion > Acanthosepion lycidas. Next base: position 9,447,093 of record OZ010612.1, on the reverse strand, counting down.
TGTATGTCCCTTACTACCCCAAATCCGCCCAAATGACCCTAACGTGTCTGTCCGTGCCCCACCAGGATTTGAAAACAAACCTTCACCCACAGAAAAAGGCAAAAAGCTAACAACCACGAACTGTTCTTGAAAAGAAGCGAAAGCGACCAAGAAATCAATTTGCAACTGTCGCAATGCGAACCTTACCTATTTTTATCCATGCTTTGCATCACATTATCTAATAATCGTTGGGCAACTATTTTTAGTCCTCAGATGCTTAGACATAATAATCACTAGCAAGACCAGCGAGAGAGAGCGAGAGAGAGAGAGAATGGGGGATACTGACCGACTAATTTATTTTAAACCAAAACTTTGATAAATTAAATAATGTCTTTGTTTCCTTAGAAAGCTGCATAGGATAGGAAGTCGTGTAGAGCCATGATCGTCCACGTCTTTAAAGGACACGGCTCAAAGAAGAAGGAGAAATACACTGGATGCAACAGCCAGCGGCGTATAAAGTGGAATCGATGCGCAGAGTTCAAGTTCACGCCTTTTCTCTTACGCTTACATTTGCACTAATACTTTTGGACAAGGCATGAACCTATCTCTTCTACCCAAGCTATTCGTTACATCACAGTTTAGACTGGGCTCTATATATTTCTAAGAGAAGGAAAACACTGAATTTCAAATCTTGAGAAAGACAACGGGAAACCACTTTACTGTTTTCACCAAGATTAAAGGGCAATTCTCAGATAACAAAGAAAAATCAATGGAAAAGGGCATTGATTGCTCATGTCCTGAAGGGACAAGGCATGTCCAAAAATGAAGAATCATTACACAGTGGAATCAGCATGCAGAATACAAACTTTCGTCTTGTCTGTTGCTCTCAGTTTTGCATGAACCCATCTCTTCTAGCCATGCTCAAGGTTAACTTGGCTCTCTAACATTGGGTGGTAACTAGCCTAAGAGAAAGAAATCTCTGAATTTCAGACCTTGAAAAAGACAACGGGAAACCACTCTACTGTTTTCATCAAGAATGCAGGGCAATTTTCTGGTAACAAAGAAAAATCGGTGAAGAGGGTATTGATATCCCATGTCCTGAATGGACACGGCATATAAAAAAAATGAAGAAATTCCACAAAGAGCTATGCAGGTATACACAGTGGAATCGAGAGGGTGCAAATTCCCGCCGTGAATGTTGAGTTCCCTTTTCGGAAAACACCACCTCTTCTCTTCACCAGCTATAGGTTAAATGATATGGTAGTGTTCTATAGCCTTATGTGAAAACTAATATAGCAGTAAGAAAACTTTGAATTTCAAATAATAAAGAAGAAATTTCTGGAAAAGCTATGATCGTCCACGTCCTACAGGGACAAGGCCTATAAATGAAGAAATTCTGTAAATAGATGTGCTACCGTCGTACATACTAGAATCGGTCAGTCGAGATTAAATTTCCGCCTTGTCTTTTGCACACACTTTTGCATTAATACCCTTGGGAATTGCATGAGTTCATCTCTTCTACCCAAGCTCTGCGTTAAATCGCTGTGTAGACTGGGCTCTGTAACCTTGGGTGGCAACTTGTCTAAGAGAAAGAAAACTTTGAATTCCAAATCTTGAAGAAAACAACTGGAACCCACTCCAATGTCTTCCCAAAGAATGCAAAACAATTCACAGATAACAAAAAAATAAATTCTAGGCGGGCCATGAACGGCCAAGTCCTGAATGGGATCAGCATAACAAAAGAAATGCCACGAAAGTAGAAACAATCATTATCTATACACAGAGTAGGGTCGATGAACAGAATTCAAATACACGACTAGTCTGTTGGATTCACTTCCACAAATATGCGCTTGAGATAGGTATGCACTCATCTCTTTCTTTTTTACACACCCATGCTTTAAATATTAGGGTGGACTGGGCTCCCTAACCTTGTGTGGCAACCAGTCTAAGAGAAGGAAAACTGTAAAAACCCTACTCTGTTCCCCCCCCCCAAAAAAAAATATGATGATTCACAGATACTAAAGAAAGTTAACCTATGAAGAACTGTTATAGTGGAACACACCTATTCTATAGTTAATAGTCTCTCCCACCTATAATAAGTAGGAGTAGTAAGAGTCGCTCAGGCAGTTGGTCGGTTAGTCGACTGGCTGATCGGTTGAACTCTCTGCCTTCGGGCGGGGAGGAACCCGAAGAAGTCTACGCCGAAGGGCAGATTCTCTTTCGGGGAGGTAAACCGACCCTGAACCCGTTTATTCGGGTTCAATGGGCATATTTTTGGCCGAGCCCACGTTCTCGAAGATCCCACGTTAAACCGACCTTGATCCATATGATGTCCTCGTGGTGGGGGTGACTAAATATCGTTGGTCGGTTAGTCGAGGTCGGACGACAGTCGGATACTAAAGTATCTGCGACCACAACTAGATTACTCTGCGTTGTACCTATTATATCAAGTTCCTAACGTTTTGTACGTCGAACCTATTTTAGGATCGACTTAGTACAAAATACATGCCTCCACTGTGAAATCACTCCACAACAATATTTGGCGACGAGGAATTCGTACTCATGCGGAGGGAAAAAAAATTCACCCGCCATAACAAGAACCATGTTTGCCTATCTCCTGAAAGGAAGCATTAAAAGTGGTTTATGACCGAGAAACAATAGAAAAACGATCCCTCACTTTATATCCAGTAGAATTTTATACTGTCAAAAAGGACAATCTGGAGAAACTAGTCTCAATAAAGTTTGTTAAATCTTTACTATCATTAAAAATGTTTCATGCGCCAGTCTTTAAGCATATTTTTATGATTATCATATTTTTATGATTATCATATTTTTATGATTATCATATAACGCTGTCATTTCAAAAATATAGTTACGAAACCCTAACTCTATATCGTCGCGATATCCAATAGAACGCTTTTACCAGTAAAATCTTCGTTCAATCTTGAATCTCAGATAGAATTATTATGTGAGCAACACCAAAATTCTGGAAAGAGCTAACAGTCAATGCATCGAATCGTTGATCATTAAACACTGTCTTCGATGATCAGGACATGTAGCAAGAATGAAAGAGCCATGGTTTCCACGTCGTCTTATTCAGCGAGCTCACAAAAAGACCACGAGGTTGCCCTCTTTGAAGATACAAAGACCAAGTTGAAACTCCATTGAAAGCCATTAGACTTGAACCTAAATCATTTGAAACACAAGTTCAAGACTGTACAATCTGGCGGTGTTCCATCGCCATCAAAACTAAAACCTTTGAAGCCACCAGAAGAAAAAAGTAAAAAGTCAAATGACAAGAGAGAAAGACTCGAGAAAATCAACCTCGTTCTCCACCAACATTAACATGCAATTTTCCTTATTTTTCAGGGCATTTTGCTTAAAATTCATACTTCTTGATTTCAAATGAAAACTTGAAAATTTTCCAACATATTTTAGTGAAGTTTTTGCTTCACAAAATTATAGTCTAGATATATGGAATAAAAAATGGCTGTCAGTTTAAACTGATGCCAAGATCATAAGAGGTAAAATACAGTAATTATTCAGGATCAGTTTATTACTTAATGACAATAGAAAGAATCCATTAGAATCTTATATTAATACTAGTTTACCCATAATGTCATATAAAAAAAAAACAACATACTTTGTTAACTCTTTGCTATGAATACAGTAGTCCACCGCTATTAAGCGAACCAGTTTACCGTCGTACCCAGTGTACCACGGGTGGGTGGTGGAACCAAGATTTTGCTCTCGTACCCTTAATAGCGCTCACTTTCTTTTAGAAATTCCACACTATTTTACCAATTTCTGGGCCACCTTCTTCACAATAGACAGAACAAACAGCGATCATCAGATGGGTCCTAATTTGTTTTAACAATTACACTCCTTTTTCGCATGTTTTTTTTTACCTTGATTTTGATGATCAAACAGCCCAAATTTTGCGAAATTTTAACACATCGTCCGTTTCACACCTAATCCAATTGTATTGGTAATAATTACACATGATTACTTTATATTTCTATTTCGCGCGTGATCAAATAATTCGTATAATAACGGACTAATTAACAAGAATTCGATTACTACAATCAGATACCACGGATGGGGCATAAATAGGATTACTTTTCTCTGGTTGATCATGTTCAATTTGACTCTCCAACAGTAGACATCAAGAATCTCGCATTAATAAACAAATATAAATAGCGCGTAGTAATTAAGGGTCGCAATCGGGAATTGCAAGAGGAAATACTATTGAGCACGGTTAAAATTCATTGTATAAAAAATTTGCTGTAAAACACTGAAATAAGTTGAAATTTCGGCTAATTTGCTTTTTAAGCCCCGCGCTAAGTATTTAATAAAAATTTCCCGGACAGTTATATTTAGGTGTAAATTTACATGCTTAATTCGAAAATAATAAAGAAATTTTGATAAAATCTACCTTTTTCGAGTTATTGATAATAAAAGTTCGGACTCATTTGCGTTGCGGTAGCCCCTACTGGCGTTGTTTGCATATATTTACTGCGGCAAAGACATTCACGTGTCTTGATTATTGCGCACGCATTGATGCAAACAACACCAAAAATGGCTGCCGTACCGTTGCCGACAAAGACACGAATGAGTCCGAACTTTAATTGTCGATAACTATAAAACGGTAGATTTTATAAAAAATTCTTTGTTATTTTCGAATTAGGCATGTAAATTTATAATAAAAAATAACTGTTCGGGAAGTTTTTAATAGATAGAGGTACTTTTCGAGTCATGATCTATGGTATATATAGCGAAATAGGGAAAATAGGACCCCAAAATCAGGTAGGTGTTCAACCTTCTATTATCGCCCACATCCCCATAGGAACTGTGATTCAGTTGCAGCGCGGGTAGGCCATCTTGGACACCAAGGCCCGCGCTATAGCGTGGACTACTGTAGAAGTTTCCACATTTAAATAAACTTTTCCTATTATATGAACCTATGAGAATACTATGTGACCAACAACAACGTCCTGGAAAGAACCAACAGTCAATGCATCGAATTGCTGATCATTAAACACTCTTCGATGATCAGGACATGTAGCAAGAATAGAAGAGTCAATGATCTCACGTCAAGTCTTATTCAGCGAACTAACTCCGTGGAAAAGATCACGGGGCTGTTCTCTTCGAAGATACAAGGACCAACTCAAAACAACGCTGGAAGTCACTGGACTTGAGCTTAAATCGTTTGAAACACATGCACAAGGCCATACCAACTGGCTATGTTTGATTACCATCAAAACCAAAAAAACTCAAAACCAGCAGAAAAGAAACGGAAGAAGTCAAATAACAAGAGAGAGAAAGACTCGACAGAATCAACCTTGTCCCCCAACAACATTATTATGCAGGCAATGTTATCGGTTCTTCCATGCAAAAATTTGTCTACTTAGTCATCAACTCCATCATCATAAAGGAAACGATCAGAAAAGAAGAAATTAAAATCTTGGAAATGAGATCAGACCGACGACGATGATTGTCATATTAATATGTAGTAATTTTTGTTTTTAAAAGGCTACTCTGATATGTTCACTTTCGCCGAAATTCCCTTGGCGATTAAAGCAACATCACTTTAAATTATGACCACATCACTTTGGCCACATCACTTTGAATTATGGCCACATCACTTTGAATTATGGCCAGATCACTTTGAATTGTGTCCACATCCCTTTAAATTATAGCCACATCACTTTGAATTATGGCCACATCGCTGTAAATTATGGCTACATCGCTTTGAATTAATGGCCACATCGCTTTGAATTATGGTCACATCGCTTTAAATTATGGCCACATCACTTAGAATTATGGCCACATCACTTTGAAACACCGGTTCCCGTATATTGTTTTTATTAACTTAGATAACAATTTATTAAAGAGGGTCCCACCACTTTATTCTTGCTCTGCCAACAGGATTGAGTATGCAATATGTACAGCTTACGGTCACATTACGTTAAAACATCGGTCTCCGTACGATCTCCGAAGTTAATCAATGTCGAGCCTGGTCAGTACCAAGATGGGTGACAGCTTGGGAATACCAGGTACTGTAAGCTTAGATGTGCAGGTGGGGTAATGGATAACGGCTCGAAATTGTTAATCGGAGAGTATAATTCAAATTTCAGTTTTGTTCGTTATATTTTTTACATGTTCCACGTGCCATGCCTCTTCCGGATGTCTCAGTTATTTCCCTTTAACTCAACTCTCCAAGTTTTTTGTTCACCACTGATATAGCCTGGTAATGAACTCACAACCCTTTCGGTCTAGTCACTGGATTTAACCAACGTCTTTATCCACTGGGCCATGTGTCCTTGAGAACAATCTACCCCGGTGAGCGAAATAAAGGATTCAGTTCGATATTCCAACCAACTGATGGAAGCCGGAGCGTACAAAGGCCGAAACGTTGTGAATATGACAATGAAGATGAGGATAACAGTCCGAGTAATGTAAGAAAAACTTCTATACAAGGTAGTGAAAGAAAGTGGACAGAAAGTAATAAACATCAACTACAAGAAAACAGAATGCATGGTTGTTAGCAAAAGGGACAACCCAAAATGCAAATTACAAATTAAAGATGCCAAAATTAAACAAGTAAAAAAATTCAAATATCTGGGAAGTGTTTTAATAGAGCACGGAAAGTCCAAAACTGAAATCTGAAGGCGTACTGGGATAGCCAAAAATGACTTTCAAAAGCTAAGTAAAGTATTAAGAGACAGAAAAACTTCATTAGAAACAAAGAAAAAAGTACTGAACTGTTACATGATATCTGACTTCTAATACAGCAGTGAATGCTAGACAATCGCCTCAAAGATTAAGAGAGTTGAAAAAATAGAAACGTGGTTCTACAGAAGGATGGTGAGGATACCATAGACAGAATATGTGAGTAATGGCAAAGTTTTAGAGAAAATTGAAACAAAAACGAAAAGAGAGCTGAAAATTCTAGAGCACTTAATGAGGAAGGAGGACATGGAAAAATAGAAACGAAAAAGACACATAATTAGTATCAGAAAGAGAGAACTGAAATTTCTAGGGCACATGATGAGGAAAGAGGATTTTAAAAATTTGACACTGACAGAAAATATTGAAGGTAAAAAGGACAGGGGAAAGCAGCACCTAACCTATCAAGTTACTTTGTCTAAATGGATGGCAGAACAAAGATTAGATGAGATTAAATCATCTCTATCTATAAAAGGCAGGATGTGTGTGTGTGTGTGTGTGTGTGTGTGTGTGTAACGAATGCAAGGCCGCAATTTTCGACGCATTTGCACCAAAATTTACACGCACATACTCCAAGTTAGCAGGAAGGCCAAGACCGACTTTGCATTTCCCAACCCCCATCGATAGTCGAAATAATAAATTTTTTCATGCTTCTACGGCAGTTTTCATGTAGTTTGCGGCCATTTTCTACTGGCCAGAGTGAGAGCCTATAGCTGGCTGCCACGAATAGGCATGAAGATTCTATTGGCCAGCGTAAGAGCCAACAGCTGATTGACACGAATGTTAACTAGCATGCAAAAAAATCGATAGCGGCATTCGTCACAAGTGGGAAAAATTTAAATCTGCATGGCACTTTACTCCAATTGGCTCATTCGCTTCCTTAAACTCAACGTTGATTCTGATTCCGCAGAACTGGGTTGGGTGTGAAAAACTATTTGTTGTTAACATTCTTTTTTCATTCGGTTTTTCCAGTTACGAGTCCTTTTTTAAAGCTGATCGTTTTGTGTTCATTTTGTTTAGTTCTTTTTTCGTAACAGATTTAACGTTTAGTATAGAGGTTAGAAAAAATTCGCAGTGTGAGATAGGCAAGAAGTAAGACATGTAGCAACATCATCACGGCAAAGGGCACTCCTTTAAAAGCAAGGAAGAGGAAAAATATTTTAAGTCAAGTGATAGCGATTGCTGTATGAGTCGTACGATTTTTGAATCAAGCACGGGCATCGGCGGGCCATGCTGCTAGTTAAGAGCTAAAAAGAAGAGTAACTTGTGGAGTGCCATGTTGAGTTTGTATAAATCGATGTCAGGACAGAGATTAGATGAGATTAAATTATTAAGAGCTAAAAAGTAGAATAGATTGTGAAGTGCCATGTTGAGTAATGTCCTGAGGGGACATGGTACATACAAGAAGAATAAGAACACAGCAAGTAGAATGTTGGACCCCAAAAGACAAAAACCTATCTGTATGAAAAAAATACGTAGGAGACGACGTTTTTGAAGCCGATTTTAAACTCCAAAGTCATATTGCTGACGCCACAAGATTAATGGCTCCAAATCTTAAATGTGAAATTTTTTTGCCATTCTACAGTGATACAAGGAAAAATATAAGCTGACAGATTTTGAATTGTCAGTGAGTAAAGATTGGTTTTTGATTGAGTTGATTTTTACGTTTTATCAACCTTTTGCAGGTTATTTAAATCCAGAAAATATTTGAGATTGTAAGAGATTTTGGGAGATAATAATGATTTTATTATTACAATTCCTACTAATTAACCCATAGCTGGGTGAAGAAGCGGTGGATTCATGCATTTCCTCGGTGTATTTGGGCATAAGTAAATATAACGAACCCGAGTGGAATTGGAAATCGACCCTCTAATTTCAAATTCTAAACCGTTTTTCATTACACCAACCGCACCTGATATTCTCAAGCGGTCACTCATCTCCCCCGACCCCCGATATTCGATGTTGCTTAATTTCAGTGATTGTACAGGAACGGGCGTTTCAACATATAGCCGCAAGTCTATTTTTTTTCCTTTTAAACATAAAAAAATGTTGTATGTACAAAAATAAACTTATATTTAAATGACATTTTATATAAATTTCGAATCTCGTTTCACGCGTGATTATTTTCTGTTGTTTGAATTCATCCAATTTATTTTCCATCATATATAATATGATACACATTTTGAAACAAAAATCGTTTTACCTTTGTAAAGAGGGTGGTGTGGCATCTGTTAGAGTCCCAGTCATGAGCAAATAGTAAACCCCCAAACAAACAAAAAAATATGAAAGTATAAAAATATAGTAAAATTATCAGCAATACATTTGTAATGCAAAATGACCAACAATATATTTTATAATAGAATGGCCAACAATACATTTTATAGCAAAATGGCTAACAATATATTTTATCAGTAGTTGAAGGCATACAATTGCGTTCAAAATATATTTAGTTGAAGCAATAAAATTGTGTTCGAAATATTTAGATTTCGGCATTAAATAACCTATAGATATATGCAGATAAACCAAATCAACCAACCAACCTTCGTAAAATACTGCGGACTGTACAGTTTACAAAGTAACTACATGGCTGAATTTAACAAGTATCAATTTATTTACATTGCCAGAAGATAATACGTTTGCAAACCTAATTGAAACTAATGAAATCCTAACTCAATAAGTTCAATTTCTAACTGAGCCAGTCTAAAAAGTCTAAAAGTAATGCACATCGTAGCAGACGACATTTTTGGAGCTGCTCAAAACTCTTTTCGTAGTGTTAACGAAACGAAACGGCTTGCAGATGTCCGTACAATTTTAAAACGTCCACAGGAAAGAATTAAGCCGGCAGTTTCTAAGTAAGTCGGATTTTTTTTCACGAATGATGTGTTGGAAATTTTTAATCTATAGCGATGTCCGAAACATCACCTACCCTGCCACTTTTTCATAATAAAATAAAAAACCCAGATACAATTATTACAGTATTACTTCACAAGCAGCGAATAAAACATTTATTCACACATATAACCAGCGGTGCATCCAGTTCAATCTTGTTTTATGTCGACCCTATCCGTGGTAATTAGTGGTTATTCATGGTCATTCGTGATGGCAAATATTACTTCCTTTATCTGGAGCGCTGATTTTCTTCATCATTTTTTAGTCCTTGATCTTAAGCGACGACATTTAATCGATTCTGAAGCAAACTTAAAGTTAAAAAGTTCTTTTCAATCAGCCGTTAACTTTAGCCTCAAAGTAGCAAGTGCGGATAACAATTCGGACTTTCCAGAGGTTTCGCTAGGATTTACCGATCTCATAAAGTCGACATTTGAGTCCTACCATCAAACATGTTGTAACACGTCACACCCAAAGAACCAAATGTTTTTTGTACATCATCCACTAGATAGACAAGTAGTAGCTTGGAACGAATTTGATCAGAGGATGAGTCGTGATATAATTCAACTTTGAACTAGTAGTTGGTATTAACCACTTCACTTAATGCCTAAGAAAGCCGTTTGTTTGGGATTTTATTTGTTTTTTGTTTTCTTTTTTGTTTTGTTACTTCAAGAGCCATTCAAGGAAGAGGATTAGTAAATGAAGTGCATGATATGAATGCAAGAAGAGGAAGTAGAAAGATTATGAGGATAAGGAGGATAGACAACGATTGACCCTAGACTTGAAGAGGTTAATATTGTAGCGTCTGGGAAAGTAACCTCCCCGGAATCTGTTTCACAAACCAGCGGTTCTTGAGGAAAAAAACTGGAACTTCTTCTAACAATTGGAATATGAAAGGAATAATGGTGGTTCGACTCCTTAAATGTAACTTGACATCTGTAAAAATCGGAACTGGTGAACCTAGAATATGGAGCTCGTCTGAACATTTGCCATTGAAATAGCATTGAGTAGCTTACAGCATTTCGTCTGTGGGGAAAGAGGCTGCAGGCTGGAAAATAATTCATCACCTGAAAGTCATCGTAAAAACAACACTATCAAGTTTTCGAAATGATGACCGGGAAGCCCCAGCTAAGATATGGCAGCAATACTCCATTTTTGGTCTAATCTGATTCTTGTAATGATAAAGACCAAAAAGAGTTAGCTACTTTCTGTAATGGTATAATTAACCAAACATTTTCTAGTATCTTTAGCAATGGATCGTATATTGACGCATCGTGTGTTTTCTCAGACTGGTAAGACATTAGAACAACGAAATCCAAATCACATCACTCTCTCTGGAGTAATAAAGTAATTTACCAAGCGTAGCTTAGATGTGGCACAAGGCCGAAAGTATGGGGCACCCTGTGGGGATCGAACTCATTACTCAGTCGTAATTGTTTTAGCGAGACAAAGTTTCTAACCATTACACCACCTCAAAGGACCCTCTCTGGAGTAATAAAAAATAGAAGTAAAAACAGTTGTGTTTATATAGAGCACGGATGAGTCTACGTCACTGAGAAATCAACCAAGCAGAAGCAAGGATCAGCTGATGGCCTATGAGAAGTGGGGTGTTGAGTTTTAACCATTCATCGTGACAGGCGAAAACTCAGGGTTTGGTCAGTGATGGCGAAAGAATATTAGGTTGGTTTTTTTGAAGGTCTCAGAGACAGTGCGCCTATTTTTTCAAACAAATAAGTCATCCCATAAGTTCTGTCCGAATTTTAACTTTTTGTTAAAATGAACAAAATTTAAAGAGTATTTTATAATGTCTAATGGAGCTGAACATTATTTTTTATGTTTAGATGCATTTAAATTGATCAAATTTTATTTCAGAGAACAATAATATTACATTTTGTTTGATTAAAACCCTGCTAACATGGAAGTACCCAAAAATCATTTGAGGCACATAATGCTTTATGAGTTCAAGGAAGGAAACTCAGCAACCGAAGCGGTTAGAAACATTCACTCAGTTTATGGAGAGGAATGTGTGAATGAAAGAACTTGCAGAAGATGGTTTGCAAAATTCAAAGGTGGATTTTTCACCCTTGAAGATGAAGATGAAACCGGATATCCAGTTGAGTTTGATGAAAAGCTTCTTGAAGCAGCCCTTGAAAAAAATCCTGCTTTATCAGTTGAGGAATTGGCAGTGGTTCTCAGTTCAAACCATGCAACTGTTCATCGTCATCTTCAATAACTTGGAAAAGTTCCTAAACTTTGAAAATGGGTGCCTCATGAATTGTCTAAAAACAACCTCAAATCCGGAGTTGACATCTGCTCTTCTCTCCATTCTCGCCAACTTGTTTCACCTTTTTTGGATAGACTTGTGACTGGCGATGAAAAATGGATCTTTTATCGACATGTTAAGCGTCATAGACAGTGGCTTGATAAAGGGGAAGGACCCCAGCCACGGCCGAGAAGGGAACTTCATGGGCAAAAGGTTCTTCTTTCAATCGACAGCGGAATAATCCACTTTGAATTCTTACCACCTAATGCAACAATTAATGCTCAAATATATTGTCAGCAATTAGAGCGTTTGAACCAAGCTTTGAGGAAAAAAAGACCTGCTCTAGTGAACCGAAAAGGGGTGATGTTTCATCAGGACAATGCGCGACCCCACACAGCAAAAATCACGTCACAAAAGATCGAAGAACTTGGTTGAGAGAAAATTCCTCATCCACCTTATTCTCTCGATCTTGCTCCTTCAGACTACCATTTGTTTCGTAGCTTGCATAATCATTTGGTAGAAACAGCTTTTGTTACACAGGAAAAGGTTAAACTGACATTTGTGAGTTGTTTGAATCAAAGCCAAAAGAATTTTACAGTAATGGAATTAGTAAGCTTGTTAATAGATGGAAGGAAGTCATAGATAATCGGGGAAAATACATTGTTGATTGAATCTGTAATTAAATGTAACATTTGGTCACTTGTTTTCTTTATTCAAAATTCGGACAGAACTTATGGGATGACCTGATAGAATCGTGTTACCGTTCCAGATCGTTATCCATTTCCACATATTCAAGATTTTACATCACGCTTACGAGGAAAATTCATATTTTTTTACTCAATACATGACCTCATATGAACCAAACTATCAACAAATTCCGATGAAACCACCAGATATTCTTACGATTGTTTCTGGTTTCTTTGAATTGCTTCGTTAACTTTTATGACTGCGAAATACTGCTCTGTCTTTTCAGAATCACCAGAATAACCTTTATATATATATATATATATATATATAAAGAAATATATTTTATTTAATTTTCTTGTTTGAAACATGAGACCTCTTATGTAGCGTGTTGGAATCATATTTTTAAATAAATAATTATATATATATATATATATATATATATATATATATAAGAAATATACAACTCCTGTCAACAAAAACACACATACATATATATATATATATATATATATATATAAGAAATATACAACTCCTGTCAACAAAAACATATATATATATATATATATATATAAAGAAATGTACAACTCCTGTCAACAAAAACAAGAAAATTAAACTAATTACCTATTATAAAAAATTCTAAACTGCTAACCTCATTGTCGACAACAAGAAAGAAAGAACGAAAAGAAAGATGCCGTAAAGCGGCTACCCATCTAAGTACTAACCAAAATCGAAATTGCTTAACTTAGGTGATCGTAAGTGAACCAGTGTTTCAATGTGATATGGCCGTAATCATCGCGACGCCACGAAGCCGCCATAATTTTAGCGACAAAACAACGGAGAATGAAAAGCTGAAAATATTGATATCATGGAATTCTTATTTGAAAAATAAATGTACGTCTGCTAAAGAGAGATTCATTTCGGCGAGTTTCATTTGTAAATGTCTATTCTGGTGGGATTTGTAGTGGTTTTAAGTGGCGGTGAATGTCTTGTGTCTGTGAGTGAGCTTCGTTTCACTTTAAAATAGAAAATCTCTGTTTGTCTAAAGTAGACTTAACCCGTGATAAACAATACGACGAATATGTCAAAACATTCACCATGACCATGTTGCGTGATAGAGAAGAAAGAAAGAAAGTGGAAAAGGAAGGGAAGAAGAACGAAAAAAAAAGAAAGATGCAGTAAAATAAAGTAGCAGTAAAGGAAATAAGTAAAGAAAGAAAGAAAGAAAGAAGGATGAAAGAACGAAAAGAAAGAAAAACTAAAAAAGGAAGAAAGTAAGTACGAAAAGACAGAAAGATGCAGTAAGAGAAAGAAAGAAAAAAAGAAAGGAAGGAAGAAAAAAGTCAAGTAAAAAAAGAAGGAAAGAAAGACGCAGCAAAAGAAAGATTCAGTAAAAGAAAGAAAGAACGAAGAAAGAAAGAAAGAAAGAAGCAGTAAAAGAAAAAAACGAAAAGAAAGATGCAGCTCAAGAAAGAAAGAAAAATGAACGAAAAGGAAGATGCAGTAAAAGAAAGAAAGAAAGAAAAAACGAAAAGATAGATGCGGTAAAAGAAAGAAAAAAAGAAAGAAAGACAGATGCGCTAAAAGAAAGAAAGAAATAAATAAAAAGAAAGAACGGACGTAAAGAAAAGAAAGATGTAGTAAAAGGAAGAAAGAAGCAGCAAAAGATAGAAAGAAAGAAGCAGCAAAAGAAAGTAAGGTGCAGTATAAAAGAAGCAGTAAAAGAAAGAAGAGGTTAAAGAAAAAGAAAGAAGTAGTAAAAAAACAAAACAAAGAAAGTAGCAGCAAAAAAGAAAGAAATAAAGTAGACAAGAAAAAGAAAGATAAAAGTGGGAAAAGAAGGAAGAACGAAAATGAATAAACAAAGAAAGAAAGAAAGAAAGAAAGAAAGATTAATTGTAAATTTAGAACCGACTTTTTGTTATCATTTAAACCCCAAACAAGATGATAAGTCCATTAAGACGCAATGGGTTAATGAGGGTTAAAGAACAGAGATTAAGAAAACAGATGAAGAAAATTAACGTTGCATTTAAATTTTTGAAGATCGCAGTAGACAGTAAAACAAGACGCCAGAAGAGAATTCCACACGCGTGAGGTGCGGGAGAAGAGACTATTAGCATAGAACTTACGGTAGCCAGTTCAACAGCGGTATTATAAGTCCTAGCTGTCAATTTAGTTCTACGCTTAAATTCGTGAAGTCGAGCTCATCAAAACAATTACGATGAGAATATTTATAGAAAAGGCACAGGGAAGATACGTTACAACAGTGGGAAAGTGACTGATCCCGAGATGCCATGTCAGGACCGATAACGTTGCAAATTCTTTGGATTTGGTCAAGAATCCCTAGAAGCACCAGGCATGACAGCAATATTCGATGCGCGTATGGTAGATCTATAAATGTGTAAGGTAGATTTTGGCGAGAAAAATTTTCTTGCCGAGCATAAGACCTAGCAATTGATTCGATATGATCGTTTCACTTCATGTCAGTGGAAAATGTTAGATTGTGAAGGGGCAATGAGTCACTGGAGGTTAGCATCAGTCATGCTGATGAAAAGCAAAAATGGTTCTCTAAGATGACGAAAAGAGAGCAGTTTTGTTTTGGGGGCGTTGAGATTAACAAGTAATATCTTGACCCAGTAAACAACAGGTTGATGGTCATTTTCAAGAACAGCTGTCAGTTTAACTTTATCAAACTGAACAGAATTGCTATTAAAACAGGAGTAAATGATTGTGTCATCAGCATAGATACCGAATCTGCAACTGATGCCATCGGGAAAGTCATTGATGAAAATAAAGTAGGTACAACGATAGAGCTTCGGTTGACTATGCATGAATTAAAGATAAGAATATTACAGATCTTGAAGAGTGGTCGTTCAAGACAACTTCCATTACGCGATTTGATAAGAAAGATTGACTACGATAAAAAAAAAAAAAAAAAAAGAAAATCGACCAGAAAAAACATAAACTGTGAAGAAGACAAGCATGGTAAACCCTGTCAAACGGATTCGAGATTTCTAAAGTAACAGTCCGAGTTTCGCCATTCTTATATTTTCTATCTTTCTTTCTTTCTTTCTTTCTTCCTTTTACTGCATCTTTCTTTCTTTCTGTTCGTTCTTTCATTTCGTTCTTTCTTTCTTTTACTGATTCTTTCTTACTTTTCGATCTTTCTTTCTTTTACTGCATCTCTCTGTTTTTTCGTTCTTTCTTTCTTTCTTTTACTGCATCCCTCTATCTTTTCGTTCTTTCTTTCTTTTACTGCATCCCTCTATCTTTTACTGCATCCCTCTATCTTTTCGTTCTTTCTTTCTTTTACTGCATCCCTCTATCTTTTCGTTCTTTCTTTCTTTTACTGCATCCCTCTATCTTTTCGTTCTTTCTTTCTTTTACTGCATCCCTCTATCTTTTCGTTCTTTCTTTCTTTTACTGCATCCCTCTATCTTTTCGTTCTTTCTTTCTTTCTTTTACTGCATCCCTCTATCTTTTCGTTCTTTCTTTCTTTCTTTTACTGCATCCCTCTATCTTTTCGTTCTTTCTTTCTTTCTTGTACTGCTTCTTTCTTTTACTGCTATACATTGTGAATCTATCAAAATTTATTTTTTCCTACTTTAAAAATGTTAGTCTTGAATAAATGTTTAATCGTCTAGGTTATTTTTTTTTGGGGGGGGGGAGTGTAATTTTATGAAGGCCAGTCGATATACTTGTATATCTTTTTCGGATCAGCGGTTAAAAAGCGCCAAAATTTGTAAAAGATCCAGTTCAAATTTATAGAAAATGACCAATGAGAGACTTAGTTTCAAGTTCGAGTAACAATCCGAATGTGGTAATGGTGCTGGTTGGGAGTGGGGGTTTTATGAGCCTAATTTTCTAAATATATAGAGCTCAGGTCAGAGGGCAAAGAAGAAGAATTTTGACAGCAAGGGGACAAGGCAAATCAACATCAAGGAACAGAAGGCATTTGATATCAAGAAGAAAGCATGAAGAAGGCAAATGGTTACCAGCCAGTTGCAGATCGACTCACGAATTTTGAAGTTCCAAGTAAAAATTCTCCTGTCGTTGGACAACAAAGAACGAAAAAAAAAAACTTCAAGAATTTTCCCAAGCACGAACAGCGTGAATTTAAAAGGGACTTTTCCAAAAATTACTATATGTCCCAGAGACGCTCGTGGGTCAAATAAAAGTAGGTATTTTCGTTTTTTTTTTTTTTCTCTCAAAGGTGGTTGCACCTTTGTTTCTCTGCCTACTTGTATTGTTTTCTCTTTTTATCATTTTCAAAATCCTTGTCTTTTCCCAAACTTTTCCATTTTTGGATGGAAATCCTTATCTGAAATTGTTATCCTGCATTAATAGGCGCATAAAAGGAAATTTTTGTGCAAATTTTGTATTTGTAACTTTTTCGCAATTTGTGTAATAAATTTTTTCCTTTAAAATTTTACACAGTGATTGAATCTTGGTTTGTAATTTTATACCTATTAGGACTCGATATTCCTACTAAGTTTTTGTGTCTGATACGGGAACTTAGATGTTATAAGGAATAAAAAAAAAATATATATTTTGCACAAAAAAGACGAATGTGGTCTTTGTGTAATTTAAAATATTTTTTAATAAATGACTAAAGTAAAACTTAAATTTAATAACCGTTATAAAGTGTTATCATGCGTCTGTTTGTGCCGAAAACACAAAACATTTGTTTTAGAGTAGAAAACAGTAAAATGTAGGTTCATTGATAGAATATTATTTACTGTGCGTGTTAAACTCCAAAAGTCTTTCAAATACACTGTTTCTGCCTCAAGGTGATACACAATTTGGATCAATAACGTTATACAAATAAATTCTACCCGTTCTGACTGACCTACCAACTTTTTATTTTAAAACTAGCATAGTAGCCGTAAACAATGTGGTTTATGTATATTGATTGACACTATTGCTTCAGATCAGAGTATCTCAGCGCTTCTGGCTAAAATGTAGTATCTGTGTAATATTTTTTTATCATTTCGACCCAAACAAAGTCGTAAAGAAACTAAGACACAAAGGTTACTGAGTGTAAAAGAATAAGAAAAAAAGAGAAACATTATTAAGGAGCGAGAACAATAGTAGAGTAATCAGGAAGACAGTAGATAACGGTTGGCATTGCATTTAAATTTTTGAAGATCAAACTCGGCTGGAAAGCATGGAGCCTGAAAAGATTTCCACAAGCAAGAAGTGTGAGAAAAGAAACTGTTAGCATAGAACTTACGGTTACATCTAGCCAATTCAACCGTAAAATGATGAGACCTTATTGCTAATCTAGTAAGTGTTCTTCCAAAAAATACTTTCATTACCATGAAAATATTTATAGAAAAGGCACAGAGTAACTATATTACGGTGGTGTGAAAGTGACTGAAGCCGAGATGCCAGGTCAGGACCGATAATATTGTATATTGTTCTTTGGATTTTATCAAGAATATCTAAATATATAGAAGTAGCACCGGAATATACTGTGAAGATGTTGCACACACAAGATTGATGGATACGTTTGGTTTGGTTTGGTTTGGTTTACGGTATATCAACAACCTCAATGGGTCATTTAATGCCGACTACTTTTTTTCCGGGTAATATTTTTGTTTTGTCAAAAATCTATTTCTGGTAATATTTTTTCCTCAAAAATGTAGAGCTGGTAACATTATTTAAAAAAATTTATTGCTGGTAATATTTTTTTTCAAAAACGTATTTCTGGTAATAGTCTTTCTTCTTCAAAAATTTATTTCTGGAAATAATTTTTACAAAGTATTTCTGGTATTAGAACCTAGTTTTACACTTTCATAATGCTTTTTACCTCAGTTTTGGGGTTAAGTATTTGCCCATAGCTGGAACCCTAACAGGTGCTACCACCCTTGGTCAGGGTGGACCTGGGAACACCAGCAATTAAGAGGTGGTTCCACGCTCCTCAAAACCTCCTAATCAGAAGCTTTGCTACTGGACGTAGTTTATCGTCATACCCAGGACGGTGATGGATACGTATCACTTTCTTTTTTGCTATTTTTTTTGTTTTTGTTTTTTGTCTTGTTTTTTACAATGATGTTCACCAGACACAAGACCAAAAGACATCCGAGGCAGAGAGTTAGAGCGTAATAGGCACACTTCATGGGGATATGTGGGGAAAGATAACGGTTGACTTTAAAATTGAACAGATTAAGATTGTAACGATCGAAGAAGCATTCACTTGGGAGTTGGTTCCACAAAGTAATGGATCGTAAGAGGAAGCTGTTCGAGTGGAACTTACATCTCAGCATTCCAAAGGAAATGGGGGTGATTTGCTACAATGTGTGTAACATGGCGGGTCTTATCCATGAAGGTTAGAACTGGTGGAACAAGGGAATATAGTTCATCTGAGCACTTTCCTTTGAAATAGTGAGAAAGCAGTAAGAGGCTTGCGACATTTTGTCTGTGGGAAAGGGGTTGTAGGGTGGAAAACAATTTGTCACCCACAAGAACACGGAGACGATTTTGGACTCTATCCAGGCCGGTAGGTGACTACTGGGAAGCTCTTGCCCATATATGGCAGCAGTACTAAATTTTCGGCCTGTCCAGGCTCTTATAAAGGTAGAGGATAACAGGAGGAGTCAGGTACAGGGAACTGGCCATTTTTCCAGCATCTTTAGCAGTGGGTCGTAGGTACTAGTTAAATAGCTGAAAACCCAATCAGAATTTAAAGTTCTTCTTCAATCATATTTGACGCCTGAATACACACACGGAATCGAAAACCTATTTCAGCTTTTCTTTTTTTTACTGATAGTTCACCCAATACAAGGCCCAAGGGCCTCACAATATAGAGGCTTATTGACTGAGATTGTAAGTGAGGGCAAGTAAGAATATGAGGACGAATAATACAGATATCTGTTAACCCTGAACTTAACGAGATTGTAATTGTCAGGGAAGCATCGTCTCGGGAGTTCGTTTCACAAAGTAATAGTTCTGGGGAAAATTATCTGAGTGCAACTCGCGTTTTATCAAAGGAACACGAAGAGGATGGAAAGGGGCTGCCACCATGAACATGGTATGTCGGTCCTAATATTTTAGCTGGTGGAACTCAAGAATGTAACTCGTCCTTCAAGATGAAAACGCTTCGTTAGCACACTTGTTTAGCGAGCGCGTTTATTGCTCACCGTGTGCCCTATAGTGTACGAACACATAGCCAGCTAAATTAAATGAATTCGTTAAACTCAATTTGTTCTCCGACTAATCGAAAAATATTTTCTTGCTTTAAATAACCAAGAAAATTATGGTTTTCTAACAAGCCATAGAAAATGAATGACCCAATCAAATGCTGATTAGCTACACAGGCATGTCTTTTAGATTTAGTTACATTCTCTAGAATAGAAATGTATTGAAGCTACCATGACCAGAAAATGAGGGACTAGTTTATATACTGGTTGTAATATAGAATTGATCCCCACTTTATATCCACATTATAATTTTTTCGTTTATTAAATTGATTAGGTATAAATCCACCTTTTCATCCAGCTATGGGGTAATAATAACCTGCAAAGTGTTGATAAGAAAGCCATAGAAAACGAAGCAATCAATGAATCAAATGCTGATTAGCTAGACAGATATGTCTTTTAGATTTATTTACATTCTCTGGAGTAACGTCACACATTATGAAATGGACAAAGTCCGACAATTATTTTAAGACATTTTTATTCTCTGGAATATAAATATATAGAAACTACCATGGTCATAAAGTGAAGGATCAGTTTACATATTGATTACAATATAGAATTGATCCCCCACTTTATGTCATCATTATAATTCCTTGTTTGTTTAGCAAATTCTGATTAGATATGAATTCAGAATTCACCACTCCTCCCCTCAACTATGGGTTAATTAGTAAAACTTGTATCACTAAAACCATTAAAAAGAAATCTTACAATCTAGAAATATTTTCTTACTTTAAATAACCTGTAAAGCGTTAAGCCTTAGAAAACGAATCAATCAGCAACTAATTATAAATAGAAAAAGCTCGCTACAATTGAACATATTTTTAAGTCTTAAGACTAAGAGTATTTAGAATTGTTTGTGTGTAAACGTGTCGATTTTTGTAAAAGACAGACGACCATAAGAGAGATAGATAGTAAATTAGTACCTCTACTAAGATTTTCTAACATTTCTTCAACAAGCGTCTTCGTTTATAAAGCCTAAGTACTTACATTCAATAAATTATTAGAATACTTATTTTTTAAACATTATTGGTTAGCTTTTAAAAAATATAAAAAGCGTTCACATTGTATTCATGGTCTAATTTTATTTCTATTATGTGTTCTTTATTTAACTTTTCCAAAACATCAGACTGTCAATAATACATTACTCACCATGTCAAAAAAACGTTCTTCCGATGCTTTTATTTTAAATAAATGTAATTTGTTTCAATTAAGTAGGATCAATTAAACTTTTTAAATCAGCTAATTCTCCTTAAATAACGTTTCAGAAAAGTACATATTTAAAATAAAAAAGACTTTTTTAATAAAGAGAATTATGTTTGTGCTGATGACAGATTTGTCAACACCGAAGAATTTATAGATTTTTTTTACTGATAAGATAAGAAGCAGAAGAAAAAAAAGAGTCCAATCAATTTAAATTCGGTTTGAAATGCACCAAAGTATTTTTGGGAATCTTAAACTTAACGTATTAGCTTGGAAAAACTAAAATAAAAGCTTCAATAAAGTTTTTTAGTCATTTCTTAAGACCTCCCATTTTTTTTAAAAATATCTTTTTTTATGAGATATGGTGCCGTACCTGGCTAATGGATTTTTTTTTCTTTTATCATCTTTTTTTCTTCTTTTTTTTCTGGTCGGAGAGTGACGTAGTCATGTGATCGAATTCATGAATGAAGACGTTCAAATTTATGAATGAAGGTGGTGAGCGCGAGGTAAAATGATTGCCGTCAAAAAATGAATAATAATAAATAAATAAATAAATAAATCGTCCTTAAAATAAACAGATAAGTAAAAAAAAATGTAGAGAAAATGCCACAACTTTTGTCTTGTAAGTCAGAAATGAATCCGAGGAAATAATGCTTTTCTTTTCATTTATAGGACAGGAAATCGTGGAGAGCCACAATCGCCTAATGCCTGAAAAGCATACATAGCAAAATAAGAATATTTCTATTATCTGCATTATTTATATATCCTGTCCTAATTTTTGTTATTAATTATTACAACGTTTCGGCCGTTGTGCACTTCGGCCTTCTTCAGGTGCCCTTTTATCCGGGTAACCTTTAGGGAATTACGAACTGAACCTTTTTTTATTTAATCTATGGGAGGCGGGTAGATTGTTCTCACTCTACTGTTCATAGGGATAATTCGTCTTTTTTTTTTTTTTTTTTTTTTACTGCTCAGATATTGTGCGGCTTATTTTCACGAAGTTTATACTACTCGCCGCAGGGATTGCATTGAACTCACAATTACTATGTCACCAAATCCTATATACTCGTGTATAAGTCGACTTCATGTATAGTGCGACCACTATTTTCTGCATGAACCTCTCCAGAAAAAAATTACCTGTGCAACCGCCTTTGGGTTAAAATTTGATTAGAAAAACGCGCACTATATACGCGAGTATATAGTGGGGTGGGTAGTATATAATTATTTTAAATAAAATAAATATTTTAATAATTAATTTATTTAAAATACTTCATTACTATAAAGATGACTTTAATTTAATAAAATGAAAAATCTTAATAATAATTTAATATTTATTAAGTAATTTAAAGCAATATCAATAGCGATAGCAACAATATTATAATTTTGCACTGCGAGATAAGTAACCTCAATAAGGAATATACAAAAAAAAACGAATTTCAATGTTAAAATTTGAATTTCAATTGATTTAAAAAAAAGTCATATTTACTTTCACTTAGTAATATTTTAAAGTTTAAAATATTACTTTTTATCTCATTTACTATATAAAAAAGTAGTATTATTACTTATCTGCATCTATATTTGAAAAGATACAATATTAATAACTAATTTTCTATTCTTTTTTCTTGCCTTAACAAAACTTTGATGAAGTACTAATAGGGGACTTGAGCATTTTTCCACGTTAGACTTCTAACTTGTGTCATATTCGGTAGCAACGTGAGCGCGCTGAAAAATCCCAACCTTAACAAAAGTAAAACGTACCTTTCCATGACTTTTCCTGATCACCCAAAATGCGGGCCTCAAAAATGTCTTTAAGAACAAAAGTATTTTTAATTAATGAAATATAAGAATTCTTTTCCCGTATTGCTTCTTTTTCACTTACATTTTGTAAATATACTTCGTTCGATAAAAAAAAGTAAGAAGATCAGCTTGTTGGTTTGCTGACACCGCGGTGTTCCAAAATTCAGAAAATTAAAATTCAGTGTTGATATTTCGAGACAAGAAAGAAAGAAATTTATTCCCAATTAAACGCGACAAAAACGATATTTTTCTTTTAATCAGTACATTCAGGCACTTGTAAAATATACGACGTGTGATACGTAGAGAAAAAAAAAAAAAAAAAAAAAAAGAATGTAAAAACGTTAAATTTTGAATTATTTTCTTACCTGCAGGTATTTTTTTTGTTTTCGGTACACTTTTTTTTCTGATTATTGTCCAGTAGTGTCCAAAAAGTGGAAAGACTGGGGGAGAGAGAGAGAGAGACTGCTCACTCCTCCAAAACAAAAGAAAGTCAAAAATCAAAGTAGTTAGTTAGAACAAAAAAAAAAAAAACAATTAAAGAGAGAGAAAGATTTCTTAATGGGCCTTAAAGTTGGCTAGATTTCGATTAGAGCGAGTCGGTGTTTTTTTAAACATTATATTTTCTTTACAAAAGCACAAAATAGAGAGGGAGCTGGGTTTTTTTTGTGTGTCTCTCTCGCCCTCTTTTTAGTTGTTTGTTTATACATTTACGATTTCTGTGTACATTGACGTACCGACAGATTTGTCTCTCCGCCAACTCCAACAGACACGTGTCTACGTGATCGGAACTTCCCCCTCTCACTTTCTCTTTCTCTCTCTCTCTCGACCAAGATAGAAAGAAAGAGAAAATGAAAAAGAAAGAAAAAGAGAAAGGAAAAAAGAATAAGACAAAGAGAAAATTAAAAAACAGTAAGAAAGAAAGAAAAGTAAATTGAGAGAAAGTGAAAACGGAAAAGTGAGAGTGAAGGAGAATGAAGGGAGAGAGGAATAGAAAAGAAAAAGAAAGAAGAAATAAAAAGTGAAAAAGGACAAAAAAGAAAAAGCGAAAGAGGAAGAAAACGAAAATTAAAAGAGAGAAATGGAAAATGAAGAGAGAGAAAAAGTGAAAACGAAAGAGAGCGAGATAAAGTGAATGAAAAAAAAATGGGGGAGAGAAAAAGATAGAAAAAAGAAAGAGACAACGTTAGAAAGAAAAAGAAAGAGTAGATGAAGAGACAGAAGAAGAAAGAGAGTGAGAGAAAGAAAGAATGAAAAAGAGATGAAAAGAAACAGAAAAAGAAAAGAGAAAAAATGAAAACGAAAGAGAGTGAGAAAGAGTAAATGAGAAAGAAGCGAGAGAAAAAAAGAAAGAAGTAAAAGAAATAAAAGAAAGAGAAAACGTTAGAAAGAGAAAAAAGAGTAGAAGAAAGTGAGTGAGAGAAAGAGAGAATGAAAAAGAGTTGAAAAGAAACAGAAAAAGTAAAACAAAAAGAGAAAAATGAAAACGAAAGCGAATGAGAAAGAGTAAATGAGAAAGAAAGGGGGGGAGAGAAAATAGAAAGAAATAAAAGAAAGAGAAAAACGTTAGAAAGAGAAAAAGAGTAGAAGAAAGGATAGAGGAAGAAAGAGAATGAGAGAAAGAAAGAATGAAAAAGAGATTAAAGGAGAGATAGAAAAAGTAAAATAAAAAGAAAGAGAAAAGCAAAAAAAAAAAAAGATTTATATGTCTTCCTCCGACTTAGGTGGAATGTGGTACATGACCATTTTGCTTTTTATAGTGAGGTCTCCCGCTACTTGTACATGAAGGGCAAAAGGACAATATTCTTTAGTTCTTTCGGCCTTGTTTTATCAGCATGTTACAGGTATCAGGAAATTACCCTCACCCTATTCCTCACTGGAAGTTACAACCAGTGAAAACAGGTTTCTTGAAACTTGACAACAAACTTGGGAATCTGAAAAAAAAAAACCTATTCAGGAAGCTTATACAATAATACACGAGAGGGTTACCTGTTATAGAGGAAGTTTATTCACTTAAAAGCTCAGTTACTAGACTGCTAAGCTATGGAAACAAAAAAATGGTAACTTATATTTAACATCAGGAAGCGACAATTGATGTTTCTGAGGAACTTGATGAGGAAGGAGGGCTTGGAGAATTTGATACTCACAGGACATATTCAAGGCAAGAGAGGTATAGCATATTTAATGAGCTTAATGGATGGCGGAACAGGACTTGGGAGAAATAACAGAAATACAAAATTTATTAAGAATTACAAGGTACTGGAAGTTGTGGGGATCCATGATCGCCTACGTTCTGTGAGATAAGCTTTCTCAAAGGTGCGCTTGGCTGTGGAGCACTAGTTACTGAATTCTCTTTGTAACTGTTATGACTAAAAGGGAATCAATGGAGGAACGATTACCAAAACTGCCCAGCACACTATTAGTATTGTTACAGTACTAATACTATTGTTTATTGTACCATCATACGTGGATTTTTATGATGTTTGGTACACTCATCAACAGATCATTATTACTATAGGTCGTTTGTATCGCACTGGGTGCTCCATAATTGTAACCTTGAGTCTTCCTATGCTACATAAAATATAATATATAATAAACATAAAATATAATGCTATATAATAGTAAATAATAAAAATATCAATTGTATGTCTTGTTATTGTTTAACACTTTCTGGGTTAAAACTGGAGCATATTTTGGATTACGACAATAATCCTTTGATGTGATAGTATAATAGTTAGCAAGCTTGTCTCGCTAGATCAATTATATCTTAACAGTGAGTTCGATTTTCTATTCATTTACGCAAGCTTCTTTGGTTGGTGATCATGGCTCTCCACAACTTTCAATACTTTGTAGCTCTAAGCAATGTTTCTCTCCTTACTATCCCTCCCAGTCACAATCTGCCATCAATTTACACAAGTTTGTTAGGAAGTGTCATATAGGACATAAACGAATGGAAGCGTCCATTTATGTAAATAAACGGAGTTAAGTGGAGTTGAGGAGAGTTAGTATTAGGTCAATTGCTAAGTGCACCTTCGTGTAGTAAACCTTCTATTTCATTACTTATCTACGAGTTTGTCTTCATTACCTTAATTATTTCAGTTAAATTCAAAAACACGAGATACAAGAGGAAGATAAATAATGGTTCTCCACAACCTCCTATCCTTTGCAGCTCTAATCAATATGCGCCCTGTTGCTCTCCCTCCAAGACCCTGTTCTACCATCCATTTTCTCAAGCTTGTAAGGTAGGTGATCATGGCTCTCCACAACTTCCTAACCTTTTAGCTCTAAGCAATGTTGGTCTCTTTAACATCCCTCCCACAACCTGTTCTGTTATTCATTTACACAAGCTTCTTGGGTAGGTGATCATGGCTCTCCACAACTTCCTACCCTTTGTAGCTCTAAACAATGTTTGTCTCCTTACTATACCTCCCAGTCACTATCTGCCATCAATTTACACAAGCTTGTTAGGAAGATAAATAATGGCACTCCACAACCTCCTGTCATTTGTAGCGCTAAGCAATGTGTGCCCTGTTGCTCTCCCTCCCAGTCCCAGTTCTACCATCCATTTACACAAGCGTGTTAGGTAGGTGATCATGGCTCTCCACAACTTCCTATCCTTTGTAACTCTAAGCAATGCGTAACTTGTTGCTCTCCCTCCCACTCCCTGTTCTTCCATCCATTCACTCAAGCTTGTTAGTTTGGTGTTCATGGCTCTCCACAACTTCCTATCCTTTGTAATTCTAAGCAATGTTTGTCTCCTTACTATCCCTCCCACAACCTGTTCTGCTATTCATTTACACAAGCTTCTTAGGTAAGTGATCAATGCTCTCCACAACTTCCTATCCTTGTAGCTCTAAGCAATGTTTGACTACTTGTTCTGCTTCCCCGTGCCTGTTCTGTCATTCATTTCCACAACCTTGTTAGGCAAGTGATCCAAAATCTTCTATCTTTTGTAGCTGCAAGCAACGTTTGTCTCGTAAACTATCCATTCTAGCCCCTGTTCTGCCATCAAGTTACACAAGCTCGTCTGGTTGATTACATGCCGTTTTGATATATCCCTCTTGCCTTTCATATGTCCGGTGAGTGTCAAATTTGCCAAACCTTCTATTCTCACTATGTGTCCTAGACATTTCAACTGTCTCTCTCTGATTCTGATTATAAGTGTTCTTTTTGTTTTCATTTCTCTTAAAACGCCATCGTTGATCACGTGTTATTAGGTTGGTGCAAAAATAATGTCGTGTTCTCACAAAGTTGAACGTCAAAAAACGACATTATTTTTGCACCTACCTAATATGTCCATGGTATTCTCAGTATCCCTCTGTATAATCACATCTCTGTTACCTGAAGTCTCTTCTTCATCGGTGAGGAAAATTTCCATCATTAATTGTCATAGAAGAAAACTGTAACTGCATAGCGGTTCATCACTTTTTTCTATGCTTCTCTTGAACTTTTCATGTTTCTTAATAGTTTGCTTAGCTTTTGGAAGGCATATTTTTCTATTCCAATGTGCCATCGGATGTTTGTGTCACATTTTGTGTCGTCTTTAAAACTCTTCCCAGATAGTTACATTTTTTTGTACTTGACTGATTTTAACATTTCCAATCTGTAACTCACATTTTAGGCTGCCCCTTTTGCTAACAACCATACAATCTGTCTTGTTACAATTGGCAGATAGTCCTTTCTTCCTGTTTTACTTTATTACCTTGTCTAGGGGTTTATAAAATAGAAAAATATGTGAAACGCAGCATAAAAATGTGAGATTTAATTTGTTTTTTACGATTTATCAAGTATTTGCAGGTTATTTAAATCCAGAAAATATTTTTAGAATTTTAAAAAAATAATAATGATATCTACTGATTAAGCCATAGCTGGGAGGAGAAGAGGTGAATTCATACCTTTCCCAAGGGTAATTGCGCGTAAGTGAATATAACGAATTCAACTGGAATTGGAGCTCGGCTCTCCGACTTCCAATCCCGAGACGTTATCCATTACACCACCCTCACATCCAAGTTTACAGCACCTGGTTTTCACAAGCAGTCATATTATCAATAATGATAATATTCCTAACCCCCTTCGAATTTATGTGTCTTATTTTCGAACACCTTCTAAAACACATCCCAGATAGATGAATTCCTGTATTTGCTAGATGTTGACGTCTGTATTTTCTCAACACTGTTTTATGGCCATCCGCCATTTTTTTTTAATTATTTTGATTAAAATAGATTTGATTGGACAAATCCTCATACAATCTTTCAGAATTGGTTGAATGTAAAAGATTTATGTTTTTTGGTCTGTCCATGTGTTTTCTGTGTCAACACTCAGGGCCTGTGCGTCTTATTCCTGAAACCCGGTTGTGACCTCTGCCATTTTTTTCAGCACTGTTTTATGACCATCCGCCATTTTTTAAAATTATTTTTAAACTGACGTTACATTGTCAATCATCAACTAATAATATACATCGTGTATCTGCATGGCTGGTACGAAGCGTACTACGCAGGAACCATCGACGAGTAGAATTTCAGCAGGATTTTTTCGCTTTTTATACTTTTTTCTACCTAAGTTAATATTGTCAGTCATCAACTATAATAATCGACATTAGTAAAGCGTGGCAGAAGTGCTAATTTCAGTAGCGCTTATTTTTTAAATTGTAATTTTCTTCCTGAAAAGTTCTTTTAAATCAATTACAAGGGTAATATATTTCGGTAAAATCATTTTTTATTCGGAGATCATCCACTAAGGAGGATCTCTGATTTTTTTTTTACTAATACTAACCAGAAGTCCACGGATAGTAATTAAAATAAAATTTATAGTCCCTATTTTTTACATTAAAAATAAGAATGTTTAAAGATTTTAACAAATGAAAAAATCCCCCCCAAACTGAAATACTGTTTTTAAAACAAATTTTTAAGACAATCCCGTTTGTGTTGTGTTGGAATCTTTGTAAAAAAAAATTTTTCAGCGGAGATGCGTCGGCGATTAATCTTTATGGAAATGTAAAAATTTGCGACTTAAACATTTTTTTCGAGTAAAATTTAGTCATGAAAATATTGGTAGTTATTACAAAAAGAATAAAATGTTCTCAGATTTTTTTTAAATAAAAAAAACTATTCGTTATAAAAGTATGTAATTAATGAATATGTACTGAAATTTTCATTAAAATTGATAATTTCCAGATTTTTGGTAATTTTAAAAAAGCACTGCCCTTCCGTCTAATTTTACTTCGAAGGTTTGTGGCCCCCAGTTGGGAGACTTTAAAATCGCCATCTAGTAGAGTGGAGGGCGTATCAAAGGTTCAGAAGGTAGCCGAGACTGTAGAGTCGGCTCTGAATTCACATATTTGGCTGCCCCTTTTGCTAACAGCCAAACATTGTTAACTTAATGTTGACAATTATTTTATAGTAATGAAATAGGAATCCATATGTTTTTGATTTTTATAAAAATAATAAAATCTATTCTTATTTTATAGCAGTTTCATAGTACGTTTTTCTTTTATGTACCGTGTTCCTTCAGGACGTGAGCAAACATGGCTCACCAAAACTTTCTAGCTCTTGAAGCGCTAAGCAATATTTGTGCCTTTGTTATCACTCCTACTCCATGTTTTGCCATCCAGTTACACCAGGTAGATTACTCATTGTTTCTATCTGCCTCTCTTGTCTTCAATGTCTTGTGAGTGTTCACTTCTTATAATGAATAAAGGAGTTGGTTAAACATAAGATTCTGTCGCCTCATGGTCATGAATTCAATACTTAAATCAAGCAGAGGAGTAGGAACAACTATAAAATGATATTACATGCACAAAATACTACAATAATCAACATATATCTCATATCAGACATGATAATGGACACCTAAAGATAGCCAGAAGTACTTGGCCGAAACGTAGAATCTATAATAACAACTATAATATTTGTCTGAATTTCTAGGATAAGGAGTTATCATTGTTTACCTTAATTACAGGCGGACTATTGTCCTCATCTTTGTCACAACATTTCAACCATTCCGGTTTTCATCAAGTGCTTGTCGACCCAAGTAACCTTCAGAGAATATCGAATTGAATCCTTTATTTAATCTACGGGGGTAGATTGTTTTCGTTCTGCTGATCATGGCTAGGAATATCTTGTCTATGGTAAACCATGATCACCTACCTAAGAAGCTTGTGTAAATGGATGACAGAGCAGGTACTGGGAGAGATATTAAGGACACGGACATTGCTTAGAGCTACAAAGGATAGGAAGTTGTGGAGAGACATGATCACCTACCTAAGAAGCTTGTATAAATGAATGACAGAACAGGTACTGGGAGGGATATTAAGGGCACAAACATTGCTTAGAGCTACAAAGGATAGGAAGTTGTGGAGAGACATGATCACCTATCTAAGAAGCTTGTGTAAATGGATAGTAGAACAGAGAATGGGAGGGAGAGCAACGTGATACATTTCTTACGAGTTACAAAAGATAGGAAGTTGTGGAGAGTCAAGATTTATCTTTCTAACAAGCTTGTGTAAATGGGTGGTAGAACAGTCTGGTAGGGAGACAAACCTTGCATAGAGCTATAAAGAATAGGAAGTTGTGGAGAGCCATGATCACCTACCTGACAATCTTGTGTAAATGGATGGTAGAACAGGGACTGGGAGAGAGAGAGAGCAACGAGATGCACATTGCTTAGAGTTACAAAGCATAGGATGTTGTGGAGAGCCATGATCACCTACCTAACAATCTTGTGTAAATGGATGGTAGAACAAGATGGGAGGGAGAACGAGAGAGATTGCTTAGAGTTACAAGCGATAGGAAGTTGTGTAGAGCCATGATCAACTACCTAACAAGCCGATGTAAATGGATGGTAGAATAGGGACTGGCAGGGAGAGCAACGAGACACACCTTGCTTACAGTTAGAAAGGATAGGAACTTGTGAAGAGCCATGATCACCTACTTAACACGAAGACAAACATTGCCTAGAGCTCGACTTCAAGTACATCCTGCTCGGCGCAGGGATTGAACTCACAATTACTATAATAACGAGAACAATAGTTTGAATATATTAAAAAAACGGGTTGATATCTCGTAAAATGTACTAACCCTACCCAACTAACTTAGTGAGGATCAAACACATGACACTAGACGATGCACTTATAAGACAGGATTGTTAACCATCACATTAAGTTAAGGTTCCTGTTTTCTTGATATTAATATCTGAAAAGTTTGCTCGTTGTGTTCTTATTTGCTTCTTGACTTCGTCACCCCGCAAGATTTATTCGATAAATCAGATGTACTCAATACTGAAAAGTGACAAAAGTCCATTTCATTTTATTTATAGTCTAGATTCTGACCAACGCTTTTTACTTGCAGATCAGATCTATTTATGGAAGAACTTAATGATCAGACGAACCAGTTTATTTATATTTTATTGATCAGGAGTTTCAATTTGCCTTTATGTTTTGGCAGGATTTCAAAATCGAGGAGGTCAAGCATAGAGGCGACTTTCCTTCTGGGGTTGAAATCCTGTTTTGTACTTTTAAATCAAGACAAGCATTTCCATTTGTTTAAAGTCCAGGCCTATGAAACTAGAGGTTCGATTTCTCAGCGGTACATATAATTATCACCATCTTTGTGCCAGAGAGACTTCTTGGTAATTACTTTTATCGGAACATCGGAAATAAAAACGAACTGAATCTCAAGGGTATAAAATAAATAATATTTTTTTGTTGTTTATTTGATTTAGATTAGTGTGAGTCCTTTGATATTAGGGTTAACCGAATGTCCGTTTATAAGACAGATCTTAGTAGCAGTACCGAAAAAGTTCGTTTCGGCTCAGCAGTAGGTTGTTTTGGTAGTTGAGAAGCCAAAACTTGATAGTAGAAGTCATCTTAGAAATAGGTTAGCGTTAATCTACTGTTTTTTCTCAGAATATCATTAGCAGATGACTACTTAACGCGTCACGCATGGCTGGTTTCTCTGATGATCGCATCCCTTGTTCCGTGGTTTCATTGCCGTCCATTTTCCTCATCTAGCTCAGAGCTATTAGCTTATATCCTTTTGACCAGGCTCTGAGATTCTGGCGCGAATCTTGGTTTCGGCTAACATCAAAAGTCTCTCTGTGTTATTTTTTTTGATTGGCCAAAATTATTTTATTTTCTGGCGTTCATTTTTTTTTTATATATAACGGAAGTTATGTGTAAAGCCTGTCTTTTTGTAGATTTATAGTCATAAATTCAGAGAAAGCCAGCAAGTCCACACATTATGCCGATATTAACTGAAATAAAATTACGTGTGAGAGATTTAATCCTGTGTTCTTATTAATTACTAGCTTAAAAACCTCTATCGGGTGACATTTAAGCGAGCTCCTGCAGAGGGCTCTTGATTGTGCCTTAATCACAATAGGCAGGGAGGCATATATTCAATAGGCAACAATAAACTACAGAAAAACTCAAAATTGATCGCTCAATTTAATTATTGCATTAATATTTAAGCTTACGTTTTAAAAGTTCAACGATAATTCTTCTGCCGCCACTTTATTTAAAGACAATTTGATGTACGTAGGTCCTTACTTTCCGTACAAACAAATATTTTTATTTCATGGGTGACATTTGCTGGATTCTGTAATTAATTTCGATTATTCCCAAATTTATTTCCAAGTTATAAAAATTGTTATCGTACAAAAAAATACAAAAATTCCAAGTGTCTCTTCATGATCTTAAGTATAAGTTTCCTTTTTGTTTCCATTTTCTCTAAAACTTCGTCGTTGCTGATATATTCGGTCCATGTTATCATCAGCATCGTTCAGCAGAACCACATTTCTGTTGCTTCAAGTCTCTTATGAGTTCAGTAGGTCTACAAAAATATAAAAGGGTTTAAGACAAGGATGTGTCTTCTCGCCGGACTTATTCAATCTATACAGTGAGGTGATTCTGAGAGAATTAGAAATACTACCAGGATGGCACGGTGGAGTAATGGATTGAGCTCGGATTGAGGAGTCGGAGAGCCGAGTTCGAATTCCATTCGAACCCATTACATTCACTTACGTGCTAATAACATTGAGAAAAGTATGAATCCTCTTCTTCTCCCCATGGCTATCGGTAAATAGCAGGACAGGCCAGGTTCTATAGCCTTGGATGGCAACTGGTCTACTGCAAAAAGTAATGGCAACCTACTGCGGAAAAAAATCTGCCTCATCAGTTATGTATCAAAAGATACAAGATTGCATAAGCGTGTATCACGCATGGCACATAACTGACTGACCAGGATTCATTATTGGCGGCCACAATTTTAACAACTTAAGTTGTGTAGATGACACAGTGAACTTGAGTATATGGATGGTGGATCAAGATTTAGGAGAAATAACAAAAAGACAACATTTATTAAGAGCTACGAAGGACAGAAAGTTGTGGAGACACACGATCGACTGCGTCCTGAGGTGGGGCACGGTACATAGAAGAAGAAGAGTCAAACAACTTAATTCAGATTTCTATCGTTTTATCTTTTTATTGCTTTTATTTTAAAATCACAATTTCTATATTGGAGAACTGCACGTTGGAATTTGTCGATGTCGATTTGCCCATCGACCCCTCTGCTATTTGTATTAATGCGTTTGCATGTTTTCACTCCTATCTCGGCGCGACAGTTTGAGAGGGGAAAGCCAACTGATGAGACTCTGTACGACACTCCTCATCTCTTGAAAAATTCACGAGTTGAGTTTGTAAGGTATTCTGGTCCAACGTCAATGGATAGCTCGTCCAGAATCCCATGAGTAACGAAGGTCTCACGGAGACATCTTACATGTGCACTGCCAATTGCTTGGTGTATTACCGGCCAGTTGGAATATCGATCAACAATAATGAGGTACTATGATCCTTTGCATTGGAAGTAGTCAGAGCAGATGCATTGGAAGGGATAAGTGGGTCCCAGGGGTGGAATCGGTGGTGCATTGGGTTGACTTGGGGCCATCCTGTTGCAGTCGTTGCAAGTGGCACACAGCAATGTTATTTGTGATGTAATGCCAGGTCAGAATACGGAGCGTTCTGCTCTGGCTGTCATTGCAGTGACACCTTGGTGGGCAGAGTGTAGTGCATTAAGTATTCCCTGTCAGAGAGATCGTCATAAGTATCCTGTCCTTATATAGGAATACAGACAAACATCTCATCAACGAACTAATAGGGGGAATAGTGGTCTATTAAAACCGATTGTCCGTAGATGTGAAGGGATTATTTTTGAGTTATAAAATCCACTATAGTAACTACCAGTAGTTATGACCACAATGTAAATAATATAAACATGTATATATGGCTAAATAAATATATACTATACCGTATATATATATATATACATATATACACACACACACATATCTATCTATCTCTCTCTCCCTCTCTCTCTCTCTCTCTCTCTCTCTCTATATATATATATATATATATATATATATATATATATATATATATATATATATATACAGTAGATGTATACTGTATATATGATATTATATCCAGTCTCGCACTTCCTGTCTGTGGAACTCTCTTCTCCTTACTTGCTTCTCCAATGACTATAATCTTCATCTTGTTCTCCGTACTTCTCTGTATCCTTTCCCCAAACACGCCTCTTTACTCTTGTTCTCAATCCTCTGTAACTCCTTGCGTGCTAATGGCACTCTCGCCTTGCTTGAGGTGAGATGCTTTAAAAAAATATGTTGTGTATATATATTATATACAGTCTACTGTGTATCTACTGTATATACAGTAATAAAAAAAAATACAGCATCACACACTTACGAAGAATAGCATTGATAGCGCTCTCTCAGAAAGGCAATAATATTAAAATATACAGTTAAAAAATACAATAACATTATATTTATTATAAATATGATCATATAATGGGGACTCAAATTGGTTTATTATTCTGAGTCAGAGAAGCTATGAAGTTCTTCTGATACTTAGGTTTGTATGTTTCCTTTTTACACTTCTCTTCTGCTTCGATGCCATGATGAGGCAGAACAATTAATTAATCAAAATAACAAAAATAACAGATTTCTCACAGCTAATTTCTCACGCACGCGTTAATCGTACTTTATATACTGTACACCCATCTTTGTTTACAATTGAAAAGCCCAACCACTACCGCCAAGCAGTCACTTTGAG
Organism: Acanthosepion lycidas; assembly: GCA_963932145.1. NCBI lineage: Eukaryota > Metazoa > Mollusca > Cephalopoda > Sepiida > Sepiidae > Acanthosepion > Acanthosepion lycidas. The sequence continues at coordinate 9,412,235 of OZ010612.1, read as the reverse complement.
AACTAATACGACTCGTTCCGCTAAGCCAGCAGATTTTTAAATACATCGCTGACGATTTGTAAGTTTGTTTTCTTGCAGATTTTTCTTTTTTTATTTTGCCTGCAGATTTTGTCCGTTGCACCCGAAGTCCGGTTATGGGGTCCGTATATGAGAGGCTTGTCTGTACTACATCGACAACTGATAGATGCTCACGGATTGGGAAGTATTCTTTGATTTATTGGGGTGGGTCTCGCTTGTGATTTGGGAATCTATTTTCAACGATTTCGAGAAATGCTTCCATTATCGGATCGCTTGGAGGTGGCCTCGCGAACATGTTGATTGGAAGGAAGTGGGTGAGGTTGAGGTAGTTAGGGTGACAGGGTTATGTGTTTCCTGGAACGACGCGGTAACCTCGTGTATCATGGGGTTACTCATCAGTCACGGGTGGTCGCCTCACCTGAGGTGACATCGTTGTTGGGGTGTAAGTGTCGTCTGGCAGGTGGGTCCGTACAGTGTGCCTTGAACCGAACGGTTGCCTGGATATTGCATCTGGTTCTCTGAGTTTTCGGCCTGTTATATGGATCATCCGGAATTTATAGGAGACGGTTTTCACTTTTAGGCTTAGCAGGCGGGGGGGGGTTCCTTATCTCTTCTAGCCTGCAAATGTCCAGGAACTTCGGGAGTGGTTTGTGGTCGACCGTTATGATCAGGTTGTCGCACCAAAGTATAAAGTGTTTAACACTTTTGAAGGCATCAAACATGGCTAGGGATTCTCCTTCAATAGGTGCATACCGTTACTCGGCTGGGTGGATGAATCTACACCCTGCAAGTGCGATCCCCCAACCTGAGGGACAGCATGTTGGTGTATCGCTGGGGTACTGGCAGTGCTTCTGTAGAAGACAGAATCCTACACTATCATTACTCCAATCAGTCATGAGACAGGTTTTGTGACTCTTGTCGAAAATGACAATTCCCTCTTTGATTTTATCAGCGATGGCTCTTTTTGATTTCTCAAATAGGCTCTGTAGTTGGTCGTCCCAGTAGAACTCCATGGATGATTTGAGGAATTCCCTGAACGGTTTCATTTCGTCGGTCATAGTTGTGCAGTAGCTGACCTGATTCACGAGGCCAAACCAGGACTGGTTGTCCGCAATATTTCTTGGTGAGGGAAAGTTCGTGATGGTTTGCAGAAATCTCTGACATGATTCTGCGCTGTCTACTGAGATTTCAAAGCCGGTCTAATTCCACGGATTTGAAATTTATCGAGGTTGAGTATAATTCCATTGTGACCACAAAGATCTAGCCATCTACAGGCCTGGAAGAAACTATCCTCCAGCCTGTCTGCCCATATGCATGTGTCAACGATATATTTGCTTTTGTTGAGGAAATCGGAGACGATTTCGTTGAATCGCTTAGAGTAGCCGTTCTATGACGCTATGTATCCCTGGGAGGTTGTCCGATGTCGATAGCGGCCCCAGGGTGTGATGAACATGGTGTAATGGCGATCACCCTCTCTTATGTGGATAAAATGGTAGCCATTCCATGCATCGAATACAGTCTTCTTTTTGTAGACATGGACGAAGGTGATTTAGTGAAATGGCAACTGAGTGTTGTGATTCTCTCTTGCACTGTGAGCATTTAATGCTTGTAAGTCCACTGTGCGACGTAGGCTACCATTCTTCTTTGTACAGATGATCATTCTATGTCACTATGTGACGGGTGCCTCAACAGGGACCAGTTTCAAAACTCCTAGACGGACGACTCTGTCTAGACCGGATTTTACCTCATCTTATCAGTAGAGTGGTACTGGAATAGGTTTGTGTACGGCAAGAAAGGACTAAGCATAAACTACAAGAAGACAGAGCGCATGGTCGTCAGTAAGAGGATGAACCCGAAATGCGATTTGAAGGTTGGGAACACTAGAATCAAGCAGATGCAGAAATTTAAATATCTGGGAAGCATCTTGACAGAGGACGGTAAGTGCGATGTTTTGGGATAGACAAAGACACATTCCAAAAGCTGGGCAGAGTACTACGAGACAGGAGGATGTTTTTGGTAACAAAGAAAAGAATACTGAGATGATACGTGACATCTGTCCTTCTTTACAGTAGTTAATGTTGGATGATTTCCTCAAACATGAAGAAGAGACTCGAGGCAACAGAGGTATGGTTCTACGGAAGGGTGCTAAGGATATCATGGACCGAGCGTGTGAGCAACGATGAGGTCTTAGAGAGGTCGAAAACAAGGAAGAGGCTTATACTTAATAACAGGAAGAGGCAGCTGAAGTTTATGGGACTGTTATATTTTCGTAAAAAAAAAAGGAAACTAACTTTCTTGCCCACGTGACTTTTCACACGTTCCCATTCCTCTTTAAAAGCTGCGTTCTTCTTCCTTTTCATTCTGAATTCTTTCCTTTGTTGATTACTGACTGCTGTGAATTAAGTTCAGTAAAGCCTTAAGAAAAGGTTATTCTATCCTTGCTTTCTTCTCTTTACTACGTAACAATTTACTGAACTTAATTCCTCATGGACAAGATTATTCGTCTGAACAAGTTTGATATATCTTCTGCAGACCCTCAGGCTAGCAAGCTCTGGAGACTATGGTACCGTAATTTTAATTATTACTTATCAACTATTGCTTCTTTAAACCCGGACAAACTCGAGGTCCTTTATTTAAACATCGGTGCTACCGTTGCTGATGTTATCGAGGGTTGTTCCGGATTTGAACATGCTGTTGAATTGCTGAAAAGTGTTTATGACAAGTCTCCAAGTGTTATTCATGCTAGACATTTGTTGTCTACACATCTGCAGCAGGAAAATGAGTCTGTAGACCAATACCTTCAGGCCTTGAATCTACTTGCTGCTGACTGTTGCTTCCAAGATGTTACTGCTACTACTTACAGGGATGAATCTGTCCGTGATGCATTTATACGTGGTCTCCGGTCCCCCGTAATACGTGCCAGACTGCTTGAAAATGATACGCTAACTCTCAAGGAGGCTACTCAATGTGCTAGAGCCTTAGAACAGGCTCACTTTCGTGCTGAATCATACGCTTCTCAGATTGGATCAGCCGCTGCTACTACCACTAGGACTAAAAATGTGTTTACTGATTCTGCCGAGGAGGCCACTTCCACTACTATTACTAAAAATATGCTTTCTTACTGATTCTCGTACGGAGTGTGACTCTGTACAATTGTCTGCTGCCCTTGCTCGTGGCAAGTGCTACAACTGTGAAGGGAAACGTCACTTTAAGGATAATCGTCGCTATTGTCCTGCCCGTGATAAGAGATGTCGAAACTGTGGCAAACTCGGTCATTTTTCTAAAGTTTGCCGTTCTACCATGCCGGCGCCTTCACGTTCTACCTCAGCTATTATAGTAGCCTGTGCTAAAGACGATGATAGGTCTCCTCCAGTTACTAAAACTTTGGAATTAAAAAAAGGAAAGAGATTAACTGCCCTCATAGACACCGGTAGTTCTGATAACTTTATCAGTGCCCGTACTGTTAAAACAATGAAACTGTCTACTTCTAAACGGAATTCCGTAATTTCCATGGCATCATCTGTCATTTCCCTCAAACTATCTGAATATTGTACTGAGGATATTATCTTCAATAGTTACGAATATAAAAAAATTGACTTTACAGTACTTCCTGATTTCTGTATGGATATTATACTCGGAGTGCCCTTCTTAAAACTACACCAGAGTATCACTATTTCTTTTGGTGGATCTCAGGATATTCTAAAAATCTGTGCTTTAACCAAGATCAGTTGTGCTCCTGTTAAGTTGTTCCGAAACTTGACCCCTGATTGCAAACCTATTGCTACTAAATCCCGAAATTACCGTGCGGAGGATGCTCGGTTCATTGAAAAAGAAATTCTAAAACTTCTTGAGGATGATATAATTGAAACAAGTTACTCTCCGTGGCGTGCTCAAATTGTTGTAACTTCGTCACCTAATAAAAATAAACGATTGGTAGTCGATTTCTCCCAGACTATTAATAGGTTCACCTTACTTGATGCCTACCCCTTGCCTCGAATTGAAGATCTCGTAAACCAAATAGCCCAGTATCGTATCTATAGTATAATTGACTTGTCCAAAGCGTACTATCAGATTGAAATTTGCCCCGAAGATCGCCCCTATACGGCCTTTCAAGCTGGAAATCGTCTGTTCCAATTTAAACGAATACCCATGGGTGTTACCAACGGGGTTTCTGCCTTTCAGCGATTTATGAATTCTTTCATTTCTGATAACAAATTATCTGGAACCTTTTCGTATATAGATGATATAACTGTTTGCGGTAAAACCCAGGAGGAGCACGACGTCAATTTGGAATGTTTCTTAAAGGCTGCCTCGACATACAACCTCGAAATAAACCGGGAAAAATCAGAGTTTTCACTTCGTTCTATTAACGTGCTAGGATATCAAATTTGTAACGGAACTATCCAACCCGATCCTGAGCGTTTGAAGCCACTTTTGCAAATGCCTCCTCCTTCTGACTCAAATTCGTTAAAAAGGTGTCTTGGTATGTTTGCTTACTATGCGAAATGGATACCTAAATATTCACACAAAATTCGTCCACTGGTCGAAAATAAACAATTCCCTATGCCTCCTATAGTTATAAATTCTTTCGAAAAACTTAAGAAAGACATTGCCGAGTCATCTGTAAAAGTTATTGATGATGAATTGCCATTTACTATTGAAACCGATGCTTCAGAAAAGGCTATTGGAGGCACTCTTTTACAAGCTGAGCGACCTGTAGCATTCTTTTCTCGGTCGCTAAACCCCTCTGAAATACGACTTCATATAGTCGAAAAAGAAGCATATGCCATAGTCGAATGCGTTCGTAAATGGAGAGACCTCCTTGCCGGAAAACATTTTACTATTATTACTGATCAACAAGCCGTATCTTTTATGTTTAAACCTGCTAATCGCGGAAAAATTAAAAACGATAAAATTATACGGTGGAAAATGGAACTTCTTCCATTTTCATACGACATAAAACACCGTCCTGGAAATGAAAACACGGTTGCGGATACCTTATCCAGAGTATGTGGTACTGCTGCTTCTTCCTTGAAGGAACTTAAATCGATACACGATTCCTTAATACATCCTGGGGTACAGCGCTTTTGGCATTTTGTAAGGTCTCAGAATATGCCGTATTCGCTTGATGAAGTCCGACGTGTGACTTCTGAATATACTACCTGTGCCAAAATAAAACCCCAATTCTTCGATTCTGCTAGTAATGTTCTGGTCCGTTCTACTGCGCCACTTCAGTGTCTTTCCATAGACTACAAAGGGCCTGTCCCGGAATCTCCGACAGGTTACCGATATATATTTACTGTTATCGACGAATATAGTCGATTTCCCTTTGCCTTTCCTTGCCGCGATTGCTCTTCGCAAACTGCTATTCAGTGCCTGACAAGTATTTTCTCCATTTTCGGGATTCCCTCGTTCATTCACTCCGATCGAGGAACTTCGTTTATGTCGGGAGAATTTAAACAATTTCTAACACGACTTGGAATTGGATGCAGTAATACTACTGCTTATAACCCTAGAGGCAATAGCCAATGCGAACGTTACAACGGCATAATTTGGAATACCATATTATTGGCCCTGGAATCGAAACAGTTACCAATTAGTGCTTGGCAGGATGTTCTACATGATGTGTTAAATGCTATCCGCTCCCTGCTATGCACCACTACGAATGCAACCCCCCACGAACGAATGTTCAATTTTGAAAGGCGGTCCTCCTCCGGTACTGCGTTGCCTGTTTGGCTCTGTGAGCCTGGGGAGGTATTATTAAAACGATTCGGTGGCAGAGGTAAATATGACCATATCGTTGAGGTGGTGGAACTCCTTGAGGCCAACTCTACGCATGCCAAAATACGTCACAATGATGGCCGGGAAGATTCGGTGGCGCTGAGGCGGTTGGCACGTTTTCCACGCCCGGATGGACCTCAAAATGGACCTCAAAATACTCAACCCGACGTGGACCATGCAGATTCAACCCTTTTGCCTGTTACAGGTCCCGTTAATATTTCTTCACCTTATACAGAAAATGAATCTGTGAATAATAGCCAGAATCCTGAAAGTCAGCCTTCTCAGAGGTCTGGCTCTTCCAGTGGTGAACTACTTCCACGCCGGTCTAGCAGGATTCGTAGACCAATCCAACGACTGGATTTATAAAACTTTTTCAATCTCTTTTGCAAGTGGGGGAGAATGTTATATTTTCGTAAAAAAAAAAAAGAAACTAACATTCTTGCCCACGTGACTTTTCACACGTTCCCTTTCCTCTTTAAAAGCTGCGTTCTTCTTCCTTTTCATTCTGAATTCTTTCCTTTGTTGATTACTGACTGCTGTGAATTAAGTCCAGTAAAGCCTTAAGAAAAGGTTATTCTATCCTTGCTTTCTTCTCTTTACTACGTAACAGGGACACATAATGAGGAAGGTGGGCCTGGAGAATCTGATGCTCATGGGTCGAATAAAGGGAAAGAGAGACAAGGGAAAACAACATGTGACATACCTGACGGACTTAAGCAAGTGGGTGACAGAACGTGGTCTGGGGGAGAAAGCAAAGGGAAGGAACTTATTGAGAGCTGTAAGGGATAAGAGGGAGGTGGAGAGCCATGATCGCTTACATCCTGAAAGGACATGATAGATGAAAGGAAAGATGGCAACCAGGGTGCCGTTAGGGTTTATATTTAGTTTCAAGGGTGGTCCCTCCATGAGAATTTTACACTTTTTTTTACACTTTTATAATGCCTTTTACCTCAGTTTCGGGGTTAACTATTTGCCCATCGCTGGGAGCCTAACAGGTGCTAGCACCCCGGTTCCACGCTTCTCAAAACTTCCTGATCAGAGGCCTTGCTGTTGGATGTAGTTTATCGTCTTACCCTGGATGCGGATGTAGTTTATCGTCATACCCAGGACGATTTTGCGGGTTGGTTGCAGCTCCGACAGAACTTGGCGAAGTGGTTTAGAGTGCCTCAGCTCTTGCATTTACTGCTGAATGTTTTGAATTCCCTCCTCCTTGTCTTGATGTTGTTCTCGCCGCTGTGTGTTAGTTTTCCACAGTTAGAACAGGATTCATCATCTCTCTAGCCACCAACCTGTTTATGGCTCTTATTGGTAGTCCTGCTTCTTTTGTATGCACTTGCTACATGAACATGGTCTGCGCCACTAAATACGCCTCAGATCTCTTTCCTGACTCCTTTGCCTCCACAAACCAGAGGGTGGTTTCTAGGGCAAGGTCCTGGTTTTTGTGGCTAAGAATGTCCTGTCGTATTTCAGTGTCCTCTAGGCCACGTACGATGCCATCTCTGACCATCTGTTTTGTGAAATTTATGGTAATACCGCAAACCACGAGCGCTGGGAAACTTACATGTGTCTGATCGCCAGTGTAATCTGGCAGCGAAGTTCCTCACCCCCCCCCCTCATCTCTGTCCTGGTGCATATTCTACAGAATGGTTCTGGATTCCATGGTATTCTCCTCCAGAACTACAAGGCGCCGTATTGTCGCTAAGATGACCGCTTCCGTTTCTATGCCGATCTCACCATTACAATGATGGTGGTCTCTCGATGGGATTCCTCACAACATTCCATTAATTCGATGCTGATGTCCCTGTCTGTGATCTTCGTTTCCTGCCTGTAGTTGTTCCGTCTTCTTGGGAAGTACTGCCAATCTTTGCTTGAGCTACCACCTGAGATGGTGGAGCAAAAGAACTTTTGTGTGTTATAGCGTGAATATTAAGAAGGGCTACTCTTTCGTTATGTCTGGTGTGATGTAGTTTGTGGAATCTTCCACAGCACAACCAGCCTTACCTCTTTTTAGGAAATGCACTCTTCCTATCTGATAAGCAAAATTCTACTTTCATACAATATAACAAGTATTCATTGGTCATTCACCTCCAATCTGGCTTGCTGATTGGTCAGTTCCGACCAATCAAACCGCCTGCACGACCTAATCTGTTTTCCCGCTCATGTGCTGGGAGCCACTTGACCAGTATAAAAGCAAAAAGACGTGTGAACGTTTTAGAGAAAGGATTAATAATTTTCATTCATCTCTCTCGCACGTCTCAAGATGTAACCTTCGCCAACTTCCGTCTTAGTCATTGCTGACAAGACGTTTTTAAGACAATTACCAACATTCATGAACTCTGAAATCACTCCTGAACTTTTATCAACTTTAGAACTGACAATTCCAAACTTTATTCTTCTGAATTACAAGTTCAATATTACAGTAAAAAGTAAATTACTTCTTAAGAACCTTCTGTTTAAAAGACACTTAATAATATTAACAACTTTAATATCAACATTAACGAACGATTACAAGAAAAACATTCTGAAACCTAAAACACCATACATATTTGCCAACATAACATATACCAAATATTCTGCTTGTACATTGTTTTGAATGTTTTATTAGTTTTTAATTAAATATGTCTTATTCGTAATATGAACTCTGGTACAAATATTCCAAATCAAAGGGACACGTCTCTGTCCTACCTTTTCTTTGCATGTTGTACACCAACCTAAATAAATCTAATTGTTACGTTTTAAAACAATTCAGTTGAATTTTGTATTTTATTTTGATGTTAGTGGAAATAGTTAATTGACACGCAACTTATTCTCAACAAGTATTACCACATAATTAACCCATCCACTACAAGTTGCAGTCAGCGATAAGACATGCGGTTTGTGGCATGGATGAGTGTTATTATGCAGATGCGTTGACGAGAGGAAGATACCGAGTCTCGAGTAGGGGTTGTGTACCTATTGCGAATTTACCGCAGATTTTGGGACAGTGACATCCTGTAGGGTTTTTTATTTTGTGTACGGAGGGCTCATCTCAGATATGACCGGTCACTTACTTTTTAGTCATAAAAAATTATTTTGTATTTAGGGTCAAATTATGGCGATAACGACGAATAATGTTCGACCCGCCATATTATTTTGAGGAATGTATTCCAGTAGTCATTTCCTCTTAGTCTTGTTAGGGAATGATTATTGTCTGTAGGGACTTCAGGTGAGGGAGTCATTATTGTCTAAGAACAATTTTAGGAAAATCTATTACAAAATGGGAATTTTTTTTTTCGTGTGACGCGTTTCGTCCTTTAGGACTTCATTGGGCTAAAAAAAACTCTGAAGCGGTATTCACGTTGATGTGATTACATATGCATATGAAGGGGCCCGGCTGAAATACTCACTGTGGGTGATCTAACGATTTTAAAAAAATAATGATTTTAAAAATGCGTTTTCTATATTTTCTTTAAATAATAATAAATATCAACCTGTTTAATCAATAGAGTTACTTGAATAATTATATATGTATCATATAAAAATTATTTGATAATGTTATCGGGCAGTCATTAAGGATTGAACCTGCTTTCAACTTTTTAGGTGATGAATATATTGACTGACTTAATGCATAAATAAGGGGAAGTAACTCCAAATGACTAAAGTTCACTTCTTGTGTCCATTTTCAAGCAAGGATGTCGACCCATAAATTTATCGAACCAGTTTGTAACGATTATAAACATTTGTTCCGTCCGGATTTACTTAGGTGAATATTTTTAATCAATATAAAGTTATGAGAAACTTCTTTTTTCTATAAAAGTGCATCAAATCGATTTTTTCTAAATCAATAATTAAATTAAAAGAAAACCAACAAAAAAAAACAAAACAAACCTGCACTTCCAAACTCATCGAAAAAAAAAACTTTTTAAACAAAGTCTAAGACAAATTATTTTTTTCCATATTAAATTTTATTTTGATAATTTTTTACTATTATTTTGTGTACTTGTCACAGTTTGTAATAAATAAATTCTAAAATATTAAAGTTATATCATTTACCTGTGCCACCCCCAACGCACTGACATTTGTTTTGTTAGGAAGTGTAAAGGATCTTCTTTCTATTAAAAACCCCGAGGAATATTTAAAATAAATCGGTGACAAGAAAATTATATTTGATAACCTTTCTTACAGTAACAAATAAGGACTTTTAAGCTAAAAATATTGTTCTATTCTAGTTTATCACCCAAAGTAGAAAGCAATTTTTAACTGGTTTGATTGAAGAAAAACCGATAAGTAAGGTAAGGTTTTTAAATTAAAAAATGCATTTTTAAGAATGAAAAATTCTCAACCTTTTATGCTGCAGTTCAAACTTAATTCTTGAATTAAATTGATTGGAATTAATTTATTATTATTATTATTTAATTATTATTATTAGTGAAATCGATAAAATGGTATAACAACTGTCAGCACGACAGAATTCTCTTCGTTAACTTAAAATATCTTTAAAAAATTAAATATACTTTCGTGTTTGTGAAACGTTATTTAAGAAAAAAATAACTTATTTAAATTTTATATACTTTTTGTTAAAAATTCTTTTATGCGATATTTTAACTGAGATGTTTGTTTATTTTGAATGATGTAATGATTGCCTAATGTTTGGAAAATTTAAATAAGGAGGAGATAATGGAAATAAAATTTTATCATAATCATCAGTCCCATGAGAAAGTTGAGCCTGCCTTGCTGAGCACTCGACCATGACAAATACAGCGTAAACGCCTTGTTTATATATAATTTTATTAACTACCCAGTAATCTTAAAAATTTAAAATATTTTTAAGCATTCTAAAACTTTTGGATTTTACTTTGACTTTATAATGATAGTCTTACAAAGAAACTTGTTGAGGAAATGTGAGAAAATTATCAATAAATTTAAAATCTACTAGAGTTACCACTATTATTTTCTGATAACATTGTTTATTGACATCCATATTTACAAAAAATTAACACATGATCATGGCTCTCCACAATTTCTTGTACTTTGTAGCTCTTAATAATTTTTCCATCTCTTCCGAAACCCTGTTTATCCATCCATTCACTAACCTCAACAGGTAAGTTTTGTATTGCTTTCCTCTAGCCCCCCTACCTTCAATCTGTCCTGTAAGTATCAAATTTTCCAAGCCCTCTTTCCACATTATGTGCCCTAGAAATTTCAATGTAAACCTAGAGTAAAATTATGGAAATCGAAGAGGGCCAAGTCAGCATCCAAATTGCAATATGACAGACATCTGATTGACCCAAATGTCAAGGAGAAATACAATGGACAATGTTAAAAGCAGATACAATTGACAAATGAGAATGGAAATTTGAAGTGAGACATATTAAGAGAAGCTTTAGTAATATTAACAATCGTGATCATCTCAAAGAAAACTAGACAAAGAAAAAAGCATGGACAATTTTAATGAGTGAACCCATGGAAATTGAAGAGGGCCAAGGCAGCACACATATGCAATACAATGGGACTTCTGATTGAACCAAATGTCAAGGAGAAATATATGGACAATGTTAAAAGCAGATATAATGGACAAAATGAGAATGGAAAATCAAAGTGGGACATATTAAGAGAAATGCTAATAAGATTAGCAACTGAGATCATTCCAAAGAAAAATAGACAAAGGAAAAAAGAATGGATGATAGATGAAATTCTTGACATGAAGAACATGAGACAAAAAAACAAAAAAAAAAAACAATGCCACGGTATAGCATAGAATATATGAGTCTGCACAAAGAAATTAGTAACAAATACAGGCAAGCTAAAGAGGAATGACTCAATGAAAATTGTGCAGAAATAGAAAGCAGATATGCATAAAAAGTAAGAGAACTAACACTTATTTAGTTCATGGGGATAGTCCCCAAGGACCCATGGCCAAATGGATAACAGTTTTGATTGATTAATCCTAAAAGTGACTTGACCCAAAACGTTCAATCCCTGACCTCAACAGTGTGAACAAAAAAAATCTATCAAGACAAATTAATTGACACTAAGACATCCAAAGGCATGAAACTGTAGACTAAATAAATGGTGCATGGCAAATGATCAGGTCATAGTTAACAGCTGGTTTCAAGAAACTCGATATGCATACGGACATAGAGAAGCCCATGACTACATAACTATCAAGAAGAGATTTAGAAATGCAGTTTTACATGGCAAAATATACTCAAGTGATGACTGCAGGAACAGCCACCTTTTAATGAGTGAATCTATGGAGATTGAAGAGGGCCAACATGGCACACATATTGCAATACAATGGACAATGTTAAAAGCAGATACAATTGACAAATGAGAATGGAAATTTGAAGCGAGACATATTAAGAGAAGCTTTAGTAATATCAACAATCGTGATCATCTCAAAGAAAACTAGACAAAGAAAAAAGCATGGACAATTTTAATGAGTGAACCTATGGAAATTGAAGAGGGCCAAGGCAGCACACATATGCAATACAATGGGACTTCTGATTGAACCAAATGTCAGAGAGAAATATATGGACAATGTTAAAAGCAGATATAATGGACAAAATAAGAATGGAAAATCAAAATGGGACATATTAAGAGAAGCTTTAACATCAGCAATTGAGAGCATCTCAAACTAAGGTTAGTAATTTGTAGGGATCCGTCTACCTTGGTTTTGTTTCAGTGTCAGGATTCCAAACATTTAACAACAATAACATCTTTTAAATGAAACATATAAAAGGTTATTTAGAAGTAGAAGCCGAATTTCATTTGAAAAAACATTTATTTATTCTTTTCAGAAATATACAATGTCAGTAAAATGTTCAGTTTTCCTTACAATGAAGTTTGTTTTATCAAGTAATTAAGTGTCCATAGAGCGGTGTGAAATGTGTGGAGACTTATTTTATGACAGTCAGCCTGATGTGTTTATGAGATCACAGATAAAGGCTTAGTAGATAGTTGCCTGTTAATCCCTTCTGTTGTGTGCATGGACAAGGCCTTAATTGGTGGCTACTGGCTGTCTCTCTTCTATTGAGTGCAAGTGTGTGGGTGCACAAGTAGCTCAACCTGGCCTTCCAATTTGGTTTGAACCATGAGAAGCATACTGCTTCTCTTTTTATATTCATAAGGGAGTTTCAAAAACTAGTTTCACATAGAGGTTTGAATTTTTTGAATATAAGGTTTTCATTGGTTAGAAAATAGTTTTATACTGGCTTGCAAAAATCTTTTTTCTTGAATTTGCAGGCGTGGTGAAGAGAGTTATTATTGTTATTTTCTCAATGGTCTTAAAATAACACATGGTAGGTCTACAACTACGTCAGCCAAGTATTTTGACAGTATTTGCCTTTGTAATGATTGTTTATCAAACAAACCTTCTAATGAGATTTTATTGTTTGAAAATATATATACGATTTTTTTCCTATAAGACTCCAATTTCCTTAAAAAAAAATTTGTATTTGTGGCCATTAAATGAAAATAACTGCTTTGTTTGTATCTTTTAGCCTTTCTTATATGTTTTCTTATCAGTTACTTGCTTTCCCCACCCACTACTGAGATTTTTTTTTTATTTCTCTTCAATTTCAGGGGTAAAGTGGCTTTTATCACCGGAGGCGGAAGTGGAATATGTTTTACCATAGCAGAGATTTTTATGAGGTACGTCTGGGATGAATGTCAGCCATTGTTAAAATCTCTTGTAATTGTCATAGAATAAATTCAAAATAAGGTTAGAGTCAGCAATGTTCAAAGAGTTTGGTGGTCAATGGTTAAAAGATGAAATGGTCAGATAAAAATATGTAGTCTGATTATTGTTTAAGGATATACTATGATTTAATATTGATTTTCTTTGATAGTGCTGTTATCAAGTTGGGGGGTCAACATTTGAAGATGAGAAGGTGCCGTGTGCTGACAAGTAAGAACTGTTGAATTGGCTGAGAAAATAGACAAACAAAAGAGTGAAACAAAGTGAGATAGAAATTTTTGTATAGAGAAAATTTTGAGGATAATTCCTGAAAGAAAGTATGAATTCTGTGAATGCTCTTAAGAGTGTAAAAAAAATAGTTAAACTTACTCTATTGGTGAATTAGAGTGAGTAATGTGTATTGTCTATACCATGTGTGTTTCTATTGCACACAGAACTAATTTTAGCATCCTATCCCAATTTCAGGCCTGAAGTGAAAAGAGAGTTATCCTCTTGTGATTCACATTAAACATGCTCCCAGTTTTTTTTTCTTTTTAAACATGTCCAAAAGCTGAAAAGGGGTTGCTGCTTCTAATAGGGCTGTCAACCCTTGTATGTCTAGTAAACAGTTTAACATCTGTTACAATAGTCTCTATCACCACAACCACCACCACCACTGCTGCTACTACTATTATTACAAGAAGAAAAAGAAGCTTTAACAGACCTTTATTCTAAAGCTTATTTTATGTACAGATTATCTGTGCATGTACACACACACATGATAAAAGAAGGAGAAAAAAATCAACCTTGCACAAATACAATGAACTAACTTTCTTAGTAGCTGACCTAGCAATGGATTCAATATAACCTTTTCACTTCGTCAGAAAGCACAATGAGTCACTTTCCTGTAGGTTAGCATCAGCCATAATGGAGGGCTCTCTCAGATGATTAGTGGAGAGAAGTTTATTTTTGGAGGCGTTATCTAAACTTAATATAAAATTTGTTACAGCTACTTGTAAAACGATAAGAGAATTAATACAAACAATGACAACCTAAAAGCGGAAACAAAAATTTAATGCTAGCCACAAAAAATACGTATCAGAAACTTCAAAAAGTTTAAATAAAAGATTATATAAGCACAAAAGAGATCTTTTACAAAATAATATATTTACTGCATTAGTTGTTCATTGTAATAAGTGACCATAATTTTGATTTTAAGATGCTGCTGTAATTAAAGGAGAAAGTAATTTGCTAAGACAAAAATAAATAGAAAATGCACTGATTTCTGGATCATCTACAGTACATTTGCATCCAGGTTCTTAAATCTCACCGTTCTTAATGAATCTTCTGTTGTCGCAATGTAGGATATTTCAAAACAGTAATAAATACAAAACATATTGGGAAACCAAATGAGATTGGCTGAGCTGTGCATCTAGATGCATTTAGCATTCCAACATCTTCATCACTTCCACTCACTGTATAATTATAAGTGATGTTCACATTTATATCTCCCTCCGCCTACATATATATAATCCTATCAATAAGAACATTACTTTAGTCTGATGAAGTCCTTTCAAAGGATGAAATGTGTTACTTAGAATTTTTTTCCGCTTTGTCATTCAACTACTTCCTTCTACACACACACATACACACACACACACACACATATATATATATATATATATATAATAAAGAGGTAATTATACAAAGAATTAGTCAGTAAAGTTAGTGTAATGGTGAAATCTCTTTGCTAACAAATTTAATAGAACATTAACTTACTAACCATTCATTGAATGACAATCCTTATGTTACCTAAAATGAAAAGAAATATAAGCCTGATGATGAAAATGTGATGATTTTCGAAACTACTAGCAGCACCAGAAGATCAAATCCATCTTACAATTTTAAACATAAGGATTGCATCATTCAACAAATGGTTAGTAAGTTAATGGTTTATTAAACTTGTTAGCGAAGGGATTTCACCATTAATATCATTAACTTTACTGATTAATTCTTTGTATGATTACCTCTTTATAATATTACATATACTGCACTATTTAATATATATATATATGTGTGTGTGTGTGTGATTGAAAATATAGAGGAAATATATCTGTCTGAATTTCTGGAATAAGGAGTTATCATTATTTACACTATTTATATTCAGACTAAGACTATTGTCCTCATCTTTGTTGTTATTATTATCACAACATTTCAGCAGTTGTGCTCTTCAGCCTGTCTTAGGTGTACATTGATCTAATTTCTGGGATAAGAAGTTATCATTATTTACACTATTTTTATTTGGACTATTGTCCTCATTTTTGTTATTGCAACATTACAGACACTGTGCCCTTTGGCTTTCCTCCTGTATATATCGATTATGGTAACCTACAGGGTATTCTGATCTGAACTCTTTATTTAATCTACAGGGGCACACATTTCTCATTTCACTGCTCATATCTAGGGATTTCATCTAGTTCTTATTTTTATTTAGTACTGCTCAGTTAAATAAAAATAAGAAGTAGACAATATCCCTAGACATGAGCAGTGAAACAAGAACAGTCTACTCTGTAGATTAAATAAAGTGATCGGTTCAGAATTCCCTGTAAGTTATACAGATTGATATACACCTGAGGAAGGCTAGAGGGCACAACAGCTGAAATGTTGTGATAACAACAACAAAGATAAGGACAATAGTCCGAATAAAAAAAAAAAGCGATTATGGACAAATGTCTCCTCTCACTAGCCACTTAAGTATCTGACTCCTCGTGTTATCTTCTACCTTTACAAGAGTCAGATACAGTCTAAAATGGAGTACTGCTGCCATATATGGGCAGGAGCTTCCCAGTCCACATCCTCCTGTATTGATAGAGTTCAAAAGCATCTCCACATTCTTGTGGGTGATGAATTATTTTCTATCCTACAACCCCTCTCTCACAGATGAAATATCACAAGCCTCTCACTGCTACACTACTTTAATGGAAAGTGCTTAAATGAAATACATTCCTTAGTCCCACCATTTCTAACTTCCACGGATAAGACCCCACCATACCATGCACATTGTAGCAAACCACCCTCATTCTCTTTGTATTTCATTGGTGAAAAGTAAATTTCACTCAAGCAGCTTTTTCCCACGAACCAGTAATCTGTGGAACGAAATCCTAAGAGGATGGTTTCCCGATCACTACAATCTTAACAAGTTATCTTTTGCACATATCCACACAAACTGTCCCTCTTACTCTATAACCCTCTACCTTGAGGTACTCTCAGGCCTTGTGCAGGAAGGTAGCTGTCCCAAAACCACACATTCATATTGAAATAAATCATGTAAATCTATTTCTGCTGTTGTCGTATTTCTTTCTTGCAACCATACGCTTGTCTATAACACTGGTGTCAGAAGCGTACAGCAAGAGAAATATGGCCAACTACACAAGCTTCACCCGAGTCGAACTATTTACTCTCATCAAGGAACAGAAAACACTACTATTCAACTTGAAAACGGGACCGACACAGCCTTCCAAAGCTACGATACACAAAATTCAAGCCGACATAAACGACACGCTGACTGCCCTAAAACCAACTACTTTAACACCTCCCACCACTCAAACAAACGGCGATTACAGCTTAATGATGCGCCAACAAACTATACGTGACATATTGAAGCTAGAGAGAACTTTTCACCCTGGACACGACGTGAACCGATTCATCACGGCTCTAAACAAAGCATACACAATCCACGTCACGCCAGAACTCAGCACCTATCCCAGCCTGGAATGAAAATTCATCAAGTCTGCTAAAGATTTACTGGACCAAAGTATCTTTCAGCAGATGATTGACTCAAAAAAGGACATATCCACCTTCGAACAACTGAAGGAATACTTATTAGCAGCCCATGGAAGCCAGATGACTAACTTTCAACACCTCAGCCAAGCCTGGGATCTGGAACGGCGAGATGGCGAAAAATTATCAGACTGTGCGGGTCGACTCAAAAACACCCTTAGAGAGGCAGCCGTCCGCATAAAAACAAATACAAAAATACAGATTTAACAGTCGATGGACTTATTTCCATCATCGGCGCTATGCTAATGAGCGAAAAGGTGAAAATTTGGAACTCGAATCTTTACCCACATCTTGTCAAGACAATGGACAACCACTATTCAGCCATTGGTATAGCCTCCGAAGATCAAATATACCTTGATCGCGGTGTAAAATCCAACGACACCACTTCGCACGACACTGTATTTCACACAGAAACCATAGGGATCAAACCAAAGAAACGCGCCACTTCGACCCAGCAGGCAACCAAACCCACAGCAGACGGGCCTCACCAACCCTCCCGAACATGGCCATCCGACATGCAGAAACCATCAGCACACACCACGAATCAGCGTGTGCAAGAACTACCTCAGAGGTCGGCCCTACCTCCATGGACACAACTGCCTATATTGCCACCCACCTCGCACTCAGGCACAGGCCCATATCGCCACAACGAATGATAATATACAAGCCATAAATGATGTGGAACAGGATTTTCACTTCAGGCAGAACGAGATGTGATGCCTCGTTCGCCGTGCCCCTACGTCAGCCATCACATCTTCAACTTTCAAGGACTCGCTCACCATTCACCGCTCGTCCAGTCCACCCTCAACTTCAGGGACATCACCTTCTCTGGCGTTGCAATGCTAGACTCTGGATGCTCCACCTGCATCTTACCAATATCTCAGTTACCCAGAGAAGCCAAGAAACACATGACCCACTCTGACATCGTAGTAAAAGGAATCAACAGCAGCACCACCGCCCTTGGCGAACTGACTTGCGACAACACCATCGGCAGTCGAGACTAACCCACATTCAAAAAGGTTAACGTGCTGGTAAATACCCAAACCACACCGATCCTGATCAGCCAAAATATCCTATGTCACAACACGCTCGATTCCTATCTAATCAACAACCAAAATGCGACTATAGAATTCAGACGCACACTTTCCTCAGGATACACTACACACACAGCTGCAATCATATCACCGTCATCGTCAACCAATGATGCAGCATATGGCGCCCAAGCTGACGTCATCCAAAACCAGCCTACTATGGAACTACAGCCCAACATCCAAACACTGGATCAAAAGCTAACCTGGCTAAAGCATAACACGGGCTATCGCTACCAAACCACCCGAACTGAGACGAACTAGAGGCCACTGCAAACTTGCTCATTCGCTACGCTGACGTTATCGGCACCGAAAGCAGCAGCAAAGGCACATTCATCCAACCCATCTGCATACCAACCAACGGCCAGTCTCGCAGCCAGAAACAACACCCGATCGCCCAGGCTTTGGAAGCAGACATTGATACCGAAATTAAGCGCATGGCCGAAGAAGGTATCATTGAAAACTGCAGTGACCCGAAAGGCTTCAATAGCCCTGTATTTGCCGTATGCAAGAAAAACGGATCGATTCGTGTCGTCGCTAATTTTAAAAGAACTCTCAACAAGGTCTTAGTCGATCTTGACCCTCACCCAATGCCAAGGATCGACCACTTGTTCAACAAAATCGGCAAATGTCAATAAATATTTCACTTGCATTGATCTACGCAGCGACTACTGGCAAATTGAGATCAACAAGCGAGACCGATACAAAACTGCATTTACATGGAAGGACCAATGCTATCAATACACGCGCCTGGCCTTCGGCCTTACATCCACCAAACAAATCTCCTGTTGCATAGCAGAAGCCCTAGCCACGGTCACATCCCGTGACAACATTTCTTCCTATGTTGATGACAACCTGGTCCACACTAGGACATTTAGGGAGTACATACTCTCCCTCGAACAATTTTTTACTGCCCTCCGAAAATTCGGACTCAAGCTGAATCCAGATAAATGTTCCTTCCTCGCATCAGAGGCAAAATTCCTCAGACGCATAGTAAACAGCAAAGGATTCAAGGCTGATCCAGAATACATTCGTGCCATCAGGGAAATGAAACCTCCAACATCAAAAAAGGAATTACAAAGCCTTATCAGCAGTTTCGTGTGGATCAGACAATTTCTAGAGACATGTCTTCACGAACAAATCAGGTCAGATATGTTTTCAAAACTTATGGGTCCCATACACGAACTCAACAAGGTTAATAAACCGTTTATCTGGACGCAAAATGCCGACAGAACCGTCAAAAAAAGTCATGGACCGTCTCTCTTCGCTACCTGTCATCTCGTTTCTGGATTTCTCCAAACTTTTCACACTCACCACCGATGCCAGTGATGTCGCATGTGGAGCAATCTTAATGCAAGAAGCCGACAACAAGAAGAAAGATATCATAGCGGTCGCTTCCCATACATTCAACTCCACGGAACAGAAATGGTCCACGACGGAACGAGAGGCATATGCAGTAAAGTGGGCAATATTGAAATTTGATTATTTCCTTCGCAACCACTCCTTCATCATCTTCACCGACCACAGATCGCTGACATATCTGGACCAACGAGAGTTCAATAAAGCCAAAATACAACGATGGCAAGAAAAAATTTCATGTTATAAATTTGTCTTAGAATATGTCGAAGGCGAATCAAATGTATGGGCTGACATGCTCAGCAGAGGTTGCGGACATAAGAAAATGAAAGCCTCGAACGACCCTACACCGGCAGGCGGGACATTCGAGGTAAGTGGTTCAGACCTCCGCGTATACATCCCATCTTGGTGCCTCAGCAAGTTTAACGGTTTACAGCTCATTCCCAAAACTCACACACCACAAAATGGCCGCACCCACAAGCGCGTCACCAATGCATTCTTCACCTATCACTCTACCACCACCATCCCCACTGAGAGAATCTGCAACCACCTCGGCATCGCAAATGAACAGCAGAAAGACGACGCCCTGGCAAAGATCATCAGCACCCTCCAGTCACTCACTCCAAGCGAACCTCATATCAATCCTGACGACCACCGAGCTACGCTTTGCAAAAAACATTTGCACCAATTTTTTTCTAGAACCAGGCACCTCCATTTTGATGATAAGAGACAGTAAACACTCTCTGAGATTGGTTGTACCATACAAACTACGATCCAGATACCTCTACCAGGCACACAAGGGCAACAGTCACTCAGGTGTTACCTGTATGCAAGAACTCCTTTCCAGCTACTGGTGGGAATTCAAAAATTGCGACATCAAGACCTATGTCGATTCTTGCGACATGTGTGCTAAGTGCAAGGGCAACTACAGTAGACGTACCCACTGGCCCATTGGCCACTGCAAACGAGGAAAGAGATCATTTGATCTTGTCTTTATAGACTTTGTCACAATGCCCAACTCAAAGGGAAAACGCTACATCCTAACCATCTTGGATAGCTTCAGCCGACACTTTACAGCCATACCATGCTCGAGAGACCGTGCTATCGATGCCGCCCGTGGATTGTACCAGTTCTTCCTTCGATGCAGAGAGATTCCACGCATAGTATCCTCTGATCGAGGCACACACTTCACTGGAGAAGTCTATCGACAATTCTGTAACCAGATGTCAATCATGCAAGAACTTCACTGTCCTTGGCACCCGTAAAGCTCAGGAAATATCGAGAGACAACATCGCACGATGAAGAATGCACTTTATATGTTATGCGAAGACAGGAACTGTGAATGGACATATGTTCTAGAATCTGTCGTTTCGTCCATGAATGCCACGACCAAGAGCGCCACCGGTGTCTCCCCACACTATGCCATTACTGACCATCACCCCATCATCAGCCTACCTACACTACACAGAAAAGAAATCGCAAGTGACAATCCTGGAGCATATGGAATGCAAATTAATGCCCTGCTAAAGCAGGTTCACCACCACATCATCCTGGCCAACGATGAAGCTGACCACAAACTTGAGACTCACTTAAATCACCTCACATACAAGGATCCAATACATGTAGGCGACAAGGTTTTACTTCACTGGCCACACTCAACTGTTGCCCAATCCTCTCATCTGCCCTGGATAGGAAATTACACCATTATAAAAACAAACAATATGATGTGTCAGGTGCAAAACGATAATGGTGATACAATCTGGATTCACCGTGCACATATCCGATGACTGGCTCCACATCCAACACATCTATCTAATACAATCCTTCTGCCTCCACTATATAACAGTCACCAGGATCATTCTCCTCCACATCCCTCTGGGACACATAATTCAGCAAATAACTCCATACCAAAACAAATGCCAATAAGAATAACACGAGTACAACTTCCCACACGCTTCAGAGACTTTATCATGAATTAATCACCCAAATATACACGAATAACGCTCACTGTAAATCAGACCAAGATCTGGGGGAGCCTTGTTATAAAATAAAGACATATCTCGGTTGATTTGCAGGCAAATAAACTAACATACTCAAGAGCAAGAGCCGCATGTGAATGGGACAAGGCCCCGTCACAAAATGACCATTATCGTCGTTTACGCATATTCCCGATGAATGAGTTCCGGTCGAAAAATAAAATAATATTTTAAAGTGTTTCTATTTTTCGACCAATAAAAATGCTTCCCTCCTAATTATACTTGCATCATTTTTCGAGCCTGTTAAGCCATAAAAAACGCCATAAAAAGGGTCACACGGCCAGGGAAGAGACCTGTCGCGGTCGGCAGCAGTCAGCAGCAATAGCGCCACACCAACCAGCGAGAACTACTATGAGAGATCAACCCAGGTCGGGAGCCGGCTTATGAACTATACCACAAGGTAGCTGTCCCAAAGGCACACGTTCCTATTGAAATAAATCACATAAATCTATTTCTGCTGTTGTCATATTTCTTTCTTGCAACCATACGCTTGTCTATAACAGGTAACAGTTTCCAAACTGGGTATCCAGACTTGCTCTTCTTATGGACTTCTTGGGGCTTCACAAAAATGTTTCCTGAACCTACTCAACCATTTCTCCAATTCTGTTTGTCATCCAATTCTTTTGCCCTGCATATACAGCCTTCCTCTTTGAACTTTTTGTGCTATGTCCAAATCTGCATTGCAGTTGGTGCACTTTTAACAAATTCTCTCACAATGCACTGTGATGATGTGATTCTGCACATCACTGCACAAACCTATGATAACATCCAAAGTTGGCTGTATGCGAATACACACCATTGCTCAATATGTACACAGGTTTGTCTTGATATTAGGGCCATGATTGAATCCAACAAAAAATAACAAGAAATGCTTTTCAAGACACTGACTGGAAAGTAGCAAGAAATACAATTTCTTACTTAGGAAACAGGACGTCTACACATTCACAGCCTAGCTATTTCACTGACACCTGACCACTTCATACACTGCTGGCTGTTTCCCCTGACTGCTGATCCTTTACTGACCACTCATTATATGGATACTGGCTGAGGGACCCACTACCCCTATCTGTCCACTTGTGTACCACCAACCAGAAAAAGGCACCACCCAGTCAACTTTTAGGTGGTCAGTTTATTGAAGGACTCTACTTTTATGGCTGTCTAAAATCACTAACAAAATTTTATGTTTGCCAGTTCAAAGGTAGTCTGGGGACAGGATTCTTGAAAAATGCTGGGCATTAAATTTACTCAAAACTGGTCTGGAGACAAGATACCTGAGAAACCCTGGTCATTAAATTGACTTAAAAGAAAAAAGAAGCTGTCTATCTCCTAAGCACATGTAAGAAATCACACATCCTTAGGAGATTTTATACTCCTCCACCACCAAATTTTGCCATTTATTATACAAATTACAACTACTGAACTATCAATAAAACAATTTATTAATTAAAATAAAGAAAATAAGTATAATCGTAATATTTCATGTGCAGTTTAAAACATGAAACCTGACATAATTCCATAAAAAAAAAAAATATCTAAATGGATCCCAACCACCGCTGAAAGTATTTCAACCCAAAAGAGGGATAAATTCTGGATAGGCTTTCACCCACTGATATGTTATAATATACCAGAGGATGGTTAGCAGCTTTTCTCTTCAGTTCAAGCCATCACAAGAGGATTTCAAGCACCCCTAGATAAATGTCACTCTCCAGAACTTCCAATGAAAAAAGCAATACTAAAAAACAAGGGTTATTTTAACCACCACTTCAAGTAACTCATATCACAGAAAGCGTTATTTCTACTAACCTTCCAAAATAAAGAGGAAGGTATTAACAACCTCTTCAAATCTTTCTGATTTCATAATGCCCCACCCCAACAAAAAATGAAATTTTAGCATACCACAGAAGGAAAACCAGTTTTGCCCCTTCATCAAGATGAAAACCAGAGAAAATGGTGAGTGCCATTACAAGACTTTCTTCATAAAATATGAGGCATAAATCCCATGTCTCACTTGAGAAGGATTACATTTCTTGACTTTTTTTTTTCTTTCTTTGGACCTCTTCTTTTCCTCATCATTCAGAGTATAAACAATACAACAAAACACAACAATAAAAACATCAAACTAATCAACCAGGTGATCATTGCCTAAGTTTTTCACAAAACAAACTTGTCCCCCACCCTTTTTAACACACTAAAAAAACAATTCACATAAAAATTGCAATAGTGTCTATTTAACATTTTACAACAGAACACACACAAGACTATAAAATAAAAGTCTCATCAATATATATATATATATAGGGTGGCAATAAATTTACTATGCAGTTACTTACAATAACAATTAAGACAAAGCAATTAATCAACAGTCCAGAAATTTATTATTAGAATGGTTCTGGTTAATAATAATAAAATGTTATGATAAACAATAGTAAATTAATTACCAATATTGTTTGAACTGTAAGCCACCTGCTTCAATGCATTCCCTACAACATGAGAGAACACTTCGACAAATGTCACAACACAAATGGTTCTGATGGCTTAAGTCTGCAAAAGCATCTCAAATAAATTGCAGTAGGTCATCGATAGTTTTTGGTTTCTTTGCAAAAACATAATCTTTGATAATTCAGCATTTATTATAAGTAACTGAATAGTGATTTTATTGCCATCCTGTATGTATCTGGCATGCGACGATAGCTTGGAGGTAGAATCTCTGACTGATGCCAAATTGGTTGGGTTTTGATCCCGGCTTGAAGCAATCAGATGTCTATTCACACTGATGAGCTATGATACAGCGAAACAGTCTGTCTGTGGATGACAATATATATATATATATATATATATATATATATATATATATATAGGGTGGGAAAAAATCTATCTATCTGTTTATCTCCTAAGGAAAAATCGAATTGCTATGGCAGGCTTCACAGTCAAGTCTGACTGTGTTTCAGCATACTGTAATACATAAAACACCTTTTCTTTTCTAGTGGATAACATTTCTATAACTGAAAAGAAAATCACCAAATGTATAATTTTGATTTGTTTGTTTGTTTGTTTGGGTTTTATGGCATATCAACCACCGTGGGTTATTTAATGCCAAATCCAGTTTATATGAATTTTAAATGCCTATTTTGTATAGAATAAAAAACGTATAGCTGGCAACATTATTGTTTCAAAAAAAAAAAAAAAAAAAAGTATAGCTGGCAACATTATTGTTTCAAAAACGTATAGCTGGCAACATTATTGTTTCAAAAACGTATAGCTGGCAACATTATTGTTTCAAAAACTGAGAGCTGGCAACATTATTCTTCTGAAAACATTATCTGAGACCTTGCTGTTGGATGCAGTTTATCGCCATACCCAGGATGCGGATGTAGTTTACCGTCATACCCAGGACGCGGATGTAGTTTACTGTCATACCCAGGACATGAGCAAAACCTGGAAAACTAGCAGTTCACTATTTACCCATAGCTGGGACCCTAACAGGTGCTACCACCCCGGGTCAAGGTGGACCTGGGAACACCAGCAATTAAGAGGTGGTTCCACGCTCCTCAAAACCTCCAGATCAGAGGCCTTGCTGTTGGATGCAATTTAACGTCATACCCAGGACGCCTCATTGGGGGGTCTTACTCCTCTACAGAGGTGCAGTCGGCATATTCTAAAGCCCCAGCCGACAGGGCCGTCAAAACTTCCTGATCAGAGGCCTTGCTGTTGGATGCAGTTTAACGTCATACCCAGGACGCTGTATAATTTTGAGTCTTTTCTCCACATGCTGTTAAAATTTGAACACAAATTGGTCATTATTATTAGATTACGAAATGATGTCAGTTTTTCTGAAACACCCTGTATTTTTATTTGTTTCTTTATTAAGAGTGGGCTTATTTCTAAGCAGACTTTGTATGTCAAAACTGAATATACAAAACAGATATTACTTAAATAGCGTGGTCAACTCAAAAAAATGGGGAAAACATCTTTGGGGAATAATTTTTGTAGATTAGTATTCATTAGACCCCTCTCTACCGACAACATTTGTGAGAATCAAAAAATATTTTTCTATTTTTAAATTGATTTAGAAGCTGGGGTCCTGTTTATAATATCATCACAGTGTCAAATCAATCCCTGACTTTTACAGAGTTATCTGCACTTTTTATTTACAAATGTCCTGCCTTGAAAATGTGTTTATATCATTGATATCTGTATACTCTTTATACTTTTATTAATTAACTAGCTTAAAAGTTGCCTTGTCAGGCAGCATTTAAACTAGCTTCTACAGAGGGCTTTTGATTGGGCCTTTAGCTTCTTCAGGAGTTTGAGAGTACCTAAGTCTTTGCATGTTCTCAGCATTGGAAGCTCTCCTGGCTGAAGTTTGATTTGGGTTTTCATTTGCACAGGACTTTCTTTTCCTCGCTGCAGCTTTGGCCCTTTTGGTTGTAATCTGGTCTTCTGTTGGCAGAGATTTCCTTTTGCGAGACATACTACTGCTGTATGCAATAGGCAACAATAAATTACAGAAGAATTCAAAATGGATCACTAAGTATTGCATTAATATTTAAGCTTACCTTTTAAAAGTTCAGCAATAATTTAAAGACAATTTGATGTGTGTATATCCTTACTTTCTGTACAAACAATTATTTTTATTTCTTGGGTGACTTTTGCTGGATTTCACAATTAGTTTTGATTGTTCCCAAATTAATTTCCAAGCTATAAAACCTGTTATTGTGCTAAAAAAATTGTTGCAAAAAATCACATGCAAAATTTTGAATTCTCAAGTTTTCATCACTGCATTTGTTTCCAGCAATTTTTTAACATGAGCTATTGAAAGTTAGAGAGTTGTGTCCCTTTAATTGAAATAGTATGACACAGTGATACACTGACATTCACATTTATCATATAGATGTAAACTTCTGTTCTTTAATTAAAGGTTTATGTATCCATTTGTTCTTTAATGAAAGGGAATTTGTTTTGTAAAAATGTAACAAAAAAGAAAAAAGTTTTACATGATAAATGATTGTTTAAGATATGATTACAGAGGTTTCTGGACTTATGATAGCATTCTGTTCCTACAATGTGTTAGAACATGATTTTCCTTGTAAGTTGTAACATACCTGTGATTTTCTGTGAATAAGCACTCGCTTACCAACAATCCAATATGGCATATAACCAGAAACTGACCCACACTGCCTTCCTCTACAGCATATTCTTCCATTACATAATATGTATAAAAAAAACGGTATGTCAAAACAAGATTAATGGAGTTTCCATCATAACATAAAATCACTGTTGGTTGGGACAGTCGAAATTTGGTATAAATCTGGTCGTTCTTTATGTTAATGTTTGTTCTTTATTTAAAAGAAATGTTTTTGTAAATTAAAAAAAAAAATTCTGTTTTCGTATTCAGATATCAATGACATCTGCAAACAAACAGCTATTTCCTATAACTCTCTATAAAGTCAGAGGTCAGTTTGACACTGTATTGATATTATGATATTGATGTGACACTGTATTGATATTATGACTGATTGACACTGTATTGATATTATGAATACTGTATTGATATTATAAACATTACCCACTTCTAAAATGAATCAATATTTTTTTATTATGACAAATGTCGCAGGGTAAGAGAGGTCTAAAGAATGCTAATCTCCAAAAATCACTTCTAAAATAAAATTTCCCTATATTTTACAAGTGGAAATAGTCCCACAGAAAAGTTCAAAGTACTGCAACAAAGGACTTGTTGAAGTGAGGTGTTTAGATGCTGCTCACAAATAGTAATGACAAAACTGTACTACATCAGCTTCACACATGCTGTATGAATTTCCTGAAACACTTGCATTTTATTGTTGACTGCATTTCACCTTGATATATCAAGAAAATGTTTCACTTTTTAATTTTAGTGCCGACTGACTTGACTGCTACTCCACTAACCCCCTGCTTCAGCATTTTAAGGAATTTTTGATGGTAGAAAATGAATTTGACAATTTTTGTAATTTTTTTTTTTTTACCAGAAATTTGTTTTTGCATGTCATCCTTCAGTGAATAATCTGTTACTGTACCTTGAAAATCAGGATAAAAAGGATTATCGGTGGTCAGGAATTAAGTGTGACTGATAGAATACAACTATATATATATATATATATATATATAATGTAAATGTGCTGCTAATGATTTTACTAAAGGAATGCATTGAAAATGAGGAAGAAAGGGATTTTTTCCTCTTAGTTCTCATTTCATTAAAAATTCAATATTTTTTAAAATGATAAACAAAAAAACTGCAGATTATGAATTCATTTATTTTATAAAAAATATTTCCAGACATCAATGTGATACAGTAATTGTCAGTCGGAATTTAGCCCGTCTTGAAAACTCTGCCAGATGTCTGGAAGCTGCCACAGGGAAGAAATGTCTACCTGTCCAAGCTGATGTCCGCAAGGTAAATACATTTTCCTTTTTGTCTTGTCACTTTACCAAAAAAAAAAAATGGTAATTTTTAGCAAATTGGATCTAGACCTCTTTGACTTCTTTTATTACTGTCTTGTATTGCCAGAGACGAGGGCATCCAATATGACATGATGGTTAACAAGCTTGTCTTTAAGCTACTCCATGAGTGTAGGGAATTCAGTATTCACTAAGTGCCCTAATCCTCCAGCCTTGTGCCAGACTAAAAATTTTTAAGACCTCTTTACTAAGCTTACTTTAAATGTATAACAAAATTTCAGTTTTGGGAGACCATGCCCCAAGTTGTACTTTCCTCATCACCCAAGGGACCCCAAAAGAAGTACTAGAGGACAATTTCTGGAAATGCATGTGGCAACCCATATTAATCCTTAAATGGCAGGCATCATCATTTGATATTTTATTGGGGATCAGTGGATACCATCTACTGAAGATTTAAGCTTTTGCCATACACCAATTCTTTAACCCAAATGGAAGTGCTCACTTTGACGTTCTTAGCTCATATGTCAAAAACAGATCTTAATTTCATTCAGTCCTGCTTGCCCACTTCCATAAAACTGTCCAAAAAATACCAGGGTCATAAAATATCTTTCCTGATTAATCAGAAAAGGCCCACATGGTTTTTTCACAGCAGCCTTTTCTGAGCCACTATAAAGCCAACATTGATGTCACCCATGAAGGCACATCTGATAAGGCTGGTATTAGCAACAAGCACCATGGTGGGCATGTTTAAACATGTTATCAGCAGTGACATCAAGGGGCTTTCACCAACAGCATTGCTTTTTGACCAATGACCAAACCAGCATGAGCAGAAACTAACTCTGGACTACTACAATACGATAATGTGGAATATTTCTTCGACGAATGTACGTTGACTAGTAATCTCGTGTTAAACACTGAACAAACTCTCAGTCTCCCACAGCTGATATACAATATTCCAGAATTTGCAAATGATATAACTTTGAAAGAGTTTTTATTTCCCATGATCTTCACTTATCTCAACAATTTGTTGTTTTGTCATTTCTCTGTTAACAGTAATGCCCATTCTGGGTTAGACAATAAACTACATCTCTCAGCAAGATCTCTGATGGTAAGGTTTTGAGGATTGCGAGACCTCCTCTTAATTAGGGTGGATCTGGGATCAAACACTAACTCAGGGTGGTAGCACTTGTTAGGGTCCTAACTATGGGCAAATAGTTAACCCCTTGAACTAGGATCAAAACACTATAGTAAAAATGCCAACAATACATTTTCATACTATTTACATTGTTCAGACTATCATCCTCATCTTTGTTGCCATATTTATCACAACGTTTCAGCCTTTGTGGTTGGAATGTCAAACTGAACCCTTTATTTTGCTAGACTGATCTAGTTCCATGTGCCATGTCTAATGGATATCAGTTATCTCCTGTTAATTCCCCTCTCCAAGTTCTCCACCACCTTAACCAGGTATTGAACTCACACACTTTGGGTCCTGTCACTGGATTTAACTAATCTTTATCCATTGTACCATGTATCCTTGAGGACATCTGGGTATGAATTTCTGGGTATTATAAACCTAATGTCTTCAGCAACCATGTTTACCAGTCTTCATATTAAAATTTTTGCTGTTATCATTTCATGTTTTTTACCAGAGCTCATATTGCAATTTTTGTTGTTGTTATTGCTTTTCTCTAGCACTCCTTCATATTGTATTCATTTCTATGCTTGGTCAGCCATGCCTGATTTTCCCACTTCCCCTCATGTTACAGATTTTTGATGTTCTTGAAGCCTTACCTTAAGTCTGTCTCCCTCTTATATTTCTTTCCGCAGCTGCACAGTATGGCGTACACACAGTCTTTAGTCATGTTTTCCTCTATGGGGGGGGGAGTCTTACTAAGGAGAGGCCGTCCAGCTTTTGAAGGTTGTCCTGATGTTATATTAACCTGGTTAAGGTGGTGGAGTACTTGGAGAGGGGAATTAACAGGAGATAACTGATAACTAACATCCATTAGACATGGCACGTGGAACTAGAACAGTCTACCCCAACAAGCGAAATAAAGGATTCAGTTTGACATTCCAACCACCTGAAGAAAGCAGGAGCATGCAACGGCCAAAATGTTGTGATAAATATGGCAACAAAGATGAGGATGATAGTCCGAACAATGTAAATAGTGTACATAATACCTCATTTCAGAAATATAGACAAATACATTTTCATATTAAAAAATTACGAGTAATACATTTTTGTAAAATAAAAAATTAAGAACATAGTTTTTAATAAATAAAAAGAGTGTCTACTGAAATATGAGTATCCACTAAAAATAATGCTTAAAGTGATAAAAATCACTTAATGTTTATATTAGTTATAAAGGCAAGTCTTTGACAAAAATATTTGGGGATCTTGTTTGTGGAATTTAAATCATCAGTTAAAAAAATTTGCTCTGAATCACAAAATAAAAAGTATGATAAAACTGACATTATTTAATTAGAAAAGCTTTTAATTGCTTTTATGAAGAAAATATATTATGGTCACTATCATGTTAACAATTCTTGTAAAAATTTATTATTAAAATAAATTTTAAACTTAAAAATTTTTTTTGTCATTTTTTAATCAAATTAAAACTACTACAAATTAATAGAGAACTTAAAAAAATTATTTTTCTTAATTAAAATTTTAATAGCATATCACCAAACTATATTTACTAATCATAAATGGAAAAGCTTACTACAGTTCAATTACCCCCAACATTTTAAAAAAGAATTTTTTTTTCAATTCAGGTTAATTAGACTTTAAATCAGCAAATTTTTCTCAAATAACATTTCAGAAAAGTTTATTAAAAAATCTTTCAAAAATTAAAGAGAATCATGTTGACAGATTTGTCTATATGAATAAATTTGGAGATTTTATTGATAATCAAAAAAAAAAAAAATATATATGATTCCAGTACATTTAAATTTGGTTTGAAATAAACCAAAATATTTTGCTTATTGACAATATTAAATTTAATCTATTAGCTTGGAATGAAAATTAAATCTTCAAGAAAGATTTTTCATTTTTTGAAATGCATTTTAAACCTTAGGTATTTGGTGGAGGTAACAGTTCAGCACTTTTTTCTTTGTTTCTGATGAAATTTTCCTGTTTCTTAATACTTTGCTTAGCTTTTAATTTTGTCTTTTCATGTTTTTATTGATATACTTGACCAGAAGTCAGTGTCTTTTTTTTCTTTCTTCTTCTTCTTCAGCCTGAG
>OZ010612.1:9276669-9371669 GCA_963932145.1 Acanthosepion lycidas | reverse complement strand
TTAACCCTCAAACTGGGGTCAAAACACTATGAAAGTATAAAAATAGGTTTTAATACCAGAAATATTTTGTAAACAATTATTATCAGCAATAATTTTTTCAGAAAAAATTATTATGTATCCAGTAAATTGCTCGAATAATTATTTCTCAAACTATCAATTGCTCGAAACCTGTTGTGCAAAAAAAAAAAAAGGAAATGCTTAGCATGTGTTTTATTTTATTTTTTTTTTTTTACATTTCCAGTAAATCTTATTGTTCACCGTTTTGTCCTTAATATATACATATCCATCCAAACAAAACTTTTTTCCTTTTTCACTCTCAACAAAAGTTATGTCCATCCCTAGGGTTTGAGATCTCCAAAATTACTGAAATAGAAAACAAATATAGAAAAAAAATCAGGACTGCTAAAGTTGAGTGTTGCAGCTCCTTTTATATCCAGCACAGTTTACGTGGTGCTTCAAGCTTCAAAATTGCTCAAAATCAATTGCTTGAAAAGTAATTTCTCAAACTGAGCAATTTACCTACATCCAAATTATTACCAGTAATACATTTTTAAAAAAGATCATTCTACCAGCAATAAAAATCTTGTCAGCATTAAATAACCTATTGAGATGTTGATATGCCATAAAACAAACCAAACCGAATTAGGTGCTTTGGTCCAATGCTCACCTCCACATGGCCAGCACCGGACACACTTCTCTTTCATCTGTCATTGCTTCTCTTTCATCTTGTCATTCACCAGGAATGGTTTGCAGTGTCCTATAGCCAGAAGGCAAATTCTAAACTCTCCTTCAGAGTCAGAGATCCATCTTCTATTGCACCAATGAAAACATACTGCCTTTTTTTTTTTGCCGGAGACACAGAAAACAAAAATGCAATTGATTATATGTGCCAAGAGGATTTTTTGTTTGTTTTGGTTTTATGGCATATCAACCACTGTGGGTTATTTAATGCCAAATCCAGTTTATATGAATTTTAAATGCCTATTTTGTATGGAATAAAAAATGTATAGCTGGCAACATTATTGTTACAAAAAAAACGTGTAGCTGGCAACATTACTTTTTTACAAAAAAGCTTAGAGTTGGCAACATTATTGTTTCAAAAACTTGGAGCTGGCAACATTATTTTTCTGAAAACATTATCCGAGACCTTGCTGTTGGATGCAGTTTATCGCCGTACCCAGGACGCGGATGTAGTTTACCGTCAGACCCAGGACGTGAGTAAAACTTTGAAAACTACGAGTTCACTATTTTCCCATAGCTGGGACCCTAACAGGTGCTACCACCCCAGGTCAAGGTGGACCTGGGAACACCAGCAATTAAGAGGTGGTTCCACGCTCCTCAAAACCTCCAGATCAGAGGCCTTGCTGTTGGATGCAATTTAACGTCATACCCAGGACGCCTCATTAGGGGGGGGGGTCTTACCCCTCTAAAGAAGTGCAGTCAGCGTATTCTAAAGCCCCAGCCAACAGAGCCAGAGGATTTTTTCCTGCCAGAAGTCTTGCTTGGCTTCAAAAACTCACCAGAATACATCTTTATAAGCCTTCTATTCATCCTTTGTTTGGTGGTCCTGCTATAGATTTACAGATTCTAGATAAAATTCAAAGAAGAATCTACAATGTTATTGATCCTGACCTGGCATCTTGGCTTCAGTTACCTTCCCATCACCATAACAGCTTCCATTCATCCATGCATTGAATATTGCATCTGATCTCATGCTCCTGCTATAGATTTACAGATTCTAGATAAAATCCAAAGAGGAATTTGGCATCTTGGCTTCAGCTACTTTCCCAGCTTCCCTCTGCCTTTTCTGTAAAAACTTTCAAAATAATTGTTCTTATGAACTTTCATCTGTGATGTGTAGAATTTAAGTGCAATATTATATTGGTAGATAATGTCATCATTTTACTGATGAATTGGCTAGATGTAACTAAGTTCTATGCTAACAGTATCTTCTATCACTTACCACTTGTGGAATTCTCTTCCATCATTGTCTTTTGTCTTCTTGAGTCTCATTATTCTCTCACCTTAATAGTATTCATATTCTCTAACATGCAGTAATCCCTTGCATCTTAGTGGCTTTACACCAGAGACTTCTTTTTAACTTCAAAATTTGTAATTTTTTGTATTTTAGGAGCAGCCGGCAATTTTCTTTGCTCTGCTGTTGGCCTCTCTTTTAATGCTTTTCGAACCATTATGGACATTGATACAATGGGAACATTTAATTCATCCAAAATTGTCTATGAAAAATATATGCAGGTAAGTATGAATATTAAGAACACCTTTTTTGATGATTTGAGAACTTTGGTTTTGACCAAAATTGCACTTTTTATTTTTTTTTTTTTTGACAAGATAAATTAAAAGATTGACACTAAATTATTAGTGATGTGAATTTGTGTTAAACTAATTAATATGTCAGTCAGAACCAAAAAGTGTTGGTTACTAAAAATCTTTTCTCAGAATATCAAATGATGGTTGGTTGGGTTTTATGGCATATCAACCACTGTGAGTTATTTAATGCCAAATCAAGTTTTTATATATATATATATATATATATATATATATGCCAAATATATCAATTTTAAATGCCTATTTTGTATGGAACATTTTTAGCAAGCTAGTGCTTATTTGCTTGTACACTGCAAAATAATCCTAGGTATTTTTGTTTAAGTCAACAATTTCCATTTGATAAGGACAATTTATTTGCAAAATGGTAAAAGGTAGGATATGATCTTTATACATCAGTCTACATCTTTGATAAGAGACCAATTCTTTTTAAAAAATCCAATATATTTTTTGGTTCAGTTTTTGCAAATAATTTCTTCATGTTCTTCGTGTTATAGAATTTCCTACGGATATGTACGAGATTTGTACATTCCATTAGTATATGTTTTACAGTGTATTGTTTTCCACAGGAACATTTAGGAGTAGGTTCTTGTTTTAGTATGAAAGAGCGAGTCAGTCTTGTGTGTCCAATGAGTAGTCGGGCAATAGTGGTTTCTTCTTTTAAGATTCAGTTGCCTTTCCTTTAGAATTGGTGCTATTTGGTACAGTTTATTATTGGTATTTCTGTCCCATAGTTTTTGCCATTTTAGTGTTATTGTTGTCTTGATGTTATGTTTTAGGTCAGTGTATGGGATTTTGATGTTTTGGTCGGGTGTCATGTTAAGAGCAGCTTTGGCTAAGGAATCAGCTTTCTCATTTCCCTGGATTCCAACATGGCTTGGGATCCAGCAAAATATCACCTTTTTGCTATGTGTCAAGCTGTTCAGTTTGTTCAACAGTTTAACAATAACAGGGTTATTCTGTTGTGTATTTTTTATGGATTGTAGGACAGACATTGAGTCGGAATGAATAATTAATTTTTTTATGTTGCTGGCATCAACAATCTGAAGAGCCAAATTTATTGCACAGATTTCTGCCGTGAATATCGAAGCTTCATTTGGGAGACATTTTTCCACCGTTTCTTACCAAGAACTACTCCACATCCAGTTCTATTGCTGTTTTTGGAACCATCAGTGTAAATGTGTGAGTAATTTGGGTACTTTTCATGAATATTATAGAGTTTTTCTTGATAGGTTAATGGGTGTGTTTTATTTTTAGGGAGTTTGTTGAGATCAAGGTTGACCACAGGTTCTTTCAGTTGCCAGGGAGGTCAGCTTAGTTTAACGGTTTCGTGGATGTTTGTAATCGAGATGTTGTTGTCTTCCACTGTATGTTTCATTCGGCGACCAAAAGGTTTTATGGCCTTTTCTTTTTGATCAAATATGGATTGGTATTTGGAATTAAAAATGCAATTATAGGCTGGATTGGTGGGTTGAGATTTGATTTTAGTGTAGTATTGCAGACCTAATTTTGTGAATCTAAGTTTTAGTGGTGGTTCGTATGCTTCAAAATAAAGGCTCTCCACAGGGGATGTTCTAAATGCCCCCAAGACGAGTCTCAATCCTTCATGATGGATTGTATTGAGTTTTTACATAAGATTTTCTGGCTGCTCCATATATGTAGCAGCCATAATCCAGTTTTGATCGGATTAATGTTCGATACAATTTCATGAGCGTTTGTTGATCTGCACCCCAGTCTTTGTGGGCTACAACTCGAAGTAGTTTCAGGGCTTTACTGCATTTTTCTTTTAGATATAGTATGTGGGGGATGAAGTTCAGTTTTTTGTCGAATACAACTCCCAGAAATTTATATTGTTCGACTACTGGAATTTCTGTTTGGTCTAATTTTAGTGTTGGGTTATTATGCATTTTCCTTAGTTGACAAAAATGCATGCATTGGGTTTTTGATTTTGAAATCTTGAAGCCGTTTGTGATAGCCCATCTATTTATTTCGTTGATGCCTTGTTGCAGCTGATGTTCTGCAGTACGTATGTATTTGGATGTGGAGGTTATACAGAAGTCATCGACATACAAATAGTTATCAACTCCAGGATTAAGATAGTTGGTAATGCTATTAATTTTGATGTTGAAGAGGGTTACTAACAGTATACTCCCCTGAGGAACACCCTCTTCTTGGGTTTGAATGTCCGACAGGGTTCAACCAATTCGGACTCGGAACTTCCTGTCTGAAAGAAATGATTTGATGAAGTTTGGTAGTCTGCCCTTCAATCCCATGTCGCACAGGTCTTTCATAATGCCATACCTCCAAGTCGTCTCATAAGCCTTTTCCAAGTCGAAAAAAATGGCTACAAGGTGTTGCTTTTGGATGTATGCCTCCCT
This sequence comes from Acanthosepion lycidas, assembly GCA_963932145.1. Taxonomy (NCBI): domain Eukaryota; kingdom Metazoa; phylum Mollusca; class Cephalopoda; order Sepiida; family Sepiidae; genus Acanthosepion; species Acanthosepion lycidas. The sequence goes on along the minus strand of OZ010612.1, from coordinate 9,366,948 downwards.
TATAGAGGTATCCAACCTGACCACATGATCCATCGTAGATCTTTGATTTCCGAAGCCACATTGGGAGTTGGTAAACAGCTTGTTGGATTCTACATACCAAATTAGCCTATTAATCATACGTTCCATAGTTTTGCACAGACAGCTGGTTAGTGCTATTGGACGATAATTTGTAGCATAGAGATTGTTTTTCCCTGGTTTAGGAATGGGTATGATGGTAGCTAGTTTCCATGATTCTAGGATAGTGCTATTTTTCCAAATTAAATTGAATATATATAGTAGGTATTCTAATGATTTTGGTGGTAGTTGCTTGAGAAATTCATAATGAATTTCGTCTGGTCCGACTGCAGTGTTGTGAGAAGCTTGTATGGCTTCTTTTAATTCTTGTAATGAGAAGAATCCATTCTAATTTTCTGTATTGTCTGAATTAAAATTGAGTTTCTGTTTTTCGATTTTATTTTTATAGTTTAGGAATTCTGTATTAGTATTGTCAGAGGAGGAATTTAGTGAGAACGTCTCAGCCAGTGTATTTGCGATGTCTTTAATGTTTGTTACCTCATTATTTTTAATGAGGTGTTTAATGGTGGTAGAATGTTTTTGCCCGCAATTTTGCGGATCATTTTCCAAACTGTAGCGGTTTTAGTGGAGGAGTTTATTTTGCTTACGTAATTTTGCCAACTATTCTTTTTGGCCAACTTGTTTGCCGGGCCTTTGCTCGGAGCAATTTAAAGGAGTTGAGATTAATGGTGGAAGGTTCTTTGTTGAATTTACAAAGAGCAGCATTACGCAGTCTGATTGCTTTTTTATATTCGTCATTATACCAAGGACTGTTGCACCTGTTTGATGGAGAAGTTTTTGGAATGGTTTCATTTGCTATTGTGATTAATGTTTCTGAAAAGTGTTGAATTGGGTCTGAACAGTTTGAATCTTGAACCAGTCTTGTATTGCACAAAGTATTGAATTGCTGCCAGTCAGCTTTATTTATTTTCCAACTGGGAGGCCTGTTATTATCACTGGAAGGTTTTGTAATATTTATTATGATTGGGAAATGGTCACTGCCACAAGAATCATCATGAACCTTCCACGTATAATCCATGTAGCTGGAAGGATCAGATAGAGTGATGTCAATAGCTGAATAAGAGCCGGTAGATGGATTGAGATGGGTTGGAGATTTGTCGTTTAAGATGCAGAGATTGTTGTTATTGATTATATTCTCCAGATTTTTACCCTTTTGATTAGTTTTAAGACATCCCCATATGGTATTATGACTTAACGTCACCTAATAATAAGTGGGGTTTAGGGATTTGGTCAATTAGCTTATTTAGTTTTATTTCATTAATTGGATCATGAGGTGGAATGTAGATGGAGCAGATACTGACTGTTTTGTGCAATGTTGTTTTGACAGCAGTGACTTGAAGATCACTGTCAATGGTTATTTGATGTTGGGGTATGTCTTTCCTAACTAGGATCGACACACCTCCAGAAGCTCTGTGTCCGTCTTTGTGTAAATGATTATATGAATTGTCATTTTTTATTTTTAAATAGTTATTGTCCTTGAGGAATGTTTCTTGAAGGCATACCACTTTGGGATTATATTTCTTGAGGAGTATGAGAAGTTCTTCATGATTAGCTCTAATTCCTCTGCAATTCCACTGTAATATTGAATTATTTTGCAGGTCCCTCATGTCAAGTTGGAATTATTGCTTTTTTTTTTCCCTTGTTTTTACTGTTTGGCTCTTCTATATCCATCTTTTCTATCATGCTAAACCTATTTTTGGTCTCAATCTTCGATGTTGAGGGGTCTGAAGATTGGCTTAGTGGATTCAATAACTTTAAACGTTCCCGTGAAGATGAAGTCGGAGTATGATCTCTCTTTGATTGTGGGGAACGTTCTACTTTATCATTGTTAGGTTCAGGGTTTTATAGGTTATTTTTCCCAAAGTTATCAGTTTTTAAACTTGGAGGATGGATTGGTGATCGTTGCAGGTTTTGTTTTTTTCGGAGGAGTGGTTTGTGTCTGGGATGTCTTTTTCGTTATTTTTTTATCATCAGATGTGTTAATCTTAGCTGGAACTTCCAATCGAGATGTTTGAATACTATTGGTGTGTTCCTTTTTAAGATCTTCCTGGAATTTTGTCCACTCACTTGGATCCAAATTTATAAGTTTATTTATCAGGGTTCTATATTTACTATCTTCATTAGTATCAGCCCTCAGTGTAACAGAGGCATAGCTGGTCTCACCCATATAGGACCCTACAATTTTCCTGGCTTCCAGAAAGAACACATTTTTCTTATGTTTAACCTTCAGGATTTCTTTTTCTGTAAATGTCACAAGATCTTGCGTATGCCGGATGGTCTTGTTGGCAATTTGGACATCTAAGAGGTTTCAAACATTCATCTTCTTTATGGTTTGGCTCTTTTTCCCCGCATTTGGCACATGTCTGTCGTCCTCTACAAGCGTCCCTGTCGTGTCCAAATTTCTGACATTTGAAACACCTCAAGAGAGCTGGGTCGTACTGCTCAACTCTCTCTAGACAATAGTCTATTTTGACCACTTTAGGTATTTGTGGTTGATTAAATGTCAAGATGTATGTGTTTGTCTCAATTTTTTCACCATTCTTTCTTATACTAACCCTTCTTATATTAGTTACTCCCTGTTTTCCCAGGGCAGCTGTCATTTCATCTTCTGTGGCTAAAGCCAGCTCTCGACTTCTAATGACGCCTTTGGAAACATTGAGATTTTCTCGATCAAAATGGGGAGAATTTAGCAAGACAGACCTCCTCCAGGGATTCAATAACAATAAATCTGGGGAAGTCTGCTGCTTCACACTCAGAGTCTGATTCAGATAGCTTACGTTTTGTTTTTTTAAAATATTCATTAGCCCTGTGCTCCACCACCCACCATGGAGTCCAACTTGAGAAGGGAATGAACCAGGGGTGGGTAACCCATTCGCCTTGGCTGAGATGGGGATACATGACCAGTATACTCATATTGGGAGCGAAGTTCTGAGCCTCTGCCAAACTCTGGTTTAGTGCCGAAAAATTCAACAGCGGTCAAAAAGTCTTTTGCTCTCAACACAATTGACCCTCAGCCCCCGCCTTCTAGCACAGATATGATAAAGGGTTGGGAAATGTTCCACTAAAGCAGATTCAATAGTACAGTCAGGAGAAAAATAAATATATATGTCGGGACCAGCCAATTGATCGGATCGGGCCCAATCCGACCGCCCGTCAGACCAAGTAAGGGCCAAAGTGGTGTGTTGCAAGCCATTGACCACTGTTGCCGGATCAATGGCTGCTCAACCACCAGGATTCCATCCTAGTGCCTTACGGGTCGCCACCCACGACCAACAGGTGGCCTCATTGGGGGTCGGGGGGTCTTACCCCTCTACAGAGGTGCAGTCAGCGTATTCTACAGCCCCAGCCGACAGGGCGCTCTTTCGTATTTGTTGTTGTATTTGTAGCGAGTGCATGGATTGTACGAATATATTTTTTTTAAGTCCCGAACTGATGTTTCTACCACGGTTAGGGCTGTGGGGGGGGGGGTTTACTACTAACAAAAGTTTTGTTTAGTTTCTTGTATATAGATTTGTATTCATTGTAAATATCCAGTGGGGTTTTTAGATGTTATTTTATTCCCCTCCCCCCACAGACAACGAATTGTATACATGGGGACTAGTTAGAACTTCGTAGAGTCTCTGAGGCATTTTGGTGGATGTAGTAAGAATGGTATGTAATGGATGCGTTGTTTTGGTGAAAGGAACATTGTATGTTTGGGTCAGTGATTGCAGCTAGCTAAGTTTAAAGTTAAGACAGAAGATGACCATCCTTTCCCCCCTTTCCCCATTTTGGCCTTGTGCCACATTTGTACATAGTACAATAAATAATGACAAGGAAACAGAAGTTTTTACTTCTTTTTTCTTGTCTGACCTTGTTAGACATTTTTTCTGTCTGTCAGTGGATTATTTACCTTGAACATTTGACTGCCTTAATTTAGTTAAGTTTTCATTTATTTTACCGTTTTTCTAACGTTGTTAAATTTTTCATTTTTCTAACGTTCTTTTTTTTGACTATTGTTTACATTTTGGATTTTTTCCATTTTAATTCCTTACCCTCTTCTTTTACAGTTACTTCATTTTTTGCTTTTATTTATTCCTTTTTTATTTAACTTTTTGATTTTCTTTTAAGTTTTATTTTTTAAATTTATTTTCTTTCCGTGCCCACACCCCGGAGTTTATCTGTTTATTTTTCGTCTTTACGTTTCTCGTCCAACCTTTTTTTATTTATTTATTATGTGTTAATTATTTCTGTGTTTTTCATTTAAATATCTGTTAATTACGTCTGTATAATATTTCTTTTTAAATTTTGTGTTTAAATTGTAAATTTCTGTGCTTTTTTTACTTATTTAACGTTTTTGGATTGACCGGTTTTTATCGGCAGGCATATTGTAAATTGTCACGCTTTTAGTTTCATATTTTATTTTGTATAGCGTTTTCTCTTAATTTTCCGTTTATAATTTTTCTTTTTATTGTGTAATTTGTTGCTTTCTTGTCTGTTGTTCTTTCTTCGTTTTTGTGAACTTTGTTAACGTTTTCTCGTCTGTCTTACGTCTATTTGTTTTGCGTTTTTGTTTAAATTTCTTAGGCAAAACTTTTTCGTCTTTTTAAATTTTTTTTATACGTCCTTTTGTCTTATTTTTTTTGTCAGCTTAAGCCCCTTAGAATTGTTAAGGGAGCAAAATATTTCATGTGGGACGTATTGCTACCCACTCCAGAACTGTGTCGCTGCATCAAGTCGCGACTTGATTACAAAAGATCTGATTTTGCGCACAGAGTATAATGGGCGAAGAAGGACTAGGGTGGCAATATACGAGGTCCCTCCTCAGGTTATCGGGAAACACCTGGCTGCGTTCTTATCGCAGTATGGCGAGATTCTGGGTGCTTTTTGCGATAGCCTGAAAGTGGGGGTGAAGCTTCGATATAATGTTGAACGAACAGGCCTTCAACTGTCTGGTAGTAGGGTGCTTGAAGCTGCCGGTCATTGTGACCGGCCGCAAACCGGTATGTTGGAAGTGTGGAGAGACTGGTCACCTCTTCTCTTCCTGCCCAGAGAAGAAGGCCTCTGGAAGTCAGGCACCAGTCGACCAAGATCCCCCTCTGACCGCGTTGTTACCTTCCGCCTCGCCTGTAATGGGCATTCCAGCTTCCGGGACCGGGTTGGATAAACTTCCGGTTGGCACAAAGGCCACATTCCCCAAAGAGCCTTCGCCCACTGCTAGTGCAGTTGTGGAGAAGGGGGAGGGGGAATGGCTGGTTGCTGGTAAGGCCAGAGGGAAGCGCCAGACAGTGGGGCCTCAGTCCAATGAAGCCCCAAGGGCCAAAGACAGGTACAGCCCCACTCCCACTGTCAACGTTAAGGGCGATGCCCCGGCCTCTGATGTGACATTCAAAGAGAAACAGCAAAAATACGACCCGGGATTCGCAAAAACAGAAAAGATAAAGGAACTAAAACAACAACTAGACAAACAGAGGCTATCGCAGAATAAAAAAGGCACTCATCGCCATCTACCTTGTCCCCACCTGCGACCCCAAAACATTCTTGCCCACAAAAAGATCCCAGCCCGTACAAACATAGATCCCAATATACCCCTCTTCATACTCCTAGTCCTTCCCCCATTAAAAACCCTGAAATGCCCCCTCCCGCACCAAAAAGGCAGAGAAGTCCTTCGCAGGAGTCAAAAGAAAGAAGAAAAAAATCTGCAAAACACTTATTTTACACAGGGAAGGATACCTGCAGAATTTCCCCAGCCCAAGCAGAAAGGGCCAGAGACTACGGAAACAGAATCAAGGACTTAAAGTACCTTCTCTCGATAAGGCATTTTGCAGACAAGGATGTCGAAGACCCTAATAATTTCCCCAACGCCCGGAGAGTTCTTACAATAATAAGAACAGGATCCGGAGCTCGGCAAGCATGGGCCATGTTGGAGGAGGCGATTAGTGCATACAAAATGCCTCCTTCAATTGCTATCACAGAAAGTGATAAACTTAATCATTTCAAAAAATTTTGTGCAGGGAGGGTCCCAGTTTTAGTTCACCCCTCTGTTTACAGAGCTTTGAAACTGACTTTTCCCTGGGATATAGGCGGTTTCTCGCAAGACGGCTCCATCAACAATGAGATGGGCCACGGGTCGTTGGGAGAGGCTGTCGGTATCCTTACCCCGACCATGTTCAAATAAGTGTCCCAACCCTAATTAGGTCTGATAATGGCTCTCTGGTTAGCAAGTTTCAATGTCCGAGGCCTGAGGTCGGAGTCTCGAAGGGCGAGGCTCGATCGCGATCTTCAGCGCTTCGGGGTGGATGTTTGTTGTGTACAGGAGACCAGTTTTTTATCTCGCGATCATGAGGACATTCTGTCTAAGAGGTTCGTCCTCTATTCAGCATGTTTTGATGGACGCTCGAGGGGTGTTTCCTGGCTGGTGAGCAAGTCTCTGGATGCGGTGTGTGCTCTTGTCTTCGCGGATCCGGCTGGCAGGCTTTGCATGCTGGATATTACCATAAAGGATAAGGCTCTTCATCTCATTGGGGTTTATGCGCCCAATGACCACACTCAGCAGCCTGGTTTGTTTCGGCAGATCGAGCCGTTTTTGACGACTTCTCGTTCGGTAGTTTTAGCGGGTGATTTGTTTGTTTGTTTGGGTTTTATGGCATATCAACCACTGTGGGTTATTTAATGCCAAATCCAGTTTATATGAATTTTAAATGCCTATTTTGTATAGAATAAGAAACGTATAGCTGGCAACATTGTTTCAAAAACTTAGAGCTGGCAACATTTTTCTGAAAACATTATCTGTGACCTTGCTGTTGGATGCAGTTTACCATCATACCCAGGACGTGAGCAAAACCTGGAAAACTAGCAGTTCACTATTTACCCATAGCTGGAACCCTAACAGGTGCTACCACCCCGGGTCAAGGTGGACCTGGGAACACCAGCAATTAAGAGGTGGTTCCACGCTCCTCAAAACCTTCAGATCAGAGGCCTTGCTGTTGGATGCAATTTAACGTCATATCCAGGACGCCTCATTGGGGGGTCTTACCCCTCTACAGAGGTGCAGTCGGCGTATTCTAAAGCCCCAGCCGACAGGGCCGCGCGGGTGATTGGAATGCCGTCCTTGATCCCGATATAGATCGCATAGGGCAAAAAGGGGTACTTACAATCCGGAAGTGAAATCGTTTCGGGCCTTTATCGACGGGTCTGATCTCGTCGATAGGTACCGAGATGAGCATCCCCGGGAGGTAGCATGGACTTGGACTAGGGGTGGCAGCTCGGATACGGTGGTTAGCGCAAGCTACATCGACCGAGTTTTAGTTGAGAGAGTCGAAGTAGGGCTCTTAGAATGTCCAAGTTTCCATTTTATAGTTTACTCGGATCATAGGCTTGTCCGGGTTTGAGTAAACTTAGATAAGCCTAGGGTTAAGATGGCTGGTTACTGGAAATTAAACACATCATTATTTGGTGAGCAAGATTTCCAGGACCAGCTTTTACTAATGTTACAGCGGGAATTGTCGGGGGCTGTGGTTGGGAATAAGTGGTGGGGCGCTTTGAAATCCAAACTTAGGTCTTTTGCTGCTGATTTTAGTCGACGACTCAATCTAGTAGGGTTAGCAGTGCAAAAGTCTCTAGAGGCCAAGGTAGACTGGGTGATCAAATCCCGTGATAGTGGGGACGTAGCCTTAGCTAAGGCGGAGCTGGCCTCCTTGCTTATCAAGAAGGATCAAGCTCTAGTAGTTAGGGCTAGGATAAAAAGAATGTCTTGTGAGGCTACGAATATGGCCGCTTCATTGCGTTCAGAGGAAGCTCGTAGGGCATCTAGTCGGCCTATCGTGAGCATCACATTGCCGGACAAGCGGACTGTGACTACAGACGCGGGCATTTGCGAGGCTTTTCGTGACTACTTTCAGGAGCTTTTTACCAGGGAGCCCGGTCTCAGTTCGACGCCTATTTAGCCGACTTTCCCCGCCTTAATGCGGCTGAAGCGACTGGGTGCGAGGGTCCCATAACAGAGTGAGATCTGGGATGCGCTGAAGCAGGTTGGCCTGGACAAGACTCCGGGATTAGATGGTCTTCCCTATGAAATGTACTTGAGGCAGTCGCCCGTCTTTGTCCCCTTGCTGGCATTGATTTTCAACAACTGGATGAGGCAGGGGTCTATTCCTCAATGCTTCACCAGGGGTGTGATCAAGTTGCTTCGCAAGAAGAAAGATTGTGGGGATGGGGTAGATAATTATCGGCCTTTGACGATGTTAAATACAGAGTTGAAGTTTTTAGCCAAGGTCTTAGCTGACCGTTTGCAGGTTGGCCTCTCTAGTCTGATTGGCCCCGAGCAGACTTGTGCTGTGAAGGGCAGGACTATTCAGGACAACCTTCATTTGGTACGCTTGATCATCGAGAAAGTCGACATTGATGCCGCGCTGATCAATTTAGATCAGTCCAAGGCTTTTGATAGGGTTGACCATTGGTTTCTGGAGGCTGTTCTTTCGGCCGCCGGTTTCGGGCCGCACTTTCGCACTTGGATCCGACTGCTGTATGCGTCCCCTGGTGCGCTGGTGAAGCCTTTCATTTTGTCTCGCTCCATTCGTCAAGGTTGTCCGCTGTCTCCATTGCTTTACATTCTTGCGTTGGAACCTTTCCTGCGTAAGTTGAAGACGAATCCGGTCCTTCACGGAGTTTCCTTACCTGGTGCTACCACCTCGGCCAGGTACTCCGCCTATGCTGATGACATTTCGGTTCTGGTATCGAGTAGGGCCGAAATTAACGAAGTCAGCAAAAAAATCAAGGGTTATCGCGGTTGATCTTGGCCCCTGTCACCATCTCATAAGTCTGTTGGCTTGCTGTTGGGTTCGTGGAGGGGAGTTTCTCTTCCCGGACCGTTCCTCTGGACAGACGGTCCAGTCAAGATACTCGGCGTCTGGTTTGGTCCCGGCCTCCTGTTGGAAATGAATTGGTCGGAGGTGCAAGAGAATGCCGAGCTCGCAGTACGCCTGTGGACTCGGAGGAATCTTTCCTTGAAGGGGAGGGCGGAAGTATGTGCTTCGCACATCTACCCGATTCTCCTTTACCGACTCTCCGTGCTTCCACTCCCGTCTAACACTTTATTGGCTTTAGTAAGGCTCTTGTTCTCCTTCTTGTGGGGAGGCAGGGCCGCTATGGTTAGTCGCGAGATCTGTTACCTCCATCCCTCTGATGGCGGTCTGGGGGTACCTTGTGTTGAGGCTTGTCGACATACGCTTCGCATTACTTATCTAGACTGGACGAGAACGGCGAATTCTGGAAGGAAGACGTACATAAACATTTTCCATCCTTGAGAAATGTGCGCTCGTGTGAGGAGGAGGCCGGTCGTAATCCTCGAGGCGAGGGCTCTATCGTGAATGTCAGATGGCCCTCAAGCAACTCTTACGGGCGAAGGATGGCCTCTTCGACGGCCAGCTGTTGTCTCGTAAGGTATTATATCAGGTTTTAGTTAGGGGGAACGTTCAAGATGATCTGATTGATGAGCTCAGTCTGACGAAGCGGGAGGCTCGCTGCATATGGCCTTGGGTGCCCGGGTTGAAATGTCTAACCCTGAGGCATCACTCACCTGGCTGGTGATTCGAGGGGCCCTTTGGGTCACCAAAAGACTTCGCACAGCGGGTTTGGCAAAGTCGCCAAACTGCGTTCGCTGCAGTAGGGAGGTGGAGACCCTAGGTCACGCCTTCTTTCATTGTAGTGTCGTAGCTTCGTTGTGCAAGTTCGTTGAAGATCTCATGGTTCGCATGCTGCGCGGAAAGTTCCTTGTCCTCGAGGCCAGTTCCATCTGTAGCAATATAGCACCACCGTTGACTAAGGCTGAGCACTATGTGTTCTTTGCTTACTGGGGGTTATGAGAGTCGTGATATGGACGACGCGGGAGAAGGAATTTCATGGGGACGAGAAGTTTACCTCTTCCCAACTGATCTTGTTCTTTAAGCATCAGCTTAAAGTCAAGATCTGGACGGAAAGGAAGCGACTCCATCCATTGGAATTTAGCGAAAGGTGGGCGCGTCTCTGCAGAGTGAAAGGTTCTGACTTGGAGTGGCTTTTTGATGCCGGTTAGGCTTTAAGGATTTTGGGTTGCTGGGGTGAACATTGGCAACCCCTCCCATGTATAGGTTAGTTTACATCGGTTTTGTTTTAGTTACCTTTTTCTTTTTTTTCAGTTTAACTTAGCTAGGGTGTGTATGCTCATTGGTCCCCTTTTATTTCTGACCCATTTTTTTCTTTTGTTTAATTCCCCATCCCTCCCATCATTAGGTGGTTAGTGATATCAGTTCTCTGGTGGGTGCGGGGCACCTTTCGTTTAGAGTGTGTCTTTTGTATTTGTTGTGTCTGATCGAGTGTGTTTGTAGCGAGTGCATGGATTGTACGAATGTTTTATATATTTTTTTTTTCAAGTCCCGCATTGATTTCATCCAGTTAACTGATGTTTCTACCACAGTTAGGGCCCTGTCAGCTAGGGCTTTAGAATACGCTGACTGCACCTCTGTAGAGGGGTAAGACCCCCCCCCCAATGAGGTGTCCTGGGCATGACGTTAAATTGCATCTAACAGCAAGGCCTCTGATCTGGAGGTTTTGAGGAGCGTGGAACCATTTCTTAATTGCTGGTGTTCCCAGGTCCACCGTGACCCGGGGTGGTAGCACCTGTTAGGGTCCCAGCTATGGGCAAATAGTGAACTCCTAGTTTTTCAAGTTTTACTCACATCCTGGGTATGATGATAAAATACATCCACGTCCTGGGTACGGAGATAAACTGAATCCAACAGCAAGGTCTCACATAATGTTTTCAGAAAAATAATGTTGCCAGCTTTAATGTTTGTTTGTTTGGGTTTTATGGCATATCAACCACTGTGGGTTATTTAATGCCAAATTCAGTTTATATGAATTTTAAATGCCTATTTTGTATGGAATAAAAAACTTAGAGCTGGCAACATTATTTTTCTGAAAACATTATCTGAGACCTTGCTGTTGGATGCAGTTTACCGTCATACCCAGGACGTGGCTGTGATTGAGTAGGGCCCTGGGACGCTAGGTCATTTCGCAATGTAATGTCACCATTTCCTGACTCTTTGGCAGATTGATGTGGTCTACACATATCTGTAATTGTCGGCTCAGGTGACACAGGCATGGCGCTTGGTATGGAGGTCTTGATTATTGGCGCTTCAAGTTTCCTTAGGAACCTACAGTTCCACAGCATTATTCTGCCTGACGGTTGGGAAGTATCTCTACTATTCGCCCAGCTATATCCCATCGATGGCTATTTGGGTTTTGAATGGATACTCTGTCACCCTTGTGAAGTGGGGATAGGGCATGTGCAGTACGGTTGTACCTCTCAATGAGGCCTGCATTGCATTTGGATAATGTCTTTTCACGTTTTTGCACTGCGGCTATCCATTTGAGGTGTGGTTTATATAACTGTGGGTGCAATGGGATAAAATCCTGAAAATTTCTATGAAGCAGGAGAAGGCAGCCATGTTGGCAGGTAAGTCACTTGACTTCTACATATACGAACACGGGTGTCCCACAAGGCTCTATCCTGGGTCTTGTGCCACTTCTGATCTTCATCAATGACCAGTTGGTTGGTGCTCACGAAAATGACCCCCAAACAGTGATTAACTGGGACAAGAAATGGTTTGTAAATTTTAATGCCTCCAAAATTAAACTTCTCTCATTTGGCCAACTTTGAGAAACTTCCCTGCCCACCATCAACATGGCAGATGCTTGACTCCTGGAGAGTTTCTCACTGTGCCTTCTTGCCCTCATGTTTTCCAATGACACAAGGTATAACAACTACATTGAATCAATTGCTGCATCTTCTGCAAGTAAAGTTGGTTCACCGTGTTGTGCCAGAAGGTTTTTCTCATTAGAATCCATCATACATATCTACAAATCTAACATGGCAACAATATTCAATTTATGGATGAATATCTGGTCTGATGTCCATATTGTTCGAGGTTCTTGACAAAATCTAAAGAAGGATCTGCAATGTTATCAGTTCCAACATCTCAACTTCTATCACTTTCTTACAAATGTGATGTGGTTTCCCTCTGTCTTTTCTACAAATATTTTCATTGCAGCTGCTTTGACAAGCTTTTTTCCTTGGTGCCCCAACTACATGAATTTAAGTATGATACTAGATTAACATCTAGGTCCCACCTTTTTACTGTTAAAATAGTTTAATACAACTGCCACTTCTACTCCAACAGTTTCTCACATTTCCAGACAGTGAAACTTCCTCTTACTTGCTTCTCCGATAACTGCAATCTGAAAATGTAAATGCAACATCAATTGTCATATTCTGTTGCCTTGATCTCAGTTCCTCTTATCTTTCCCTCACTTTCACTCTCTATAATCCCTTACATGCTAGTGGCACCCCTGATTTGCTTGGGGTGAAATGCTTAAAATAAATAAATAAATCTACTTTCATGTAATGATTTAACCAACACCCACCAAACATCTGCTTCATTTATTTCAGGACCATGGTGGAGTGATTGTGAACATTACAGCTACCCAGCATTTAACAGGGGTCCCAATGCAGTGCCATGTAGGAGCTGCTAAATCTGCAATTGGTAAGTTTTATATAAAGGTGTGATCAAAATTCTGTGTTGCCAATAAGAAATTTATTAAAAAAAAAAAAAAAAAAAAAAAAAAAGTCAGATTTCAGTTTGGTTTATTTTAAGGTATATTAACCTCAATTGGTTATTTAATGACTACAAGATTTTTAGGATAAGTTTGTATGGATAGAATATGTATTCTTTGTAAGAAATCAGTTTCTAGATCAGGTTTCATTGTTGTATTTTTGTAAATTTGGTTTGTTTGACAGCATATCAACCTCAATGGGTTATTTAATGCCAATAAGATTCTTATTGCTGGTAATAATTTTTTTCCTTTAAAACTTCATTGCTGGTAATATTTTTTTTACAAAAATGTATTGCTGGTACTAAAATCTATTTGTACACTTTCATACTATTTTGACCCAAGTGTAGGGGGGGGGTTAACTATTTGCCCATGACTGGGACCCTAACAGGTGCTACCACCGCAGGTCAGCATGGACCTGGTAACACCAGCAATTAAGAGGTGGTTCCACACTCCTTAAAACCTCCTGATCAGATGTCTCACTATTGCACATGGTTTATCATCATACCCAGGGATTTTGGTTTAGTTTATTTTATGTTACGGCATATCAACCTCAATTGATTATTTAATGACAAGATTTTTAGGATAGATTCATATGAATAGAATATGTATTCTTAAAAAAAAATGTCAGTGAAACTGATTTCTTACAAAGAGGGTTTTTGTCGAGAGTCAAATGTATTGCTGGTAATGTTTTTCTCAAAAAATGTATTGCTGCTATTTTTACTATAAAAACTTATTTTTACACTTTTATAGTGTATTTGCTCAAGTTTGGAGGTTAATTATTTGCCCAATGGTAGCACCCATTAGGGTCCCAGCTATCTTGCTCAGGGTGAACCTGGGAACTCTTGCAATTAAGGTGGTTTGATGCTCCTCAAAACCTCCTCATCAAAGGCTTTGTTGCCAGATGTAGTTTATCATCATACCCAAGATGCCCCAGTTGACAAAATGGAGGTGGCAAGAAAGAAAGAAATCAGAAGTGAGAAGTGCAAAATAAAGAAAATATTAGAATAGAACCGGTTTGGTTTGATTTGTTTTATGGTATATCATCCTCAATGGATTATTTAATGCCAACTGCTGGTAATTTCTTTCTTTTCAAAAATGTATTTCTTGTACTATTTTTTTCCAAAAATATATTGCTGGTAATTTTTTTATTTTTTTCAAAGTATTTCTGGTATTAAAACCTATTTTTACACTTTCAAAACATCCTGATCAGAGGCCTAGTTGTCAGATGTAGTTTATCATCTTACCCAGGATGTGGATGTAGTTTATTGTTTGTTTGGGTTTTATGGCATATCAACCACTGTGGGTTATTTAATACCAAATCCAGTTTATATGAATTTTAAATGCCTATTTTGTATGGAATGAAAAATACATATCTGGCAACATTATTGTTTCAAAAAAAAAAAAAAAAAAAAAAAAAAAAAAAAAAAAAAAACATAGCTGGCAACATTGTTTTTCTGAAAACATTATCTGAGACCTTGCTGTTGGATGCAGTTTATCGTCATACCCAGGACGCGGATGTAGTTTACCATCATACCCAGGACGTGAGCAAAACCTGGAAAACTAGCAGTTCACTATTTGCCCATACCTGGGACCCTAACAGGTGCTACCACCCCGGGTCAAGGTGGACCTGGGAACACCAGCAATTAAGAGGTGGTTCCACACTCCTCAAAACGTCCAGATCAGAGGCCTTGCTGTTGGATGCAATTTAACGTCATATCCAGGACGCCTCATTGGTGGGGGTCTTACCCCTCTACAGAGATGCGGTCAGCGTATTCTAAAGCCCCATCCGACAAGGCCGTGTATCTATAGTTTTAACAGTAAAGTACACTGGCAGGAACCATGTTTTTCACTATAAAGAGGAATATAGCTTTGATCTCTGCCTTGGCTAATAGTCGTAATGCACATTGTTTAACAAATAAAAATGAGGTGTCTATTTTAAATGCAAAGTATCCACTATAATAAGGTTTGAACTAATTTGTGTCTGTATATAGGAGTTAAGGTTAATTCTGTTCTTTTTTACTTGTTTAAGTTTGATAAAAAGTTGTAATAAGATTGTCTTTATTACTTTAAGAGGCACTGACCAGACATTTGGCTGTAGAATGGGGTCCTAGCAATGTTCGTATCATGTGTGTAGCACCTGGACCTGTTGAAGAAACTGAAGGATATCGGAGATTGGGTAAGTCAATGACTGCACAGACTGCTTAACTTGCGAAAATTTGAGTTAGGCAGTCTGTGCAAGTTTCATTAAGTGCCTAACTTTTCTGCTTGAATTGACAATGGCTTTTGATCGCTAATGATTTAACAAGAATTTAAAAGGAAGTGACCAGTCCAGAGGTCTCTTTAATGGTAGTAGGTCAGAGTGTCAAAAGACAAAATGACAAGGACACAATGTCAAAACAAATAACATGTCAAATGGAAAAAAGAATCAAACTGACTAAATAATAAATGAACATAATGTCAAAAAGTTTGGTTTGGTTTGTGGCATATCAACCTCACTTATTTAATGCCAACCATTTTTATTGCTGGTAATATTTTGTTTTGACAAAAATCTATTTCTGGTAATAATTTTTTCCTTCAAAACTATTGCTGTTTGTTTGGGTTTTATGGCATATCAACCACTGTGAGTTATTTAATGCCAAATCCAGTTTATATATATATATATATATATGCCAAATATATCAATTTTAAATGTCTATTTTATATGGAACATTTTTAGCAAGCTAGTGCTTATTTGCTTGTACACTGCAAAATAATCCTAGGTATTTTTGTTTAAGTCAACAATTTCCATTTGATAAGGACAATTTATTTGCAAAATGGTAAAAGGTAGGATATGATCTTTATACATCAGTCTACATCTTTGATAAGAGACCAATTCTTTTTAAAAAATCCAATATATTTTTTGGTTCAGTTTTTGCAAATAATTTCTTCATGTTCTTCGTGTTATAGAAATTTCTACGGATATGTACGAGATTTGTACATTCTATTAGTATATGTTTTACAGTGTATTGTTTTCCACAGGAACATTTCGGAGTAGGTTCTTGTTTTAGTATAAAAGAGTCAGTCTTGTGTGTGCAATACGTAGTCGGGCCATGGTCTAGGTTACATGTGGATTTTGCAGGTCCACTGAATGGATACCATTACATCATAATAGTGGATAGTTTCTTGAAATGGCCCGAGATACAAAGGATAAGAAATCCGATGATGCAAGGTACTAAAAGCTTCCTGCTGGAATTGTTCGCAAGGTTTGGTGTAGTAGACACAATTGTGACGGACAACGGAAGTCAGTTTACGTCGAAACAATTTAAAGATTTCTGCAAGGAATACAACATTTATCTTGGGTGATATGGAGCTGTGGTAACATGTTCAAACAGCACCCTAAAAAGAGTTCTAAAGAAAGCTAGGGAAATACCTGCAGATGAAGGCCTACAGAAGTTTCTACAGGTATACAGAATTACCCCAAATAACGGAACACAAGCCTCACAGTCGCCAGCCGAGGTGATGTTTGCACGTTGGGTAAGATCTGTCTTCAACAAATTAATACCAAAAAAGACAGTCCCAATCCCACGGAAGAAATGCCGATGGAGGTGATTTGATATGTTTGATCTAATGACGCATGCACCCATTTTATTGAGGTACGCTGATCCAGGAGAAAAAGAAAGGCAGCTGATCATTTAAAAGTGGATCCAAAACGTAGGAGATACGCTACAATGTTGCTTTAAAAAAAAAAAAAAAAAAAAAAAAAAAAAAAAGTTGTTTTTTTTCTTCATATTTCCTGTAGAAAATAAAGAAAACTGTTTTACTCCTACGGAGTAAAGTTTTAGGAGGGGGTGTTATGGTGAAACACACCTATTCTATAGTTTGTTTGGGTTTTATGGCATATCAACCACTGTGGGTTATTTAATGCCAAATCCAGTTTATATGAATTTTAAATGCCTATTTTGTATGGAATAAAAAATGTACAGCTGGAATAATTTTTTCCAAAAAACGTATAGCTGGCAACATTATTTTTTTCAAAAAAACGTATAGCTGGCAACATTATTTTTCTGAAAACATTATCTGAGGCCTTGCTGTTGGATGTAGTTTATCGCCGTACCCAGGACGCGGATGTAGTTTACCGTCATACCCAGGACATGTGTAAAACTTACAAAAACTAGTAGTTCACTATTTGCCCATAGCTGGGACCCTAACAGGTGCTACCACCCTGGGTCAAGGTGGACCTGGGAACACCAGCAATTAAGAGGTGGTTCCACGCTCAAGACCTCCTGATCAGAGGCCTTGCTGTTGGATGCAGTTTAACGTCATACCCAGGACGCGCTATTCTATAGTTAATAGACTCTCCCACCTAATATAAGTAGGAGTAGTAAGAGTAACAAGGGTCAGTCTATGTCGGCTGACAGTAGTCGACAGTCGAATACGAAAGTAGTCAGCAACCAAAACAAGATTACTCTGCGTAATACCTATTATATCAAGTTCCTAACGTTTTGTATGTCAAACCTATTTAGGACCGATTTAGTACAAATACAAGCCTCCACTGCAAAATAACTCCACAACAGTATTGCTGGTATTAAAACCTATTTTTATACTTTCATAGTGTTTTGACCCCTTTTGATGTTTGTTTGGGTTTTATGGCATATCAACCACTGTGGGTTATTTAATGCCAAATCCAGTTTATATGAATTTTAAATGCCTATTTTGTATAGAATAAAAAACGTATAGCTGGCAACATTATTCTTTCAAAAACTTAGAGCTGGCAACATTATTTTTCTGAAAACATTTTCTGAGACCTTGCTGTTGGATGCAGTTTATCGCCATACTCAGGACGCGGATGTAGTTTACCGTCATACCTAGGACGTGTTAACTATTTGCCCATAGCTGGGACCTTAACACGTGCTACCACCCCAGGTCAGACCCCTTTTGAGGGTTAATTATTTGCCCATAGCCAGAACCCTAACAGGTGCTACCACCCTGCGTCAGGGTGGGCCTGAGAACATCAGCAATTAAGAGATGGTTCCACATTTCTCAAAAGCCTCCTGATCAGAGACCTTGCTGTTGGATGCAGTTTATCATCTTACTCAGAACGTGGATTTAGTTTATCGTTATACCCAGGACAGTGGTTTGGTTTGTTTTACAGCATATCAACCTCAATGGGTTATTTAATGCTGACAATTTTTATTGCTGGTAATATTTCCCCCCTTACCACCCAAAAAAAATAAAAAAGAAAAGAAAAGAAAAGAAAAGAAAGTGTAGGTGGTAATATATTTTTTTCAAAAATGAATTGTTGCTAATATTTTTTCCTCAAAAATTTAGTGTTGATAAATTTTTTTTTTTTTCAAAGTGCTTCCGGTAATGAAACCCATTTTTACACTTTCGTAGTGAGTAATTCTGGTAATGTTTTTTTGCTTCAAAAATCTATTTCTGGTAATATTTTTCTTCAAAAATCTGTTGCAGGTAATATTTTTCCAAAAATCTTCTGCGTTCATCAGGTGGCTTTTAACACCACTAACAGGTTATATTTGTTTCTTTTTTGCCAAAATGAATCATAATTGAACTATGAAAAATCATGTTAAAGAGAAAATTTTATTCTTTCATGATGTAATGGAATAACCCGGCACCCCCATGAATAATTACACTATAGGTAGTAAGTACCTATAAAGTCAACTGTCTACAAGAGACTAGAGATGAGGAGTAGAGAGTGAAAAGACAAGCACATCCAACCTTCCAATTAGTGGCACTCACTACTAGATTGACCTGTAGTGTATATCTGTATTTCATATTGTACTTGTTGTGTACAATAAACCATTCTTCTAGTATCCACCTGGTGTTACTTATTTATTCCTTTAGCATGGAATAGGACAGTTCCGACGAGGATTGTCAGAACATAATACTCCAAAATGTTAGAACAATTTCACTATTCAAAAAAAATAAAAAAGGATCTATGGTTATTCAAATTCAGATGTGCTGTTGGGTTTGTAAAATTCATCTGCTCGTACATATAGAGATTGGTCACATGATGATAGGTGGACTCTCATTGGTTAATAAAACCATGTGTATTCAGAAAAAGCTGACCACCACAGAGAAGTGACCAGACCTGCTCTGAAGTAACACAGAAGAAATTCTCTCTGCTGCCAACGGTACCAGTTGCCAAGGGTTTTAAAAGTAGAAGCTCTTTAGCCCTATTTCACTGTACCAGATGGGCGAGTTCACCTGACATTATCTCTATATAGGAAATGATATTGTGTTTATGTTAACTGTTGTATTCATGTTTAGTTGCAAATAAATATCTTTATTGCATGTTGATAAAATATTCTTCTTCATGTCAGTCCCAAAGTGGGACTAGCACAATAGTGTCATTTTGTTGCTAAAGTTGTTTTTTGTTTTTTTTTTTTTTCTCTAATTCCAGCTGGGTCAATTTCAAAGAAAGAACTCCAAAAAATAATTCCACTTGGGAAAGTTGGCACTCGATGTGACATTGCTAACATTGTTCTGTTTGTAGCCAGTGAAGCTGCTCCACTTTTAACAGGAAGCTGCATTATTGCTGATGGTGGATCATGGATGGGAATGACAGCTGCTTCTGTGCTTAACATGTCTCCATCTCCCAAACTATAAAGTGGCACATCCATTTATCAAGATTTCATTTTGTATCAAATTGCTTGTTTATAAGAGCAAGAGAGTTTGGTTGACAATCTGTTCATTGAATGGTCGTTTAGCACCACATATCAATTCGTATCGATTTTAATACTGAACTGTATGTATGAAAATTCAAACTATATAATTTAATCATGAAATGTCATTTACATGAATTACTTATAATTAATTGCATTTTTTTTAAAACCAAATCTTACAAAATCAGATATGAAGTGAAAACTTGTTTCTCCTTACAAGAAACGAGATGAATAGCAGCAAATTGTGAAAAGAAATAAAAAAAAAATTAAAAAAAAATATCAAATGTATGTCTTCAGTTTTACTATCAAATATGTTGCTTGTAACTTCTCTCTCATTACTAGTAAAACAGGAGTGTGGAAAAACGATTTAAATTGTCCCCCGTTATGGTTTGCTTTTTGATGCAATGAAAATGCATACATGTGGGTTCCCCCTCACAGTAATATGATTGGCTGGTGTCAGCCATAAATACAGACTGATGTGGAGGTACAGATACGACACCTATAGTCTTCACCTATTGCCTACCACTACGACGAGGACCAGGCCTACTAGATTGTCCTACTCGGTTACAGTAGTCTAAGACCACTTTGATATGTCCTGAAAAGGGATATATTTGTTTGAAGTAGCAGTTTTGTTTGACAGCATGATGGGAGGTACCTTCTTAATTTCCTAATTGTCCAAATTGTTTCTAGCAGACATTCTCCCAACACTATATATACTTGATGAAACCCTGCCCTCTTTCACTTTTCATTTTCAGCAGACATAATGTAATCTCTTGTAAAGATTTGCATTTTCCCCTGGAAGGGGGGGGGGTCACTATGCATTTCATTCATGAAACATAAAGGAACATTGCACACACACGTATGTACATTCACTTACACATACTTTGACCACAAACTTTCTACATTCATTCATACACACTAATTATCATCTTTGCCAATTGTAACCCTGTCTGTTAATACACATACACCTGTTATATATATCTCACATACTAGTCGGTTGTTTTCCTCACATTTCTCCTTTTCATACTCAGAGAGTCTATGTTTGTAGTAGGCCCCATTTCAAGAGACCACACGTGTGTCTCACAACGCATAAAAATGGCTCGCTACTTGGTCTGGTTTAGTTTGTTTAACAGTAATATTCCATTTCAAAAATATATTGCTGGTAATAGTTCTTTTTTTTTCTTCAAAAATTTATTTCTGGTAATTTTTTAAAAAGTATTTCTGGTATTAAAACCCATTTTTACAGTTTTTATAATGCTTTTTCCTCAGTTTCAGGTTTAACTATTTGCCCATAGCTGGGACCCTAACAGGTGTGACCACCATGGGTCAGGGTGGATCATGAACACCAGCAATTAAGAGGTGGTTCCATGCTCCTCAAAACATCAGAGACCTTGCTGCTGTTTGTTTGGGTTTTATGGCATATCAACCACTGTGGGTTATTTAATGCCAAATCCAGTTTATATGAATTTTAAATGCCTATTTTGTATGGAATAAAAAAATGTATAGCTGGCAACATTGTTTCAAAAACTTAGAGCTGGCAACATTATTTTTCTGAAAACATTATGTGAGACCTTGCTGTTGGATGTAGTTTATCGGCGTACCCAGGACACGGATGTAGTTTACCGTCATACCCTGGACATGTGTAAAACTTGGAAAAACTAGGAGTTCACTATTTGCCCATAGCTGGGACCCTAACAGGTGCTACCACCCCGAGTCAAGGTAGACCTGGGAACACCAGCAATTAGGAGGTGGTTCCACGCTCCTCAAAACCTCCTGATCAGAGGCCTTGCTGTTGGATGCAGTTTGACGTCATACCCAGGACGCCTCATTGGTGGCGGGGGATTACCCCTCTACAGAGGTGCAGTCGGCATATTCTAAAGCCCCAGCCGGCAGGGCCCCCTTGCTGCTGGATGCAGTTAAACTACATCGGCATCCTGGGTAAGACGATTATCATCATATCCAGGATGGAAAAACCGAGGGAGAAAAAAAAAAAATGCCGCTATCTTTGACAGGCCTATCTACAAGTGCACATCAGTATGTCATTTTGGCCCTTTCAAATTAATCTTTAAGGGGCAAAGATATTGCTTGATGCAAATGGGTTTTGGGTTGAATTGCACCAGCCATAATGAAGGCCATTGTTTTGTTCGTTTGTTTGGGTTTTATGGTGGGTTATTTAATGCCAAATCCAGTTATATATATATATATATATATATATATATATATATATATATATATATATATATATATGCCAAATATATCAATTTTAAATGCCTATTTTGTATGGAACATTTTTAGCAAGCTAGAGCTCATTTGCTTGTACACTGCAAAATAATCCTAGGTATTTTTGTTTTCCATTTGATAAGGACATTTTATTTGCAAAATGGTAAAAGGTAGGATATGTTGTTTACACATCAGTCTACATCTTTGATAAGAGACCAATTCTTTTCAGAAAATCCAATATAATTTTTGGGTCAGTTTTTTGCAAATAATTTCTTCATGTTCTTCATGTTATAGAATTTCCTACAGATATGTACGAGATTTGTACATTCTATTAGTATATGTTTTACAGTATATATATATATAAAAAAGGTTTTATGGCCTTTTCTTTTTGATCAAATATGGCTTGGTATTTGGAATTAAAAATGCAATTATAGGCTGGATTGGTGGGTTGAGATTTGATTTTAGTGTAGTATTGCAGACCTAATTTTGTGAATCTAAGTTTTAGTGGTGGTTCGTACGCTTCAAAATAAAGGCTCTCCACAGGGGATGTTCTAAATGCCCCCAAGACGAGTCTCAATCCTTCATGATGGATTGTATTGAGTTTTTACATAAGATTTTCTGGCTGCTCCATATATGGAGCAGCCATAATCCAGGATACAATTTCATGAGCGTTTGTTGATCTGCACCCCAGTCTTTGTGGGCTACAACTCGAAGTAGTTTCAGGGCTTTACTGCATTTTTCTTTTAGATATTGTATGTGGGGGATGAAGTTCAGTTTTTTGTCGAATACAACTCCCAGAAATTTATATTGTTCGACTACTGGAATTTCTGTTTTGTCTAATTTTAGTGTTGGGTTATGCATTTTCCTTAGTTGACAAAAATGCATGCATTGGGTTTTTGATTTTGAAATCTTGAAGCCGTTTGTGATAGCCCATCTATTTATTTTGTTGATGCCTTGTTGCAGCTGACGTTCTGCAGTACGTATGTATTTGGATGTGGAGGTTATACAGAAGTCATCTACATACAAATAGTTATCAACTCCAGGATTAAGATAGTTGGTAATGCTATTAATTTTGATGTTGAAGAGGGTTACTGACAGTATACTCCCCTGAGGAACACCCTCTTGGTTTTGAATGTCCGACAGGGTTCAACCAATTCGGACTCGGAACTTCCTGTCTGAAAGAAATGATTTGATGAAGTTTGGTAGTCTGCCCTTCAATCCCATGTCACGCAGGTCTTTCATAATGCCATACCTCCAAGTCGAAAAAAATGGCTACAAGGTGTTGCTTTTGGATGTATGCCTCCCTTATAGAGGTCTCCAACCTGACCACATGATCCATCGTAGATCTTTGATTTCTGAAGCCGCATTGGGAGTTGGTAAACAGCTTGTTGGATTCTACATACCAAATTAGCCTATTAATCATACGTTCCATAGTTTTGCACAGACAGCTGGTTAGTGCTATTGGACGATAATTTGTAGCATAGAGATTGTTTTTCCCTGGTTTAGGAATGGGTATGATGGTAGCTAGTTTCCATGATTCTGGGATAGTGCTATTTTTCCAAATTAAATTGAATATATATAGTAGGTATTCTAATGATTTTGGTGGTAGTTGCTTGAGAAATTCATAATGAATTTCGTCTGGTCCGACTGCAGTGTTGTGAGAAGCTTGTATGGCTTTTAATTCTTGTAATGTGAAGAATCCATTGTAATTTTCTGTATTGTCTGAATTAAAATTGAGCTTCTGTTTTTCGATTTTATTTTTATAGTTTAGGAATTCTGTATTAGTATTGTCAGAGGAGGAATTTAGTGAGAAAGTTTCAGCCAGTGTATTTGCAATGTCTTTAATGTTTGTTACCTCATCATTATTTTTAATGAGGTGTTTAATGGTGGTAGAATTGTTTTTGACCGCAATTTTGCGGATCATTTTCCACACTATAGCGGTTTTAGTGGAGGAGTTTATTTTGTTTACGTAATTTTGCCAACTTAATTGTTTGCCGGGCCTTTGCTCGGAGCAATTTAAAGGAGTTGAGGTCAATGGTGGAAGGTTCTTTGTTGAATTTACAAAGAGCAGCATTACGCAGTCGGATTGCTATTTTACATTCGTCATTATACCAAGGAGTGTTGCGCCTGTTTGATGGAGAAGTTTTTGGAATGGTTTCCTTTGCTATTGGGATTAATGTTTCTGAAAAGTGTTGAATTGGGTCTGAACAGTTTGAATCTTGAACCAGTCTTGTATTGCATAATGTATTGAATTGTTGCCAGTCAGCTTTATTTATTTTCCAACTGGGAGGCCTGTTATGATCAGTGGAAGGTTTTGTAATATTTATTGTGATTGGGAAATGGTCACTGCCACAAGAATCATCATGAACCTTCCACGTATAATCCATGTAGCTGGAAGGATCAGATAGAGTGATGTCAATAGCTGAATAGGAGCCGGTAGATGGATTGAGATGGGTTGGAGATTTGTCGTTTAAGATGCAGAGATTGTTATTGATTATATTCTCCAGGTTTTTACCCTTTTGATTAGTTTTAAGACACCCCCATATGGTATTATGACTGTTAAGGTCACCTAATAATAAGTGGGGTTTAGGGATTTGGTCAATTAGCTTATTGAGTTTTATTTCATTAATTGGATCATGAGGTGGAATGTAGATGGAGCAGATACTGACTGTTTTGTGCAATGTTGTTTTGACAGCAGTGACTTGAAGATCACTGTCAATGGTTATTTGATGTTGGGGTATGTCTTTCCTAACTAGGATCGACACACCTCCAGAAGCTCTGTGTCCATCTTTGTGTAAATGATTATATGAATTGTGATTTTTTTATTTTTAAATAGTTATTGTCCTTGAGGAATGTTTCTTGAAGGCATACCACTTTGGGATTATATTTCTTGAGGAGTATGAGAAGTTCTTCATGATTAGC
Source organism: Acanthosepion lycidas (assembly GCA_963932145.1). NCBI lineage: Eukaryota > Metazoa > Mollusca > Cephalopoda > Sepiida > Sepiidae > Acanthosepion > Acanthosepion lycidas. Next base: position 9,342,439 of record OZ010612.1, on the reverse strand, counting down.
TCTAATTCCTCTGCAATTCCACTGTAATATTGAATTATTTTGCAGGTCCCTCATGTCAAGTTGGAATTATTGCTTTTTTTTTCGACTTGTTTTTACCGTTTGCCTCTTCTATATCCATCTTTTCTATCATGCTAAACCTATTTTTGGTCTCAATCTTCGATGTTGATGGGTCTGAAGATTGGCTTAGTGGATTCAATAACTTTAAACGTTCCCGTGAAGATGAAGTCGGGGTATGATCTCTCTTTGATTGTAGGGAACGTTCTACTTTATCATTGTTAGGTTCAGGGTTTGATATGTTACTTTTCACCAAGTTATCAGTTTTTAAAGTTGGAGGACGTTTCGGAGGAGTGGTTTGTGTCTGGGATGTCTTTTTCGTTATTTTTTTATCATCTCTAATTTTATCATCAGATGTGTTAATCTTAGCAGGAACTTCCAATCGAGATGTTTGAATACTATTGGTGTGTTCCTTTTTAAGATCTTCCTGGAATTTTGTCCACTCACTTGGATCCAAATTTATAAGTTTATTTATCAGGGTTCTATATTTACTATCGTCATTATTAGTATCAGCTCTCCGTGTAACAGAGGCATAGCTGGTCTCACCCATATAGGACCCTACAATTTTCCTGGCTTCCAGAAAGGACACATTTTTCTTATGTTTAACCTCCAGGATTTCTCTTTCTTTTCTGTAAATGTCACAAGATCTTGCGTATGCCGGATGGTCTTGTTGGCAATTTGGACATCTAAGAGGTTTCAAACATTCATCTTCTTTATGGTTTGGCTCTTTTTCCCCGCATTTGGCACATGTCTGTCGTCCTCTACAAGCGTCCCTGTGGTGTCCAAATTTCTGACATTTGAAACACCTGAAGGGAGCTGGGACGTACTGCTCAACTCTCTCCAGACAATAGCCTATTTTGATCACTTTAGGTATTTGTGGTTGATTAAATGTCAAGATGTATGTGTGTCTCGATTTTTTCACCATTCTTTCTTATACTAACCCTTCTTATATTAGTTACTCCCCGTTTTCCCAGGGCAGCTGTTATTTCATCTTCTGTGGCTAAAGCCAGCTCTCGACTTCTAATGACGCCTTTGGAAACATTGAGACTTTCATGTGGGTAGCTTTTGCACTTGGTATTATAAAAATTTTTCATTTTTAAGATGTTTTCAGCTTGTCTTTGGCTATCCACCTCCACAAGCAAGTTCCCATTTCTTAATTTTTTGACATTTTTCGGGGTAGCCCGTGCCGAAATAATTTTCTCGATCAAAAATGGGGAGAATTTAGCAAGATAGACCTCCTCCAGGGATTCAATAACAATAAATCTGGGGAAGTCTGCTGCTTCACACAGAGTCTGATTCGGATAGGTTCCGTTTTGTTTTTTTTAAAAGATGCCATGTCTGGGTTTTTATATTCATTGGCCCTGTGCTCCACCACCCACCACGGAGTCCAACTTGAGAAGGGAATGAACCAAGGGGGGTAACCCATTCGCCTTGGCCGAGACGGGGATACACGACCAGTATACTCATATTGGGAGCGAAGTTTTGAGCCTCTGCCAAACTGGTTTAGTGCCGAAAAATTCAACAGCGGTCAAAAAGTCTTTTGCTCTCAACACAATTGACCCTCAGCCCCCACCTTCTAGCACAGAAATGTTCCACTAAAGCAGATTCAATAGTACAGTCAGGAGAAAAATAAATATATATGTGCTAGGGCATGTCGGGACCAGCCGATTGATCGGATCGGGCCCAATCCGACCGCCCGTCAGACCAAGTAAGGGCCATAGTGGTGTGTTGCAAGCCATTGACCACTCTGTTGCCGGATCAATGGCTGCTCAACCACCAGGATTCCATCCTAGCGCCTTACGGGTCGCCACCCACAGCCAACAGGTGGCCTCATTGGGGGGGGGTCTTACCCCTCTACAGAGGTGCAGTCGGCATATTCTACAGCCCCAGCCGACAGGGCGTTTGATCGTTTTAAGAATCACAGTTTATACAAAATTAGGAACAGAGTGTGGGTGAAGGTTCCCCATGGCTGGTGTACCTCCAGGTATCAAGTGGGTCACGTTATGAATATTGTAAGTCCACAAACAATAATAATTGACAGGTTGCCTTGGCATGTAAAAGATCTTCCATTTTTCATTGACTATGATACATCAACAAGCAAATCCGATGATGAGGATTCATCATCTGAAAGGAATTGGATAATCGAGATCTGCAAATCCAATGATTCCACAGACACAGATTCCAGAAACTCAAGATACACCGGATGACTCCTCGGGGGTGGGGACGATTATCCAACACACGTAAGGGAGATAGTTCCATTATAATGAAGCACCAGGTTAAAGAGAATTGCTCCAAGCTGTTTAATTTGTGATAATGAGACCAGTGGTGGGGGGGGATGTTTTGGTTTGCTTTGTGGCCTATCAATCTCATCGAGATTGATAGGCCACAAAGCAAACCAAAACATTGTTATTTTATACCAACAACTTTTTTTTTTTTTCTTTTCCTGGTTTTGTCAAAAATCTGTAGCTGGTAATATTTTTAAAAAAATATATTGTTGGTAATAGTTTTTTTCCTTCAAAAATTTATCTCAGGTTTTTAATACCAGAAATACTTAGTGAAAAAATGGGTAATAATTTTTTTTACATGCTTAATGCTTTTTACCTCAGTTTGGGGGTTAACCATTTGCCCATAGCTAGGACCCTAACATGTGCTACCACCCTGGGTCAGGGTGGACCTGCGAACACTAGATGTAGCCAAATTTATAGTTTATAATTTTAATTGTTGCAAACCCTAATCATGAGTAAAAAGAAAGAATTATGAAGCAGGTTTTAAATTAAAAGTACTAAATTATGCAGAAGAACCTGGAAATTCATCTGCAAAAAGTGTATGATAATGAATTGTAAATTGAAATAAAAGGCAGAAAAATCTTAGACGGCCATTTTTAAACGTAAGAATTATAACTCCTACGATTATAGTGGCACCTATCTGCGATTTAACAGTATCAATTATTAACCCATAAAGTGTGGGGTGGGGACGACCTATCCGGTGGCGCAGCCTATCCGCAAGTATATACAGAAAATCATGGATAAATAAATTTTATGAGCTTGATTTAAGGGAGATAACTCAATTTACAAAATTATATTTTTGCCATTTGAGTTATCTCCCTTTACAAGATAAAACTAATTCAGTTAGTGATTTACTAATGAGCATAACTTAAATGTGGCACAAGGCCAAAAAATATGGAGCACCTAGTAAGAATCGAACTCTCTACTCAGTTGTAATTGATCTAGACAAACAAGCTTGCTTTTATACCACGTCGAATTGCCCGAATTATCCGCTTAATAGAAATTTAAACAATTCATTTAGAATAGAAGTCTCAGCTAAGATAAATATACATCAAATTTGTCATCTCTAATAACTCAAGACTTAATCATCACAGAGCAGACCCAAGTTTTCTCCAGCCAGTATGGACAGTTGTATTTTTAATGAGGCTCCATTCCTGGAACGTCTATAGAGATTCAAGTTCACTCTAGACTTCAAGTTGAACTCCTGATCCCCAGGTGAAGATGGGGGGGAAAAAGTTGTTTCTTTGATGGTTTGGTTTGTTTTATGGTGTCGGAATTAGCTCCTCCTTAGTTCCTTAACCCTTCACCAGGGGTGTCTGTCTGTCTGTCTCTCTCTCTCTGTCTCTCTCTGTCTCTCTCTCCACCCCCTGACTATAAATACTGGGTGACCTTTTGCCTCGATCTCAATTTTCCCCTCAGGCCTTTGGCCTTATACCACCTCGCATTGATGAGGTGGGGTAATTCTTTCTCTTCATTTCAGCTAATATCAATATGTGAGCTCTCACCAATACACCGTTTCCCAAATTCTGGGAACATGCTAAGAACAATACCAATACACACACATAGTAATCACCACACAAACTCAATGTAACTGTCCACGTTCTTGTAACTTGTTAATACATATATTTGTATATAATTAACGGGTAGCTGGACCAGCTAGCAGGAAATTTTAACCCACGTGTGTTCTGTACATCTTCACCCCACGGTCCCCTACAATGGCATATCAATCTCAATGGGTTATTTAATGCTGACAATTTTCATTGTTGCAATATTTTTTCCAAAAATCTATTTCTGGTAATATTTTTTCCTTCAAAAAAATATTTCTGGTAATAACTTTCCTTTGCTGGTAATATTTCTTTTCAAAAATATATTGCTGGTAATTAGATTTTAATACCAGAAATATTTTGTAAAAAAATTTTCTTACACTTTCATAGTGTTTTGACCCCAGTTTGGGGACCAACTATTTGGCCATAGCTGAGACTAACAAGTGCTACCACACCGGGTCAGGGTGGACCTGAGAACACCAGCAATTAAGAGGTGGTTCCACACTCCTCATAACCTTCTGATCAAAGACCTTGGTGTTGGATGTAGTTTATAGTCTTACTCAGGATCTGCCATGCGAGACAGTTAATTCATCCACTTTCTGTTCATATTCCAGTAGTAATGAAGTCCCACCAACACATTCTTCCCCAGAATTCTTTGATGCTTTCTCAATCACAGCATAATTAACCTCAAGTCTAGGCCCAATTTTTATCTATCCTACATATCCTCATAATATATACTTGACTCTTCACAACAACATTCAGTAACTAATTTTTGTGTCTCTTGGGTTTTCTATTGAGAGAAAAATGCATGAAATGGGGGCCCTAGAGCTTTTAGATTCAGTTCGTTTTAAGGCATATCAACCCAGTGGCCATTTAATGGCAAAATTTCATGTTTTTTCTAAAAGACTTTAAACAGTCAAAAACATTATTTTAAATAGTAAAATTGCTGTTAGTTATTATATATTTTTAAAATCAGTTTGATTCCCTCTTAGCAACTTGAATATATAAAGTAAATCAGTATTTTTTAAAAAAGTTCTTTTAAGTTTTGTTGTTTGTAGAGTTTATAGGATGATTGATTTTGTTTTATGGTATATCAACCTCAATTGGTTATTTAATGCTGAAATATTTTTAGGATAGGTTCATATGAATTGAATATGTATTCTTTGTAAAAACATCAATTTGTAGGTCAGGTTTCATTGGCACTTTTGTCAAAAAGTATTCCTTGTAATATTTCTTTTCTTCCAAAAACCTATTGCTAGTATAGTTATTAAAAATCTATTTTTATACTTTCATAGTGTTTTCATCCCTTTTGGGGACTTTTACATTTGCCCATAGATGGGACCCTAACAGGTGCTTCTACCCCAGGTCAGAGCAGACACAGGAACACCAGCAATTAAGAGGTGACTCCACAAAACCTCCCAGTCATAGGCTTTGCTGCCAAATGTAGTTTAGCATATCCAGGACAAGAATTTGTAGAAAAGTTTGAAATAACCAAGTTCTATATGAAGGCTGTAGACAATTATGAAAATAACTGACTCAAAAGGTATTTGAATATAAGTGATAGAGAAACAGTGTGCAAAAAGGAAAGGAAGTATTTTTAACTTTTAATTTCTTGGTTTGTTGTGTTTGAAGCATATCAACCACAATGGGTTATTTAATGCCGACAACTGTTTTTTCTTTCCTGGTCATGTTTTGTTTTGTGAAAAATCTATTTCTGGTAATATTTTTTTCTCAAAAATGTCTAGCTGGTACTATCATTTTAAAATATTTATAGCTGGTAAATTTTTTTTTTTTTCAAAAATATATTGCTAGTTTTTTTTCCAAAAACTTGTTTCTGGTAATTTTTTTTTTTTTACAAAGTATTTCTGTTTGTTTGATTGCATTTTATAGCATATCGACCACTGTGGGTTATTTAATGCCAAATCCAGTTTATATGAATTTTAAATGCCTATTTTGTATGGAATAAAAAACGTATAGCTGGCAACATTGTTTCAAAAACGTACAGCTGGCATCATTATTTTTCCGAAAACATTATCTGAGGCCTTGCTGTTGGACATTCTAATACGTATAGCTGGCAACATTTTTTTATATAAATATATATATATATATTATATATATATATATATGCCAAATATATGAATTTTAAATGCCTATTTTGTATAGAACATTTTTAGCAAGCTAGAGCTCATTTGCTTGTACACTGCAAAATAATCCTAGGTATTTTTGTTTAAGTCAAGAATTTACATTTGATAAGGACATTTTATTTGCAAAATGGTAAAAGGTAGGATATGTTGTTTACACATCAGTCTACATCTTTGATAAGAGACCAATTCTTTTTAGAAAATCCAATATAATTTTTGGGTTAGTTTTTGCAAATAATTTCTTCATGTTCTTGATTGATTGATTAATTAATTGTTTTGTTTAACGGCATCTCAAACTTAGGGGTCACTTTATGCTGAAAATGATTTTGAGTGACTTTAGAAGTCAAAAACGTATAGCTAGCAACACCACTGTTTCAAAAACGTATAGCTGGCAACATTATTTTTCCGAAAACATTATCTGAGGCCTTGCTGTTGGATGTAGTTTATCGCCGTACCCAGGACGCGGATGTAGTTTACCGTCATACCCAGGACGTGTGTAAAACTTGGTAAAACTAGGAGTTCACTATTTGCCCATAGCTGGGACCCTAACAGCTGCTACCACCCCGGGTCAAGGTGGACCTGGGAACACCAGCAATTAAGAGGTGGTTCCATGCTCCTCAAAACCTCCTGATCAGAGGCCTTGCTGTTGGATGCAGTTTAACGTCATACCCAGGACGCCACATTGGGGGGGCGGTTACCCCTCTACAGAGGTGCAGTCAGCGTATTCTAATGCCCCAGCCAACAGGGCCAAAAGTATTTCTAGTATTAAAACCTATTTTTACACTTTTATAATGCTTTTTACCTCAGTTTTGGGGTTAAATATTTGCCCATAGCTGGGACCCTAACAGGTGTTACCACCCTTGGTCAGAGTAGACCTGGGAACAGCAACAATTAAGAGGTATTTCTTGGCTCCTCATCAGAGGCCTTGCTGCTAGATGTAGTTTATGGTCATACCAAGGACACATTTAACACACAAGTAGGCACAAATGTGAAGTGGAATATCGAGAGGTTAATTTCAATTGGAAAAAAAAACAAGTCATTTCAAAATCCAAATGTACAATTGTACAATGTAAATAGAAAAGATACTTCAGTAAATATTTTGTTCAAAATATTCTGTAAGTCAATTATGAATTTGCTTTAGTTTATTTTGTTTTACTGCATATCAATCTCAATGAGTTATTTAATGCCAACAAGATTTTTGCTAATAGATTCCTAAGAAAACAATATGTATTCTTTGTAAGGAATTTGCTAGTAGATCAGGTTTCATTGACATTTTTGTAAAAAGGATTTTTGTTGAGAATCAAATATATTGCTGGCACTTTTATTATAAATTTTTTTTTATACACTTTCATAGTGTTTTGAACCCAGTTTGGGAGTTAATTATTTGCCCATAGCTGGGACCCCGACAGGTGCCACCACCCTGGGTCAGGGTGGCCCTGGTAACAACATCAATTAAGAGGTGGTTCCACACTCCTCAAAACCTCCTGATCAGAGGTCTTGCTGTTTGATGTAGTTTATCATCATACCCAGGACATGAGGTAGCATTGGTTAGGTTTATTTTATAGCATATCAATCTCAATGGGTTATTTAATGCCAACAAAATTCTTTATTGCTGGTAGTATTTAGATTTGTCAAAAATCTGTTTCAGGTAATATTTTTCCTTCATAATTTTATTGCTGCTAATAATTTTTTCAAAAAAATATTGCTGGTTATAGTTAACTATTTGTCCATAGCTGGGACCCTAACAGGTGCTACCACCCAAGGTCATGGTGGACCTGGAAACAACATCAATTAAGAGGTGGTTCCACGCTCCTCAAAACCTGATCCGAGGCCTTGGTGCTGGATGTATTGTTTGTTTGTTTTGGTTTTATGGCATCTCAACCACTGTGGGTTATTTAATGCCAAATCCAGTTTATATGAATTTTAAATGCCTATTTTGTATGGAATATTTTTACTAACCTAGAGCTTATTTGCTTGCACACTGCAAAGTAATCCTAGGTATTGCTGCTGGATGTAGTTTATCGTCTTACCCAGGACAATGAGGTAGCATTGGAGGAGCATGTAATTTAAATTACAAGGGAAAGGAACAGCAGAAAAAGGTCAAACCCTGCTGTGTAGATGTATATTTTTCTGCATGGGATATGTTGAAGTGGTATAAAAGTGTCTGAGGAAAGGGCATGTTTGTATTTTCCCCATTATGGGTATTATTATATCCATGATACAACACCATCGTATTTCAATGATGGAATGGCTGAAATGACAAATGGAGAGTAAATCTATGTACATATTCATGCCATTGTTCTAATACAGTCCCATTTTCCTTTGTTAATATAGATTTAGTCTTAATATTTCTACTGCTGATAAACCGAGTTTTGTCATAATAGTCTTAAGTTGTTTGAATTTCTTACATGAAATATTGTCAATTATTAATTTTAAACTAGTGTTTCATCTTATTTCTCTTGCCTTTTTTTTTTTTTAACACCAAGTAGTTATAAAAGAAAAATGAAACTTGTACTTAACATCAGGAAGAGACAGTTGAAATTTCTAGGGCACATAATGAGGAAAGAAGGCTTGGAAAATCTGATACTCACAAGACAGGTTGAAGGCAAGAGGGACAGAGGAAAACAACGCATAACACATAGGGAGCTTGGACGGTAGAACAGGGTTTAGGAAAAATAAAAGGGCAATTAAGAGCTGCAACAAAGAGGAAAATGTGGTGAGCCACGATCACCCATGTCATGAGGGAACATATCAAAAAGTAGTAATAAGACAATAGTCTTCAGTTTCCTTAATTTCTTGGATGAAGTATTGGTAATTATTTTTAATTTATTTCTTTTATTTGGCCTAATGTTTTCATAGCATACGAATTTTTTTTCCAGGTTATTTGAAAAACCTCATTATATATAATATATATATATATTTATTCGGATCAATCTGTACCTTTCATCAGTCAGTGTGTTTTATGGTATATCAACACCTCAATAGGTTATTTAATCCACACAGGTTTTTTTTATTGCTGGTAATAATTTTTTATTCAAAAATTCATTGCTGGTATGAAAACCTATTTTTACACTTTCATAATATTTTGACCCCAGTTTGGGGCTAACTATTTGCCCATATCTGGGACCCTAACAGGTGCTACCACCCCAGGTCAGGGAGGACCTGGGAACACCAGTAATTAAGAGGTGTTTTGCGCTCCTCAAAACCTAATCCGAGGCCTTGCTGCTGGACGTAGTTTATCGTCTTACCCAGGATGCCATAGAGAAATTGATTCATGTACTGTTTAAATTTCAGCTGAGATAGTTTATATTCACATTGCACTAATACATTTGGGAAAGGCATAACCAATGTCACTCCTTTTACTAATGGGTGAATTTGCTGGGTAAAAGTAAGGTTTCATATTTGACGGCCATCTTTTTTGACTTACCATTTCACAGTAAATTTTTTTTCCTTGTTAATATTATTTAAAAAATAAAATACATTTTTTATATATATATATATATATATATATATTATATATATATAAATGTCATTTGCATACAGGCCTGATTTGCTGTATCACAGCTCATCAGTGGACTAGACAACCGAATGATTCAATCCAGGATTGAAATCTAGCTGATTTGGTATCAAAGTTTTTATCCCTAAGTCATCGGTGCTTTGGCAGAGATAGTTTTTAGAAATGTAAACAGTTGACAGCCACAGTGCTCTATTCATTAATGAAGAGTGATGTGTTAGCACTGATGGCTTTCAAAAGGTGGGCATTGGCACAATTAAACTACAGCCACAATTACAAAAATAGCAAATGTGGAGAAACTGGAATATGATTAAAACATTTTAATTTTAAATAATTGACAAGAGTATAAAATAGAAAAAGTTTACTCATACTCCTCCAAACAAACACATGGAACAAATGAAATACTTTTGTTTAAATAAGCTGGGTTGATATAATTCAATATACACAGCTTCAAGTACTCTTATGTGGTGGGCAGAACAAACAAAATAAAACAAAAAAATATAAATGGGTCATTATATTCGGTGGCACAGTCCAAGTCATGCACAGATTAGGTGGTCCTCAAGGAAAGACTCCAACTGCTGGATCATAGATAGGCAAGCACATGTTGTGCAATACAGGTTTCCAATCTTTGATTGGTTCATACTCCCTATACTGTCTCATGCTGGCATTTATATTTGTATACAATGGAACTATTTGGAAAATAGGACTGCCAATCTTTATGAAACAGTGGAAACACAGCACACAGTTGTTTGCTAATAGTTTCAGCTTGCATTACTTTGTTATAACACTGACACTTTCTGCCTAACCATGGCAATTTTAAAATAAATTAGGCACTGGTTAGGTTCTAAAAATACTGGTTCTTTAAAATGCCCGACTATAACATGCTTAATGACTTTTTTTTTCTTTTTTTAAATCGGCAATTATAATAATTCCAATTTCTCTTCCACATTCACTAATTTTGTAATTGGTTGGTTGTTTTAAGTCATATCAACCTCAGGGGGTCATTTAGTGGCAAAAATTTTTGAAATAGATTCATAGCGATAGTTTGGTAAAAAGGTATGTATACATATATATTTGAAACATTTTTCAATTACTCATTTTTGTGTATAATCCAACGTCTTTTAGGAAATTTACAATCTTGAATGGTTTTATTTTCATAATTTTTTTCACACTAGATCAAAATCTACAAACTAACAGTATATGTTTCACTTCAAATTTCTCTTGGCTTGTAGTGCATATTGGGATTCTGTGTCCTCTAGTATTAATTATTGCTGATAATAACTTTTCCTTTAAAAATTATTGTTGGCAATAATTTTTTTATTACAAAGTATTTCTGGTATTAAACCCTATTTTTTTTTTTTTTTACACAAGTTTGGGTGTTAACTTTTTGGCCATAGCTGGGAGCCTAACTGGTGCTACCACCCCAGGTCAGAGTGGACCTAGGAACATCAGCAATTAAGAGGTGGTTCCATGGACATCAAAATCTCCTGATCAGAAGCCTTGCTGTTGGACATAGTTTATTGTCTTACCTAGGACAAACTAATTTTGTAATTGTGTCTAGTTTTGTTTAATTGCACCAACATACACCCTTGAAAAGTTGGTGGCTGAAAGTCAATCCTTTATATCTGTGTGTGTGTGTAAGTTTCATTTGTGAATAAAATTTTGTACTCAATTTTTTTCCTATTTTATACAGTTAAATTCTCAAACTGTATACACTGTGATTGTACTATTCAACAGAAATACTTTTGCGGCTAAAAATAAGTAATACCCCATCCTACAGAGTCAGTCTGACAAGACATGTGAGAAAGACTTTTCACAAAGCTCAGCAAGTTTGTTGCAGAGTGATCCTGTGGGGATTACCCCTACTTGGTCTGCCAAGACACCCACCTGTTGCTACCATTTCAGGACTATAAGAGACCGGATATAACCTTCCACTTGTTCTGTTTCAATTTGAAAAAAAATCTTTCAAAAGGGAATGATTTTTTTATATATTTTAATTTCAAAGTTAAAATTGTTTTTTTAAAAAAAATGAATTTAAAATGATAAAACTATTTACCTAAATATTTTCAAATAAGGAAATTCTTTGCTTTACCAAAAATTTTAGGAATTTGTTTGTTTGGGTTTTATAGCATATCAACCACTATGGGTTATTTAATGCCAAATCCAGTTTATATATACATGCCAAATATATGAATTTTAAATGCCTATTTTGTATGGAACATTTTTAGCCACCTAGAGCTCATTTGCTTGTACACTGCAAAATAATCCTAGGTATTTTTGTTTAAGTCAAGAATTTACATTTGATAAGGACATTTTATTTGCAAAATGGTAAAAGGTAGGATATGTTGTTTACACATCAGTCTACATCTTTGATAAAAGACCAATTCTTTTTAGAAAATCCAATATAATTTTTGGGTCAGTTTTTGCAAATAATTTCTTCATGTTCTTGATTGATTAATTGTTTTGTTTAACAGCATCTCAAACTTATTGTTTGTTTGTTTGGGTTTTATGGCATATCAACCACTGTGGGTTATTTAATGCCAAATCCAGTTTATATGAATTTTAAATGCCTATTTGGTATGGAATAAAAAATGTATAGCTGGCAACGTTATTCTTTACAAAAAACATTTTTCCGAAAACATTATCCGAGACCTTGCTGTTGGATGTAGTTTATCGCCGTACCCAGGACACGGATGCAGTTTACCGTCATACCCAGGACGTGTGTTAGACTTGGAAAAACTAGGAGTTCACTATTTGCCCATAGCTGGGACCCTAACAGGTACTACCACCTCAGGTCAAGGTGGACCTGGGAACACCAGCATTTAAGAGGTGGTTCCATGCTCCTCAAAACCTCCTGATCAGAGGCCTTGCTGTTGGATGCAGTTTAACGTCATACCCAGGATGTTTATGAATTTGAATTTAAATTTGGTTTGGTTTGTTTTACAGTATATCAACCTCAATGTGTTATTTAATGCTGACAGGATTTTTATTGCTTTTTTTTTTTTTTACCTCAAAAATATATTGCTGGAAATGTAATAATTTTTTCTTCACAAAATTTATTGTTGATAATTTTTTCACAAAAACGTATTGCTGGTATTAAAACCTATATTTACACTTTTATAGTGTTTTGGCCCCAGCTTAGGAGTTAATTAGATGCTACCACTGCAGATCAGGGTGGACCTGAGAACAGCAACAAATAGGTGGTTTCACACTCAAAACCTTCTGATCAGAGGCCTTGTTTTTCCGAAAACATTATCTGAGGCCTTGATGTTGGATGTAGTTTATCATCTTACCCAGGACATGGATGGAGCTTATCAAACCCAGGACGGGAATTTAAATTTGTATAAGCTGAAAGAAAAACTTGACGTTTGTAATCTATTTTTTTTTTTTTTAATAATATATAAAGGTTAAAGACATATTCAACTGACTAAAGTGTTTCTTAAAATTCAGTACTATGGAGAGATCATACAAGACTGAAAATGAAAAAAATCTCAAATTCTGGCTGTCCCTAATTCAGATGGAGATTGGTGGTCAAAAGCTCAACAAAATGGTTGGTTGGGTTTTATGGCATATCAACCACTGTAGGTCATTTAATGCCAAATTTAGTTATATATATTAAATATATAGTACTAGTAAATGTATAGCTGGCAACATTTTTGGACGTAGTTTATTGCCATACCCAGGACATGGATATATGATGGGGAAAAACTGGGAGTTCACTATTTGCCCATAGCTGGGACCCTAACAGGTGCTACCACCCCAGGTCAGGGTGGACCTGGGAACACCAGCAATTAAGAGGTGGTTCCATGCTTCCTCAGTTGGATGTAGTTTATCGTCTTACCCAGGACGATCAACAAATTGGTGACCCTCAAGCAACTGATTACAGGTGAGTATACCAAGGTTAAAAAAAAAAAAAAAGTCTTAACGCGGTGGACAAAGGTTCAGAAAATTTATCAAAATTAGATTTTTTATGAGATTTTTATGAGATTCCATGCAGAACAAAATTGAAAATCCTAGAATAATGCTTAATGAGCTAGTTGATTCCATTTACAATAAATTTAATTTAAACTTGTCCAAGCAGACTTTACATCACCACCTGGACACCTTGAAAAGCTTCAGATTCGAGACAGAAACGGCAAACACAGAGCATAAAAAGAGAAAAAGAGTTGGGGGTGGGGACTTCTTGCACTTCAAGGCCAGAACTTGTCAATTCTTTGTTTGTTTGGGTTTTATGGCATATCAACCACTTTAATGCCAAATCCAGTTTATATGAATTTTAAATGCCTATTTTGTATGGAACATTTTTAGCAACCTACAGCTTATTTGTTTGCACACTGCAAAGTAATCCTAGTTGGTTGGTTAAGTTTTATGGCATATCGACCACTGTGGGTCATTTAATGACCAATTAAGATATATATATATATATATATATATATATCTTTGTCAATTCTCTTCCTGGACCAAACAACAAGGAGTGAATAGTGATCTTGAAAAAGTACAAGATACAGCACAATTTCAGCAGCATCAAAAGTTGCCAACATACATGCAATAGGCTGTATTGGCAACGTGGACCTAATATACAATGAAGTCACATGGCGCTCGTACACAACTTGGCATGAGATTTTGTTAAAAAGGCCTTCTGTGTAGTGAAGGAAATGTAAAGTCAATCAGTTGTATTTGTTACTGAAAAACTGAATCGGTCATAGATGAGGAGGAATTTTCCAATGATCAAATTGGCTGAAAATACTCAAGAAATTCTCAGGAGAGAAGCGTTAACCTTGAGCATCGAAGAGCATCAGCTACAGACCCTAGACAATTATATAAATGCTACCTTTGCAACAGTAACACCAGCAATGTCCTCAGATTTCATTGCTGGCATCCAATTCAAAAATCATGAAAGCCTTTAATCTGGAAGACATAACATTATTAGTTAACATGCTTTATTTATAATTAAGATTCAATCATTTTGTTCTGTAGAATTATTTTCTATCCATTTGGTTCAAACATTACCATTTTCAAATTTAAAGTTAGCGTTTCAAATTGAAAGTGAAAAATGGTAGATATTCTGTCCAGTCTTTCTTAGGTCTCAGTCACTTGACCACATGGTGACTTTCCTGCATAAGTAGTAACATTTTCCTTTCCTTTCCAGCTATATAGACAAGTATATGTTCTCTTTTGTTAAATCATACTAGTGTTCACCCAATACAAGGCCCAAGAGCCACTCAAGGAAGAGTGTTACTGTGTGGTGTTATATTAACATAAGGGCAAGAAGAGAACTTCTTGGGGCTATGCAGGAAAGATAATGGCTAACTCTAGACTTGAAGAGGTCAAGATTTAATCAGTGAATAACATTTCAGAGTTCATTGGTTTGGTTTGTGGCATACCAACCACAATGGGTTATTTAATGCTAACAAGATTTATTTCTGGTAATATTTTATTTTTTCAAATATTGCTGATTTGATTTGTTTTGTTTGTTTGTTTGGGTTTTATGGCATATCAACCACTGTGGGTTATTTAATGCCAAATACAGTTTACATGAATTTTAAATGCCTATTTTGTATGGAATAAAAAATGTATAGCTGGCAACATTATTTTTCTGAAAACATTATCCGAGACCTTGCTGTTGGATGCAGTTTATCACCATACCCAGGACGTGAGCAAAACCTGGAAAACTAGGAGTTCACTATTTGCCCATAGCTGGGACCCTAACAGGTGCTACCACCCCGGGTCAAGGTGGACCTGGGAACACCAGCAATTAAGAGGTGGTTCCACGCTCCTCAAAACCTCCAGATCAGAGGCCTTGCTGTTGGATGCAATTTAACGTCATACCCAGGACGCCTCATTGGGGGGGGGTCTTACCCCTCTACAGAGGTGCAGTCGGCGTATTCTAAAGCCCCAGCCGACAGGGCTGTTGCCAATTTGAATTTTTTTAAATATTTCTGGTATTAAAAACTATTTTTACACTTTCATAGTGTTTCAAGTCTGGTTGTAGGGTCAACTATTTACCCATATCTAGGACCCTAACAGGTGCTACCACCCAGGGTCAGGTTGAACCTGGGAACACCAGCAATTAAGAGGTGTTCTATACTCCCGAAACCGCCTGATCAGAGACCTTGATGCTGGATGTAGTTTATAGTCTTACCCAGGACGCATTTCAGAGTTCAGTGGGAGACATTAAGAGTATAATGCAGAAGTAGATCTTAGAAGGAACTGGTCCCTTTTCTTCTGCCCCAGGGATGTCAGTTTATACACTTTTGACAAGAATTCCAGACTACTGGCATGAACCTTGGTTTAAGCTAACATTAAAAAGGCGTGTTATTTTTCTTAACTTGCTAACATTTTATTTTCTGATGATATATATATATATATAGTGGAAATTATGTGTGGAGCCTCTCTGATTTTTGGTAGTTTTTACTCACAAATGGCTAGACTGGTACAGCAAACTTCCACTGTTTTTCAGTCAGATTCAGTCTTTTCTTTCTTTTTAATTGAGGGGGACTGTGTGCGAGTAAGAAAAAAAAAAATTAGTTTTATAGGAAAGCGCAAATGCCTTATTTTCATTTTTTGTTTAAATTGGGACTCACTACACTTCAAATATTCAAATGTAATGTCAATAGACATCTGATGCCTTGATCTTTATCCTCATCTTTCTCTTTATCCTTTTCCCAAACACTTTTATCTTACTCTCTGTAACCCCTTGCATGCTACTGGCACTCCTGCCTTGCTTGGGGGTGATTTGCTTAAAAAAAAATATAATTTATTCAAAAGTATTCAGAGGATTTGTGATTTGACTCAATGGTGGACTTTCAATAATCAAGTAATCATTACTTAAACCAGAGATGCTTGACCATGGCTAATTTCAGAGTTCTGAACAAAAAATATGAATATTGGTTCAAAATCATACCAAATTTTCTAGTCATATCAAAAAGTGACACGGACAAATGGAGTCTCCTAAACAATTGTTTCTTTCACGTAAATACCCTTAAATCCATCTATTTACCACCACCCCCCGCCACATAATTAACAGGTAGCTATGATTTTGTTTAATTCAGAGTTATTTTATCTAAACTGCTTGCCAAAGATGGTTGGTTGATTTTGTTTAGTGGCATATCAACTTTCATATATAATCTTGTACTTTCCAGGTAACATTTTTAAAATGAAAATATGAACAAAAGCACTTAGAAAAATAGTTTAAATTTCTGTAATTTAAGTTAGCCATATCCATACATTGTATAAGAATGATTTGTTCTTGTTTTTTTATAGTTTATCAACCCTTTGTGGGTTATTTAAGGCTGAAATATGGATTGTAGATTTCTTATACACTGTTATGAAGGCCAGTCTCCTTTACAAACTGAAAAATTTCATTTGGTTCAGTATTTTCAAACAGTTCCTTAACGTTATCTGCTTTGTAGTACTCAATTCATGTTTGTTGGAATTTGCTACAGATTATCAAGACGTGTACAGTTGACATCTTATGTCATTGTAGGACTTTTCCAAGTATAAACTGTACCGAAATAGATTGTAAACTCATATTTCTATTATAAAAGCTGTACATTAAACTAATAACTGATTTGTTTTTCCCAAAACTCTATAGACATCACTTCCGAAAAAGAAAAGCCCATACAGAAACTAAGTTTCATCCCACTGATTTGGTTGCTTTACAATCTGTCAATACTATGAATTATGTAAAGCTGGTATTTTTACACTTTCATACTGTTTTGATTCCAGTTTGGGTGTCAACTATTTGCCCATAGCTGGGACCCTAACAGGTGCTACCACCCTGGGTCAGGGTGGACCTGGGAACACCAGCAATTAAGAGTTGGTTCCATGTGAGTCAGTTTGGATGAGTAAAGCTTAAGTTTATATTCAGCACTGTTTATTCATTACAAATGGTTTAGTTTGGTTTGTTTTATGGCATATCAATGGGTTATTTAATGTCAACATTTTTATTGCTGGTAATATTTTTTTCCAAAAATGTATTAATACATTTTTTTAAAAAATGTATTGTTGGTAATAATTTTTTTTTACAAAGTATTTCTGGTATTAAAACCTATTTTTACACTTTCATAGTGTTTTAATCCAAATTTAGCCAGTAACTATTTACCCATAGCTTGGGCCCTAACAAATGCTACCACCCCAGGTCAGGGGGTGAACTTTGGAACAACAGCAATTAAGAGGTTGTTCCAGTCAGAGGCTTTGCCGTCAGATGTAGGTTATAGTCTTACACTTTTCAAATACAACTTTTTTTTAATCCCAATTAGATTTTGATGATCAAAGAAAACTTTTAGAAAATTTAGATTAAGTAGAAATTCTGTTTTATATTCTCTATCCATTTCCTTAATTTAGTTTTGTTTGTTTTATGACAGTTCAACGCCTAAATTAGTTATTTAATGCCAACAAGATTTTTAGGATATGTTCGTAGGAATAGGATATGTATTGCTTGTAACAAATCAGTTTGTAGATAAAGTTTCATTCATGTATTTTTGTAAAGTGGGTTTTTGTCGAGTGTCAAATGTATTGCTGTTATTTTTACTATAAAAATCTATACTTTCAATGTTTTGACACCAGTTTTAGGATGAAGTTGAATATTTGCCTATAACTAGAACCCTAACAGGTGCTACCACCCTGGCACCTCATAGGTGTGATGGAAGATGTTAGCAGATGAAGCAGAATGATCGAAAGGCAAAGATTTAGAAACGGTTTTTAACACTTCATATGACAAACATAAATGATTTCAAAATTTAAAATATTATGGTTTGGTTTGTGTTTTGTTTTATGGCTTATCAACCTCTACAGGTTACTAAATGCCAAGACTTATTGCTGGTAATATTTTTTCCAAAAGTTTATTGCTGGTATTAAAACCTATTTTTACACTTTCACAATGTTTTGAACACAGTTTAGGGGTTAATTGTTTGTTTGTTTGTTTGTTTGGGTTTTATGGCATATCAACCACTGTGGGTTATTTAATGCCAAATCCAGTTTATATGAATTTTAAATGCCTATTTTGTATAGAATAAAAAACGTAGAGCTGGCAACATTGTTTCAAAAACTTAGAGCTGGCAACATTATTTTTCTGAAAACATTATTTGAGACCTTGCTGTTGGATGCAGTTTATTGCCATACCCAGGACGCGAGCAAAACCTGGAAAATTAGCAGTTCACTATTTACCCATAGCTGGGACCCTAACAGGTGCTACCACCCCGGGAACACCAGCAATTAAGAGGTGGTTTCATGCTCCTCAAAACCTGATCAAAGTTATCATCTTACCCAGGACGCAAAACTATTATGAATTACTTGTAATTGCAGGCACAAGTCCCAATATAAAGAGTTGTACTAAACTTACCAAATGTCTCCTTTTTTTCATCAATGATAAGCACAAGGGGCTAGAAGAAAGGAGTTAGGGTGGAAAGGTAACTCAAATGTTTAGCTTTCCACCCCCACTCCTTTTATATATATATATATATGTGTGTGTGTGTGTGTGTGATTATGGGTATGTATGTTACCCCACTGCAAATTATTGTGGGTGAGGTTGCTAAAAACTATAGGATGAAAAATAAGACCTATCAAAGGGTGTAAGAACTCTTGGTTTGGTTTACAGCATATCAACCTCAACAGGTTATTTAATGCCGAAAATATTTATTGCTAGTAATTTTTTTTTTTTTTAAAGCATTGGTAGGTTTTAAATTTTGTTTTATGGCATACCAACTTCAGTGGGTCATTTAATGCTGACACTTTTGGAATGGATCTTAGAAT
Organism: Acanthosepion lycidas; assembly: GCA_963932145.1. Classification (NCBI taxonomy): domain Eukaryota; kingdom Metazoa; phylum Mollusca; class Cephalopoda; order Sepiida; family Sepiidae; genus Acanthosepion; species Acanthosepion lycidas. The sequence continues at coordinate 9,323,148 of OZ010612.1, read as the reverse complement.
AGTTTGTTAGAAATTTATATATATGTGCAGTAGTATTCAGCTACTCATGTTTTTAGTACATTGCAATTACTTTTATAAAACCTAGTATCCAAGATGGCATTATTTCCATAAAGAGTTTCTTCAAATTACTTGTTTGGTAATATTGTTTTCGCACTCGACACTCAAGCAGTATATGTTTAACTGAATCTTTTGGCATGTAGTGCATATTGGGATTGCTGTGCATAATGCTAATAATTTTTTTTCCTTCAAAAATTTATTGCTGGTAATTTTTTTAGAAAATATTCCGAGTATTAAAACCTATTTTTACACTTTCATAGAATTTTGACCCCAGTTTGGTGTTTAACTATTTGCCCGTACCTGGGATCCTAATAGATGCTACCACTCTGGGTTAGGGTGGAAACATCAGCAATTAAGAGGTGGTTCCACACTCCTCAAAACCTGATCAGAGGCCTTGCTGTAGCTTATCTTACCCAGGATGGTAAGAAGTCTTGATCAGTCAACTGCCAGCTAATTAGAGGTGGTGTCTCAATAAATCACCTTGGACAGGTCAATGGGAAATCACTATCAGTCCAAAGAAATATAATGGATACCACCATTACAAAAAACAATGTAAATCCAACCTCATTAAAGAAAAATGGCCAAGATCACCAATCCATCCAATTCTCAAAATGGATATCTCCAGAATTTGGTTTTTCTGTGGACAAACGACTCAAAGATCTGGACTAAATTTAAATTACAAGTTACTCCTGTTTATACCAGAAATAAGAAATTTAAACTTTATATTGGAGTCACTTAACAATAGTATTTTTTTTTTTTCACAAGTGTTTCTGAAAGTTCTGACTTTGCCAGTGTGTGGCTCCATTGTTACAAGGCTTGAAAATGCTAGATACTGGTTTTGGTAATGACAAAGGTTTATCGAGTTGTATAATGCAAGACCTGTAGCTTATGCACAAATAAAGAGAAGGTGTTAACTAGAATAAAATTGACAGAAAAACCAAGGTACATTTGGGGTACTAAAACCACAATCAGAACACCTAGTAAGGATTGAACTCACTACCAATAGTTTACAAGATTAAGCTTTTAAACATGCCAATGATTATTATTTCTTAATATTGGTTTAGTTCGTTTTGTTTTATGGCATATCAACCTCAATGGGTCATTTAATGCCGACAACTTTTCCCCCCTGGTAATATTTTTGTTTTGTCAAATCCATTTCTGGTAATATTTTTTCTCGAAAATGTATACCTGGTAATATTTTTTTTTTGAAAAGTGTATTGCTGGTATTAAGGCCTATTTTTACACTTTCGAAGTGTTTCGACACCAGTTTAGGGGTTAACTATTTTCCCATAGCTGAGACCCTAACAGTTGCTACCACGACAGGTCAAGCCACCCTGTCGGCTAGGGCTGTAGAATACGCCGACTGCACCTCTGCAGAGTGGTAAGACCCCCCCCACGCCTAATGGGTCCACCTGTTGGCCGTGAGTGGCGACCCGTAAAGCGCTAGGACGGAATGCTGGTGGTTGAGCAGTCATTGATCAGACGACAGAATGGTCAATGGCTTGCAACACACCAATTTAGTCCTTACTTGCTCTGACGGACGGTTGGATAGGCCAGATCCAATCAATCGGCTGATCTCATGCCCTAGTACATGTATCTTTTTCTCCCGAACGTACTATTCAATCTTCTCTTGCTGAACAACCCCCACTCCCAACCCTTTATTTTATGTGTTAGAAAGCGAGGGCTGAGCGTCAATTGTGTTAAGAGGAAAATACTTTTTTACCCTGTTAGATTGTTGTGTAATAAAAACCAGAATTTAGCAGAGGCTCAGAATCTTGCTCTTGATATGAGTATATTGGTATTGTATCCCCGTCTCAGCCAAGGCGAATGTTTTCCCTCCTCCCTTTGGTCCATTCCCAACACAAATTGGACTCCGTGCTGGAGCATATTGAACCAATGAAAAATATATATATACTTATGGCTTCTTCCTTTAAAAAAGGAAGGATATTCATCAGATTCCGACTGAGATTGAAACAGATTTTCCAAGATTCATTATTATTGAATCATTAGAGGAAATTAAATTGGATAAGTTATCACCTTTCCTGATTGAGAAAATCATATCAAGTAAGTCGAATCCAAAATACGTAAAAAAAAAAAAAAAAAAAAAAAAAAAAAAAAAAAAAAAAACTTCGAAATGGTAACTTGCTAGTGGAAGTTAAAACAAACAAAAAAAAACATGCGCAAAATTTACTCAAAATGGATAAATTTCACATCAAATGTAGAGCGTATCATATGAAAAATTAAACACATCAAAAGGTGTTTTTAGAAGCCACGAACTTTCGTTAGCAACACAAGAATTTGGTTTGTTTTGTTTTACGGCATATCAACCTCATTGGGTCATTTAATGCAGACTTTTTCTGGCAATATTTTTGTTTTGTCAAAAATATATTTTTGTTAATATTATTTTTCCTCAAATGTATAGCTGGTAATATTTTTTTCAAAACGTATAGCTGGTAATATTTTTTTTTTTTCAAAAATTTTTTTTTTTTTTTTCAAATTATTTCTGTATTGAAACCTATTTTTACACTTTTATAATACTTTTTACCTCAGTTTCAGGGTTAACTATTTGCCCATAGCTGGGATCCTAAGAGGTGCTACCACTCCAGGTCAGGGTGGACCTGGGAACACCAGCAATTAAGAGGTGGTTCCACGCTCCTCAAAACCTGATCAGAGGCCTTGCTGTTGGACGTAGTTTATCGTCTTACCCTGGACGCGGATGTAGTTTATCGTCATACCCAGGATGGAACAAGAATTTGAAAAGGCATTAAAAAGTACAAGGTGTAAAGAAATAAGAGAATATCTATTCGAAGAAATAATGATATTATAGAGACCTTTGTGAAAACTCAACAATACCATTCGGTTGAGAGAAAAAGTAAGGTCCCTCTTGAGCAAGATTCAATTCTTGAAACTGTTCTCAAAATTGTTATACCTGGTAATATCTCTCGGCGTGTCTCTCGGGTTAAGTGTCGCAACATTTTTAATGTTGAACGAGCTTTCCTCAGAGACGAAATTATTTTTCTGAAGCGCTCAGTTCAATTAAAGCCCATTATGTATCTATCTGGGGTAGAGTTTGGCGCACTTTGTCGTTCTATGATAGGATTCGTTTTGCTAAATATTTGTCGGAGGGTGATGTGGTTATTGGTAATAGGATTAGGACCAAGAATGTCTTATTTGAATTTCTTAAAAAAGAAATTCGGCTCGCATGTTACAGATATTTTTAACTTGTCTGTTGTCTGTCTCCGAGAAGGTAGTCTTGTCTCGAGGTCTTGAGTTTTGTATTCCTCCTGAGAAAGTTGAGGTGTTTAGTAATTTCGAGATCCTCCTTTCTCAATTATTAAAGCACCATCCTAATTCTGAGGACCATTTGCTTCGCCTTAAAGCCCGGTTAAAGGACTTGGCATATGGCTTTGTAGACTCAAATGTTAACTCCTCTGGGTTTGTGTGGCAGAGGAGTCATTTTCAGACAGTTAGGTCATTAAAAACCAACCCAGACATCTGTATTACCAAGCCCGACAAAGGTGCCGGAGTCGTTATATTGAACCACTCCGACTATGTTGGCAAAATGCTATCTATTCTTGAGGATAGTAGTAAATTCCGGAAATTGGGTGATATTAGTTATGATGATCACCCCAAGAACTGAAACTAGATTTCAAAAAAAAAAAAAAAAAAAAAAAAAAAAAAATACTGGAATTTTATAAAAGTAATTTTCTGTCGAAAGAAATTTATAATAATATTCGTCCTGTTGGTTCCCAACGTCCTAGGATGTATGGGTTATCAAAAATTCACAAAGAGGGCGTTCCACTTAGGCCAATTTTATCTATGTGGGTTTCGCCCAACATAATCTCGCCAAGTGGTTATTGGATTTAGAATTCTATTCTGAGTATTGTGTGCCTGACTCGTTTAAGTTTGTTGATTATATACAAAATTTAAATCCAAACAGCGATACCGAGTATTTTGTGTCGTTTGATATAAGTAGTTTGTTCACGAATGTTCCAATTGATGAAACTATTGACATGTATCGTGGCCCTGGTAAATCTCCGTTGTTTCCTGAGAGTGTGTTTGTTAAATTGTTGGGGATGGCGACCAAGTCTGTCTCCTTCAGTTTCGACAATTGCATGTATCAGCAAATCGACGGGGTGGCGATGGGTAGTCCCTTGGGTCCTGTGATGGCCAACATTTTTGTTAGTTTTCATGAAAGGCGACTATGAGAGGGTTAAAAAACCGCATTGTTACTTCCGCTATGTTGATACGTTCGCATCATTTTCTAATAGTGCAATAGCGGAAGTGTTCTTTTCATCATTGAATAATCTCCATCCTGCACTTAAATTTACAATGGAGATTGAAGAGAACAATTGTTTACCTTTTCTTGATGTCCTTGTGGAGAGAACTCCCTCGGGTTTCTTAACGAGCGTGTACCGGAAGCCTACTTTTACAGGACTTTATTTGGCCTGGGATTCCTTTGCTCCCAGAGCCAGAAAGGTTAACCTTATAAGTTGTCTTACCCATAGGGCATTGAAGATTTGTTCTTAGTGTAGACTTGATGCCGAATTGAGAACAATTAAGGAATTGTTTCTTAAGAAACGTTACCCCGAATTAGTTATTAAAACTGTCATTGAACGTAAGATCAGGAAGTTCAATGAAATTAAGAAATACAGGCCTTCCAAATGTCCGATATATGTCAGGCTCCCTTGGATTGGTCCTGAGAGACATACGCCGATAAGATCTCTTCATCCATTAAACGGTGTTACAATGCCGTTACAGTCAGGAACATATTTACTACTAGGAGGGCTTTCCCCCCCCCCTTGCCGTAAGGATGTTTTGCCTACCTACCATAATAATTTAGTTATTTATCAATTTAAATGTCGATGCGGGCTCGACTATGTGGGCAAAACTATCCAGAGGCTTGAGGTTAGAATCGCCCAACATGTCCCGGGCTGTGTGCGTAGGCATGAGCTTGTGACATCCGGGTGTTCGCAGACTCATGCCTCTGCTATCGGTGAACATCTATTAAATTCTGTTGTGTGAGTATTCTCCATTTCTTTTCGGGATTGCACAGGGCTAGGAACAGACTCCACCTCGACATCTTGGAGTCTGTTATCAACATACGTAGGCCGGCCCTTTGCGTACAACGGGAGATGAAGTTTAAGTTGGCCTTATTCGGGGAAACGTTTACATGATTTGAGGTAAAAACATTCCCCCCCCCTTACCATCCTGTTTTATTACGGTATTAATAAAATTTTCTTGTTAGTACTCCGTTTTAGATTACCGACGATTGTGTTTGAAAATGTGTCGGTCGAAAGGTACCTTACATTTTAAACGTGGATATTATTGTATCTTATGTTTAATATGATTCCATATTTTTTATTCCTCAAATGTTTGAGATATATATATATATATATATATGCCAAATATATGAATTTTAAATGCCTATTTTGTATGGAACATTTTTAGCAAGCTAGAGCTTATTTGCTTGCACACTGCAAAATAATTCTAGGTATTTTTGTTTAAGTCAACAATTTCCATTTGATAAGGACAATTTATTTGCAAAATGGTAAAAGGTAGGATATGATCTTTATACATCAGTCTACATCTTTGATAAGAGACCAATTCTTTTTAAAAAATCCAATATATTTTTTGGTTCTGTTTTTGCAAATAATTTCTTTGTTCTTCGTGTTATAGAATTTTCTACGGATGTGTGTGAGTATTGTTTTCCACAGGAACATTTAGGAGGAGGTTCTTGTTTTAGTAAAGACATTTGGAAGTGACTACTTTCCAACTATTGGAAAACAAGACCAAAATATTAAATAAAAGAACTGAGTTGGAATCTGAATATGACTAATTGGTATGGATTTAAAACATACCTTACCGAATTAATCCCAGAAGCCGATAAAAACAAAGATTCTATACTTTACCAACAAACTTAAATATAGGTGAAAGACATACCAAGAAGCGCCATCTCTTCAAAATACAATAGACCATGGTTCAATGAGGAATGCCACAAATCTGAGATTATGCAGAGCTGCATTAAAGAAATTTAAAATAAAAACAGAGCCAAAGCTCGAAAAATCATCAAAGACTCCAAATAATACGTTGTCAAAATAGCACAAAACCAAAAAAAGTATGGGAGATGATAAAAAAAAAAAAAAAAAAAAAAAAAAAAAAAAAAAAAAACACTGGCAAAAATAGCAATACTCCTACCAAACATCTTATTCACAATCAGAAGATTACTGACGAGAAAGATACAGTAAGTCATCTAGTCGAAACGTTCTTGCAAAATTCATCCGCCAAAAGCCAAAGCAAAAAATTTTTAAAAAATTTCAAAACAAAAACACCGAAAGCTACAACCAACATTTCTCGACAACAGAACTAAAGGAATGTCAACAAGGCCCACAATATTGCAGTTGGATCAAATAAAATTCACTATCAAGTCTTAAAAGAACTACCTGAAACCTCAATAAATTACCTCCTACAAATCTATAATATATGGTTTGGTTTAACGGCATATCAACCTCAATGGATTATTTACTTCCGACATTTTTAGGATAGATTCGTATGAATAGAGTATGTATTCTTTGGTTTAGATTTGTTTTATGGCATATCAATCTGAATGGGTTATTAATACTAAAAAATTTTATTGCTGGTAATAAAAAAAAAAAAAAAAAAAAAAAAAAAAAAGTATTGGTGGTAATAGTTAACTATTTGCCCATAGCTTGGACCCTAACAGGTGCTACCACCCCGGGTCAGGTTGTACCTGGGAACACCAGCAATTAAGAAGTGGTTTCACGCTCCTCAAAACCTCCTGATCAGACGCCTTGCTGCTGGACGTAGTTTAACGTCTTATCCATATATTATTGTGCGTCCTGGGTAAGTGGTAACATTCCTAGAATATGGAAACAGAGTTATACAGATACCTTTAAAAGAATACAAATGCAAAACTACAGACCCATTACTCTTGGCTGTTGTGTGTGCAAAAGACTAGAGAGAATGATCAATGCCAGATTGATTTGGTTCTTTGAAAGCAATAAACTGATCACGGAATATCAGTCTGGTTTTAGAAGCTGAAGTCTTATAAATCATCTGATCCGATTTGGAAAAATTTATCAAAGGGGCTTCTATTAAAAAAGAACATCTAGTGGCAGATTTGGGTTTTTTTTATCTCGAAAATGCATATGACAACATGGAAGTACGGTATAGTAAGAGCCTAAAAAAACCTTGGCCTTGAAGGTAGAATGCCTATATTTAGAAAAAAAAATTTCTACAAGATAGAAGACTTAACGTTAGGATGGGAAATATCTTCTCTGAAGAAAAAGAACAAAAAAATGGGTGTATCTCAAGTCAGTTTGTCTTTCACTATTTAGTATCAAGATAAATGATATTGTAAAAAAAAAAAAAAAAAAAAAAAAACACAAATAGCGAAACAGACTGCTTTGTTTGTTTGTTTGGGTTTTATGGTATATCAACCATGTGCTTTGTTTGTGAATGACTTCCTGATGTTATAGAGCAAAAAATGTGAACCATATAGAAAGACAATCCCAGATCTGCTTCGATAAACTCAATAAATGAACCACAGAGAATGGACTAAGGTTGTTGGCTGGGTTTTATGGCATATCAACCACTGTGGGTCATTTAATGCCAAATTAAGATATATATATATATATATATATATATATATATCTCTTACACATACCTATACATATATTAAATATATATAGCTGGCGAGAATGGACTAAGATTCTCAAAAGAAAAAACGAAATGTGTCCATTTCTGCAACCAACGTAAACTCCACCTTGATCCAGTACTGAAACTCGACCACACCGAAATCCCAATTGTAGATCAATACAAATATCTAGGAGTCATTTTTGACCGCAAACTCTCCTTCATTTCCCATATTAAATACTTGAGAACGAAATGTAATAAAACAATACAATTACTCGGAACCATAGCACACACTGACTGGGGAGGAAGCAAAGAAACATTATTGAAATTGTATCGCTCTTGATTATGGCTGCTTTATATATGAAGCAACCAGAAAAACATACTTGAAAGAACCAAATACCATACACCAAGGACTTAGGCTAGCTCTTAGAGAATATAGCACCTCTCCTGTTGAGAGCCTATATACAGAGGCAAATGAACCATCTTTTAAACTAAGACTAGAAAAACTTGCTCTGCAATATTACCTAAAACTCATGCCCTCTAAATCCAGCTTTCAGTACTACTTTTCAACCACAGTTCATAGAGCTTTTTCAGCAAAAAGAAACGTCCAAACTTTTTGGTTTACGGATAAAAAAAAAAAAAAAGATCATAGAAGAAAACCAGATAGATACAACACAAATTCACAAATCAATTATATCTCCTCCCACCCCGCGATTATAAATCAACCTAAAGTAATTCTTGACCTTACAAAATATCCGAAATTCAAAACAAACCCAATAGTATACCAATCCGAAATACTCAATATAGTAAATAACTATCCAGACTACTTTTATGTACATACAGATGGAGCATAAAACGAAAATAAAGTATCGTTTGTTTCACGGCATATCAACCTCAATCGGTTATTCAATGCCGACAAATTTTTTATACAATGTATAGATGTTTATATTGCTGGTATTTTTCTTTTATTAAACTATTGCTGGTAATTTTTTTATTACAAAGTATTTCTGGTGTTAAATATTTGCCCATAGCTGGGACCCTAACAGTTTGTTTGGGTTTTATGGCATATCAACCACTGTGGGTTATTTAATGCCAAATCCTTTTTATATGAATTTTAAATGCCTATTTTGTCCTGGCAACGTTGTTCCCAAAAAACGTATAGCTGGCAACATTTTTCTTCAAAAAAAAAAAAAAAAAAAAAAAAAAAAAAAAAAAAAAAAAAAAGCTGGCAATATTATTCTGAAAACACTATCTGAGGCCTTCCTTGCTGTTGGACGTAGTTTATAGTCATACCCAGGACGCAAAACGTATAGCTGGCAACATTATTTTTTCAAAACCACAGCTGACAACATTACTGTTTCCAAAAAACATAGCTGGCAACATTTTTCCGAAAACATTATCTGAGGCCTTGTTGTTGGACGTAATTTATCGTCATACCCAGGACGCTGACCTTAACAGGTGCTACCACCCCGGGTTAGGGTGAACCTGGGAACACCAGCAATTAAGAGGTGGTCCCGTGCTCCTCAAAACCTCCTGATCAGAGGCATTGCTGTTGGACGTAGTTTATCGTCTTACCCAGGACACGAAAGAAATCAGGATAAAAGAAAAAACAAAAGGCCAAATTTGACTAGTGTTCAACAACTGGTTCCGCCAGGGGTCCGTCCCTGACCGGATCTCTAGGGGTGTGATTATTGTAAAAGGGCAAGGATGTTGGGCGAGATTTAGATTACTATAAGCCCATAACTCTGCTAAACAAAGTTAAAGATTTTGACCAAGATCCTGACGGATCGTTTGCAGTCAGTTGTCGAGACTGTTGGAACAATAGCAGACAAGGTGAGAAAAAAAAAAAAAAAAAAAAAAATTTTTTTTTTTTTTAATCATTTCACCCCAAACAAGGCAATAAAGCCACTAAAATGTAAGCAGTTACCGAGTGTGGTTTGGTTTATTTTGTTATACGGTACATCAACCTCAATGAGTTGTTTAATGTCGACAAGATTTTTAAGAAATTCATATGAATAGAATATGTATTCTTTGTAAGAAGGTTTGTAGATCAGGTGTCATTGACGTATTTTTGTAAAGAGGGGTTTTATCGACAGTCAAATCTATTTTTATACTTTCATAGCGTTTTCATCCAAAATTAAGGGGATTACCACTCCGGGTCAGAGTGGACCTGGGAACACCAGCGATTATGAAGTGCTTCCACGCCTGAAACGCTGATCAGAGGCCTTGCTGCCGGATGTAGTTTATCGTCATTCCCAGGACGAACAGGTGTTATGTTTTGGTACTGTGTGGAAAAACAGTCAAAATATATAAAATAATAATGAATAAAAATAAGAGAATTTTCCCATGATGCAAGTTATAAAAGAAACTGGAAAGAGTTTCTGGTCACACGTGGGATTTTATGAAGCCACTTCCGGAAAAGACAAAATATCGTTCCACAGAGATCGTTCCGACATGTTTTCAGCAGCCGTAATCATGAAGAGATGCGGCCATCCCAATTCAGCGTGGGTGACTTGAGCTCGACAATCTTTACCCGTTCTTATTCTTACTTCCCATAAATTATTTCTGAACCCGAATGGAAAAACAGATACTCAAGAGACATCTGTTTCAAAACGGTCAACATAAAAAAAGAAGAGACTTCTGTAGCAGAAACTAAAGTTTTTTTGTATGATTCTATCTTTATATACTGAATAGACATGTTCACCTAAAAAAAAAAAAAAAATCCCCAACTTTGTTGACATCCACAACATAAACGTATTTCTTTAAAGATCGAACATTATGGTTTGATTTACGGCGCATCAACCTCAATGGGTCATTTAATGCCGACAAGATTTTTATTGCTGGTAATATTCAAAACTATTTTTTTCAAAAACAGTGCTGGCAATAATTTTTTTCCAGTTTATATCAATTTTAAATGCCTATTTTGTATGGAATAAAAAATGTATAGCTGGCAACATTGTTTCAAAAAAAAAAAAAAAAAAAAAAAAACAGAGCTGGCAATATTATTTTTCTGAAAACATTATCTGATACCTTGCTGTTGGATGCAGTTTATCGCCATACCCAGGACGTGAGCAAAACCTGGAAAACTAGCAGTTCACTATTTGCCCATAGCTGGGACCCTAACAGGTGCTACCACCCCGGGTCAAGGTGGACCTGGGAACACCAGCATTTAAGAGGTGGTTCCACGCTCCTCAAAACCTTATAACCCTTGCTGAACGTAGTTTATCGTCTTACCCAGGACACGAAAGAAATCAAGGTTAAAAAAAAAGTCAACTTTTCAGTTTTAGAGCTAAGAATGAAAACGAAATAAGTCTTTGGCGATAATGTCTAGTGTAAGCATCTATGTCAGCAACCACAGAGGTTGAATGTTACCAATGACATTGATTTTCATGTTGAAAATTTATTACAGGTTTCATTCTGGTCCAATTAAAAAGCAACAAATGTTTTCAGTTGGGCCAAATGAGTAATAAATTCTAGTCAGTGGCTTAATCGAGGAGGGTGGGTTTGTGTTTTGTTTTGTACCATATCAACCTCAATGGATTATTTAATGCCGACATTTTTTTTCCTGGTAATATTTTGTTTTGTCAAAAATCTATTTCTGGTAATATTTCTTCCTGAAAAAATGTATAGCTGGTAATGTTATATTAAAAAAAAAAAAAAAAAAAAAAAAAAAATGTATTGTTTCTAATTTTTTTTTTTCAAAAACGTATTGCTGGTAATTTTTTTTTCTTAAAAAATTTATGGTAAAAAATTTTTTCAAAGTATTTCTGGTATTAAAACCTATTTTTACATTTTTTTTTTTAATAATGCTTTTTACCTCAGTTTTGGGGTTAACTATTTGTCCATAGTTGGGACCCTAGCAGATACTACTACCTCGAGTCAGGGTGGACCTTAAATTGTATAAGAATTCTTTTCATATTAAAAAGAATTCTGGGAATAAATACAAATTATATAACACTAATTTTCCAGATAAACTTGCACAATGAGGAGTTGTAGAAAAACCTTTAAAATAGATTATAGGATTTTTTTTTTTCCAAGTATTGATTGTATAGAAATCGTTTATGAACTTATTCTGTTCAAGCAGAACCTCACCCGTTTCGGTTTTTCAAACAGTTCCTTTAAGTTATTTGCTTCCTGTTTATTGGTTTGGTTTACGGCATATCAATGTCAGTGGGTTATTTAATGCCGACAATTTTTATTGCTAGTAATATTTTTCTTCAAATTTATTTCTGGTAATAATATTGTCAAATTATTTCAATTTCTGGTATTAAAACATTTTTTAGTGTTTTTACCCCAGTTTAAGGGTTAACTATTTTGCTCATAGCTGGACCCTAACAGGTGCTACTGTCGCGGTCGCCATTAGCCGCTCCTTAGAAAGACGGCCTTGACCTTCACAACTCCTGATCTCGCAGATTTAAGTCAAGCAACATGCGAGAAACCAGACGACTAGTTCAATATCGTTGATGCCAAACCGTACCTCGTGAGCATCGGATTGTGCAGCGCTTCCTCAAACATCGGACAACAATTGTATTAATTTAATATCTACGGTTTTCTACTCCCTCTAGCCGGGGAGTTCTTGAATAAATAGCTCCAAATATCATAAGCCCCTTTTTTCGTCCAAATCCAAGCTGCCCGGCCCGTTTAGGATCAAAGTGCAGTATCTGTGCTTTGTGATCATCCGGCTGGCTTCTGTCGAACTCTCTGATGCAGAGAGGAACTCGGAAGCTTTGCCGAAGGGCAAGGTTTCCTTCGGGGAGGTAGACAGTACCTGAACCCGTCAAGGCGGATTCAAAGGTCATATTTTTGGCCGAGCCTATGGGCTCCCGGGCTACCCACATTAAACCGGCCTTGTGCCACATTTAATCCTCGTGGGTGGATTAATAAATACCAAGCTGCTCGGCCCGGGGGCCTGGATCAAAGTGTCTGCCTTTGTGAGCTTCCGGTGCTTTGTCAAGAGTGTTACTTTTCGGCGCGATCCCGTCTCCGCGGTCGATCCGCCCTAGAAGACGTATCACCTCTCTGACCGGCTTCGCCAAGTGATACACTTTGGCGCGATCCCGTTTCCGCGGTCGATCCGCTCAGTAAAGTTGTATCACTGTTCTGACTTGGCCCTGTTTAGGGACACCGATCAACCTGCTGCTGTTCCCGTCTATTCTCCCATCCAGCAGTCGACCAGCTACATCCGTTTCGCCGATCAACTCTACATTCGTTTTTACCAATACGACCGAAGGCAGCTACCCCTAATCAAAACCAGTCATACCGGACCCGACACAGACTTGAACACATTTCTTCAGAGTACTCTTGTACAATTGGCATTAATAAAATCGACATTATTGTTTCAAACCTTCGCCTTTGTCCCCTCATTGTCTTGGCTGTTCACACGTTTCTTCATACAGCTTGCAGGGGCGACATCCTTATAGGCCCCGCAACACTACCACCTTGGCTCAGGGTGGACCTAGGAACACCAGTAATTAAGGTGGTTCCACGCTCCGCAAAACCTCCTGATCAAAGGCTTTGCTGTTGGACACGGTTAATCGTCTTACCCAGAACGGTAATGAGGGAGGGAGATAATTTGTTGTTTTTTTTTTCTTAAACCTTATCTATGTGGGTTATTCAAAGTCAAAATATTAAATTATAAGAAGTTATTTACAGTACCCAAAGTGGTCTCGCATCTAAGTACTAACCAGCTTTGACAGCTTAACTTAGGTGATTGAACAAAACACTTAGATTAGAAAGACATTCTATTTTAAATTTCTTTATCCATTTACTTTGTGCATCTTGCCTAAAGATGATTGAGTTTGTTTGGGTTTTATGGCATCTCAACCACTGTGGGTTATTTAATGCCAAATCCAGTTTATATGAATTTTAAATGCCTATTTTGTATGGAATAAAAAACGTATAGCTGGCAACATTATTTTCCCAAAAACACCATCTGAGGCCTTACTGTTGGATGTAGTTTATCGTCATACCCAGGACGTGGATGTAGTTTAACGCCATACCGAGGACGTTGATTTTGTTTAGCGGCACATCAACCTCTTCGCATAAAGATAAATTAAAATACAGTGTAACCCGGATATAAGTGTTGTCGGGACCGGAGAAGTCTTAAATCCGGGTTTGGTCTATTTTGTTTAGGTAAGTATGGCTCTAATTTGGGACCAGAGAAAATCTCTTATATCCGGATTACACTGTAGTAAAACAAATGTTATGAAGGGAACTTTGATCCTAATAAATCTTTCCTTAGTTTTGGTTTAGTTTGTTTTACTAAATATCTAAGTTCTGTTATAGTTAGCTACCTATTAAAATTATAGAGACTAAATTGTGAAAATTAATATATATATATATATATATGTGTGTGTGTGCCTGCTTCACATAATGCATCATTTATTTGATGATCCTTTAGTAACCCTCATTTCAATTTTCTAACATTTTCTTGAATTTCATTGGTTGTTAAATAAAAATGTTTCGAGAAATTTCCATAAAGTCAATTTGTGCAAAAATAGGCTCAACTGACAAAAAAATCTCAAATTCATCCCTAATTTAAACGTTAAGAAATCCTATTAGCTAAAAAAATAAAATATACAATATTCGCCCACGCATTTCTCAGAAAAAAATTGCAAGAAGCTGCCAAGCCGTTGGAGCAGATTTTGTTTTTAAAATATATAAATAGAAACAGGAAAAACGAAATTTCGTCGCATTTTGAGACTCACGATGACAAAGATGCACACGGCAATTGTGTGCCAAAATTACCGCCAAAGAAACAACCTTTACGAGAGATTGGAAAAATTCAAACTTTCATTTAATATCTTTCATAGAAAAATCTTTTGTCAAAGTTAACTTCAACCTTTCAAAGGCAGACAACTCTTTAGACATAGAATATTTCCGAAACAGCAAAGAACTTTTTCTTTATACCTTTGCACACATTACAAAGAAATTGTAAATTGTGTATATAAAATTGAATGTTTCAAACATGTATTTTTTGTCGTGATTGAATATCGTTACCATTGGCCATCTTATAATTTATGTTTGTGGATATTGCATATTTTATTTGCAGCATAATCTTAAATAGTCACGCATCCTTTTTAGATCCACTGTTGTGAGACCAAGGTAATAACAGTATCTTTTGAAAAAGGCTAAGACGTTAGCCCTTAGTATATCACCGGAACCCCTCAAAAGCACGACAGCAAATTTAACCATCAGTTTTATCCTTTTTTCCTGTTGATGAACATTACTTCGAATCGCCTTAAGACGTTTATCTGGCAGTCTTCGAGAATATGCATGCGTATGGCACAAACACGTTCTATCGGAGGAAGAACATTGCTTTGGGGCTCACCAAGAGATTTTTTTATCATTACATGTGTAATGTTTTTAGTGGTGGAATTATATATATATATATATATATATATTATAGAGAGAGAGAGAGGTGTTTGTTTGGTTTGTTCTGTGGGATATCAGCCTCAAGATTTTTACTGTCGCTAATATTTTTTCCTAAAATGTATTGCTTCCGTATGTAGTTTATATTCATACCCAGGACCTCATTTTCTTACCCCCACCGTGCAGCCGGCAAAGGTTGACTGGGGACACTTCATTTATGGAAAAACAGCCCAGAATCGCTTAACTATTTAAATGAATGACACCACGGTCATCCGGCAGAGAGTTTGTCTACGAGTGAAGACAAGTTCTTTCTTCTCTTTCAGCAACTGCTTTTATGGAATTGTACTGCTCTGATTGGCTAGCCAATAATGCTTGACCAATGGCCATGTGTCGTATCCCTTGAAGTGGGCGGAAGGAAAGTAACAAAGATGATTGGTGGACTAAAAAAATAATGGCCCCGTGTCATAACTGTCAGAGGGGGAGATGACAAGCCCCATACCAAACCTTCTCTTTGGCCGACCAAGCAAACTTGTAGCTTGGTCTCGCTCATATCCACCTTCAGTTGAAGATTTATGTTCCGGTTCGGTTAGGTTCACGTCATATCAAACTCAATGGGTTATTTAATACCGACATTGTTTTTTTTTTTTTACTGCTGTTTTTTTTTTTTTTTTTTAAATAAACTATAGTTTGTAATCTTTTTCTAAAAATGTGTTGCTGTAATAATTTTTACAGAGTAATTCTGGTATGTATTAAAACCTAGCTTTACATTTTTAGTGTTTTGACCCCATTTTGGGATCAACTATTTGCCTATAGCTGGGACCCTAACAGGTGCTATCACCGAGTCAGGATGGACCTGGAACACCAGTAATTAAGAGACGATTCCACGCTCCTCAAAACCGCCTGATCACAGGCTTTGCTGCCAGATGTAGTTTATCGTTTTACCAGGACGGGATAACCAGTTTTAACTGGATACTTAGCAAGATGTGTTGTAATTTAATCAATGGACATATCGGATTCTCATGCCGATTAATTTCTTAACGTGACACTTGGACAAATGGGAATTTCCATTGACAGATTGTACTGAGTTGCATGGTACCAACAGCAAGGAAAAAATCTGAAATAAGATAAATATCAATCTTAGCGACATCAGTTAGTTATACTTTTCAAAGGACATTCGCAGTTTTAGCGTATTGTCATGAAGAGGAAATGTTCATACAACAGATTAAATGATCTGACACGTAATAATACTCATATCTTTAAAACGAAAAAGTTAAGAGTTCGTTGTTCAACGAAGGGATATTGTTGCGTACGTTCAAAAGTAGACGATAGCTTAAAGTGCCACGTGCTGGCTAGAGAACGGTATATAATTTGAGAAAAATTTTACACTGGCGAGCACTTCAATGCTCGTCGCGAGGAACTGAAGCGAAACCTTTCACATGACTACAGACTTTTCTCAATCCTCCGTATTTGAAGGAAGTAGGTGATTGGAATTATTTTGTACACTACAGACTGCCTAATTAATATAGGCCAAGGCATAGAAACTTATTAGAATAATTTGAGAACTACTACAATATTTTACAAGATCACGTTTTACCGCCTTTTCTGATCTTTGTCCCGACTTTCACCGCGGTTTTCAAATCCAGCTCCAAACCCCGATTCAGATATCAGAGATAATATTTGCTGACGATTTAGAGGGCCGGAAAGTGTATAGCAATTTTGGAGGGAAAGCTAAAGATATCCGAGCCTTCTAATCTCGATAAATATGGAGAATATACGCCTCTTTGACAGCGAGTATTTAACAGCGTCTGTGATAACACCAGATTGGTGACAGTAACATCTGTCGTCTTCGGAACCCGTTTCAAGGAAGAAATTTATATCCTGGGCTCTAAAAGAGAACTTCGACCCTCTTTTAAAACTACTCATCTGCTTCCTAGTTCTTTAAAATTCCTGTCGTCGGCCTATGAACTAGACTATGGATCTTCCGATCGTTTCCCATCAACACAAAATCTCTAAAGAAATCGTAGGCGTGTTAACCTTTTAACAATTTACTTAATACTCAGAAATATTTTGAGCAAACATTTATATGAACATTTCTTCCTTTAAGTTAAGGGAATTTTCTTCTCCCTTTCTCTCGTTTTGTGTATATCACTACCCATTTTTTTTTGGGGGGGGGGGTATGTAAATAAACATTTTCTTCTGTTACACCACGAGCAGAAATTTGAGTCTTTATTCTTCCGCCTAAAAGAATTGTCCGCTCTAAAGCTTCTCTTGAGAACTTAAGTGTCAAATTCTCCAAGCCCTCTTTCCTCATGGGTCGCAAAATTTTTGTTCCCATTTTCCTTAAAACTTCATTCCTCACAGGTTCTGCTACCTTTAGCCTTTCATGTAGGAGAAGGCCGGGACAAATTTCCCCATAAACTACTAGGATCAGTTGACAACTTCAGAAGCTGACTATGAAGCCTTCCAAGGACATGACACGGTTGCTACGTTAGGGTGATGATGACGCTCCAACTCTCAACAGCGCAGAAATGGGCAGCCGAGTTTAGGAGGGGGGGGATAACGGCATATCAACCCCAGTAGGTTATTTCAAAAAAGTGAAGGAAACAATTGTCATACTCAAAGTTTTACTAACCAGTAGCGTTAAACGAACTTAATACTAACGGGAATGCAAAAAAAAAAAAAAAAAAAAAACAGTTTGCCATATGACATTATGGAATAGGGAGATATGAGGAAATTCTACTCCTGTACTTGATCGATTTTTATAAACTTAGATTACAAGGGACGAAGGAAAATTTCCATCTTAATCAAACGTAACATGTGGAACACTGAAAGACCATAGTGACGTAACGCTAAATTCATGGTTGGTTGGGTTTTATGGCATATCAACCACTGGGTTATTTAATGCCAAATCAAGTTATATAGATATATACCAAATATATGAATTTTAAATGCCTATTTTGTATGGAACATTTTTAGCAAGCTAGAGATTATTTGCTTGCACACCGCAAAATAATCCTAGGTATTTTTGTTTAAGTCAATTTCCATTTGATAAGGACAATTTATTTGCAAAATGGTAAAAGGTAGGATATGATCTTTATACATCAGTCTACATCTTTGATAAGAGACCAATTCTTTTTAAAAAAAATCCAATATATTTTTGGTTCAGTTTTTGCAAATAATTTCATGTTCTTCGCGTTATAGAATTTTCTACGGATATGTACGAGATTTGTACATTCTATTAGTATATGTTTTACAGTGTATTGTTTTCCACAGGAACATTTAGGAGTAGGTTCTTGTTTTAGTATGAAAGAGTGAGTCAGTCTTGTGTGTCCAATGTGTAGTCGGGCAATAGTGGTTTGTTCTTTTGTTTTAAGATTCAGTTGCCTTTCCTTTAGAATTGGTGCTATTTGATACAGTTTATTATTGGTATTTCTGTCCCATAGTTTTTGCCATTTCAGTGTTATTGTTGTCTTGATTTTATGTTTTAGCTCAGTATGGGATTTTAATGTTTTGGTCGGGTGTCATGTTAAGAGCAGCTTTGGCTAAGGAATCAGCTTTCTCATTTCCCTGGATTCCAACATGGCTTGGGATCCAGCAAAATATCACCTTTTTGCTATGCGTCAAGGTGTTCAGTTTGTTCAACAGTTTAACAATAACAGGGTTATTCTGTTATGTATTTTTATGGATTGTAGGACAGAGATTGAGTCGGAATGAATAATAAATTTTTTTTATGTTGCTGGCATCGACAATCTGAAGAGCCAAGTTTATTGCACAGATTTCGGGGGTGAATATGGAAGCTTCATTTGGGAGACATTTTTCCACTGTTTTCTTACCAAGAACTACTCCACATCCAGTTCTATTGCTGTTTTTGGAACCATCAGTGTAAATGTGCGAGTAATTTGGGTACTTTTCATGAATATTATAGAGTTTTTCTTGATGGGTTAATGGGTGTGTTATTTTTAGGGAGTTTGTTGAGATCAAGGTTGACCACAGGTTCTTTCAGTTGCCATATATGTAGCAGCCATAATCCAGTTTTGATCGGATTAATGTTCGATACAATTTCATGAGCGTTTGTTGATCTGCACCCCAGTCTTTGTGGGCTACAACTCGAAGTAGTTTCAGGGCTTTACTGCATTTTTCTTTTAGATATTGTATGTGGGGGATGAAGTTCAGTTTTTTTGTCGAATACAACTCCCAGAAATTTATATTGTTCGACTACTGGAATTTCTCTTTTGTCTAATTTTAGTGTTGGGTTATGCATTTTCCTTAGTTGACAAAAATGCATGCATTGGGTTTTTGATTTTGAAAGTTAGTGATAGCCCATCTATTTATTTTGTTGATGCCTTGTTGTAGCTGACGTTCTGCAGTACGTATGTATTTGGATGTGGAGGTTATACAGAAGTCATCGACATACAAATAGTTATCAACTCCAGGATTAAGATGGTAGCTAGTTTCCACGATTCTGGGATAGTGCTATTTTTCCAAATTAAATTGAATATATATATATATATAGTAGGTATTCTAATGATTTTGGTGGTAGTTGCTTGAGAAATTCATAATGAATTTCGTCTGGTCCGACTGCAGTGTTGTGAGAAGCTTGTATGGCTTTTAATTCTTGTAATGTGAAGAATCCATTGTAATTTTCTGTATTGTATGAATTAAAATTGACCTTCTGTTTTTCGATTTTATTTTTATAGTTTAGGAATTCTGTATTAGTATTGTCAGAGGAGGAATTTAGTGAGAAAGTCTCAGCCAGTGTATTTGCGATGTCTTTAATGTTTGTTATCTCATCATTATTTTTAATGAGGTGTTTAATGGTGGTAGAATTGTTTTTGCCCACAATTTTGCGGATCATTTTCCAAACTGTAGCGGTTTTAGTGGAGGAGTTTATTTTGCTTACGTAATTTTGCCAACTATTCTTTTTGGCCAACTTAATTGTTTGCCGGGCCTTTGCTCGGAGCAATTTAAAGGAGTTGAGGTTAATGGTGGAAGGTTCTTTGTTGAATTTACGAAGAGCAGCATTACGCAGTCGGATTGCTATTTTACATTCGTCATTATACCAAGGAGTGTTGCGCCTGTTTGATGGAGAAGTTTTTGGAATGGTTTCCTTTGCTATTGTGATTAATGTTTCTGAAAAGTGTTGAATTGGGTCTGAACAGCTTGAATCTTGAACCAGTCTTGTATTGCACAAAGTATTGAATTGTTGCCAGTCAGCTTTATTTTCCAACTGGGAGGCCCGTTATTATCACTGGAAGGTTTTGTAATATTTATTATGATTGGGAAATGGTCACTGCCACAAGAATCATCATGAACCTTCCACGTATAATCCATGTAGCTGGAAGGATCAGATAGAGTGATGTCAATAGCTGAATAGGAGCCGGTAGATGGATCGAGATGGGTTGGAGATTTGTCGTTTAAGATGCAGAGATTGTTGTTATTGATTATATTCTCCAGGTTTTTACCCTTTTGATTAGTTTTAAGACACCCCCATATGGTATTATGACTGTTAAGGTCACCTAATAATAAGTGGGGTTTAGAGATTTGGTCAATTAGCTTATTTAGTTTTATTTCATTAATTGGATCATGAGGTGGAATGTAGATGGAGCAGATACTGACCGTTTTGTGCAATGTTGTTTTGACAGCAGTGACTTGAAGATCACTGTCAATGGTTATTTGATGTTGGGGTATGTCTTTCCTAACTAGGATCGACACCTCCAGAAGCTGTGTCCGTCTTTGTGTAAATGATTATATGAATTGTGATTTTTTATTTTTAAATAGTTATTGTCCTTGAGGAATGTTTCTTGAAGGCATACCACTTTGGGATTATATTTCTTGAGGAGTATGAGAAGTTATTCATGATTTGCTCTAATTCCTCTGCAATTCCACTGTAATATTGAATTATTTTGCAGGTCCCTCATGTCAAGTTGGAATTATTGCTTTTTTTTTTAGACTTGTTTTTACTGTTTGGCTCTTCTATATCCATCTTTTCTATCATGCTAAACCTATTTTTGGTCTCAATCTTCGATGTTGATGGGTCTGAAGATTGGCTTAGTGGATTCAATAACTTTAAACGTTCCCGTGAAGATGAAGTCGGGGTATGATCTTTGATTGTGGGGAACGTTCTACTTTATCATTGTTAGGTTCAGGGTTTGATAGGTTATTTTTCCCCAAGTTATCAGTTTTTAACGTTGGAGGACGGATTGGTGATCGTTGCAGGTTTTGTTTTTTCGGATGAGTGGTTTGTGTCTGGGATGTCTTTTTCGTTACTTTTTTATCATCTCTAATTTTATCATCAGATGTGTTAATCTTAGCTGGAACTTCCAATCGAGATGTTTGAATACTATTGGTGTGTTCCTTTTTAAGATCTTCCTGGAATTTTGTCCACTAACTTGGATCCAAATTTATAAGTTTATTTATCAGGGTTCTATATTTACTATCGTCATTATTAGTATCAGCCCTCCGTGTAACAGAGGCATAGCTGGTCTCACCCATATAGGACCCTACAATTTTTCTAGCTTCCAGAAAGGACACATTTTTCTTATGTTTAACCTTCAGGATTTTTCTTTTCTGTAAATGTCACAAGATCTTGCGTATGCCGGATGGTCTTGTTGGCAATTTGGACATCTAAGAGGTTTCAAACATTCATCTTTATGGTTTGGCTCTTTTTCCCCCCGCATTTGGCACATGTCTGTCGTCCTCTACAAGCGTCCCTGTGGTGTCCAAATTTCTGACATTTGAAACACTTCAAGGGAGCTGGGACGTACTGCTCAACTCTCCAGGCAATAGCCTATTTTGACCACTTTAGGTATTTGTGGTTGATTAAATGTCAAGATGTAAGTGTGTCTCGATTTTTTCACCATTCTTATAACCCTTATTAGTTACTCCGTTTTCCCAGAGCAGCTGTCATTTCATCTTCTGTGGCTAAAGCCAGCTCTCGACTTCTGACGCCTTTGGACACATTGAGACTTTCATGTGGGTAGCTTTTGCACTTGGTATTATAAAAAGTTTTCATTAAGATGTTTTCAGCTTGTCTTTGGCTATCCACCTCAACAAGCAAGTTCCCATTTCTTAATTTGACATTTTTCGGGGTCGCCCGTGCCGAAATAATTTTCTCAATCAAAAATGGGGAGAATTTAGCAAGACAGACCTCCTCCAGGGATTCAATAACAATAAATCTGGGGAAGTCTGCTGCTTCGCACTCAGAGTGATTCGGATAAGTTCCGTTTTGTTTTACAAGATGCCATGTTTGGGTTTTTATATTCATTGGCCCTGTGCTCCACGACACACCACGGAGTCCAACTTGAGAAGGGAATGAACCAAGGGGGGGGGTAACCCATTCGCCTTGGCCGAGACGGGGATACATGACCAGTATACTCATATTGGGAGCGAAGTTCTGTGCCTCTGCCAAACTGGTTTAGTGCCGAAAAATTCAACAGCGGTCAAAAAGTCTTTTGCTCTCAACACAATTGACCCTCAAGCCCCGCCTTCTAGCACATATATGATAAAGGGTTGGGAAATGTTCCACTAAAGCAGATTCAATAGTACAGTCAGGAGAAAAATAAATATATATGTTCTAGGGCATGACGGGACCAGCCGATTGATCGGATCGGGCCCAATCCGACCGCCCGTCAGACCAAATAAGGGCCATAATGGTGTGTTGCAAGCCATTGACCAATGTTGCCGGATCAATGGCTGCTCAACCACCAGGATTCCGTCCTAGCGCCTTACGGGTCGCCACCCACGGACAACAGGTGGCCTCATTGGGCGGGGGGGTTACCCCTCTACAGAGGTGCAGTCGGCGTATTCTACAGCCCCAGCCGACAGGGCGCTAAAAAAAAAAAAAAAAAAAAAAAACGGTGGGGGAAGGAACTTTTACCAAGCTGTCATCTGTAAACTGAAGCATATTTGTCCCCTACCCCCTTTGAAAAGTGGGGTTCTTGCAGTCATTTTCAGCTCTATTACCAGGGCCGGATCGGAGCCACTAACTCGTCCGCACCGGTCTTGAATTTTACCCCCTCCCCAGTCGTGATATATTTTAGCTTGAAGTAAACTTATTGCAAATTCTTTAAATAAACTAGAATTTGATTTTGTTACGTCATATCAACCTCAATTGGTTATTTAATGCCAACAAGATTTTTAGAATAGATTAGTATGAAAAGATGGTTACGTTTACGGCATATCAACCTCAATGGATCATTTATTGCCGACAACTTTTCCTGGTAATATTTTTGTTTTGTCAAAAATTTAATATTTTCCTCAAAAATGTATAGCTGGTAATATTCTTTTTTTTAAAAAAAAAAAAAAAAAAAGAAAAATTATTTACAGCTGGCAACATTATTTTTCCAAAAACCCATTATCAGAGGTCTTGCTGTTGGACGTAGTTTATCGTCATACCCAGGACACGGATGTAGTTTGAGTGTTAACTATTTGTCCATAGATGGAACCCAACAAGTGCTACCACCCGGGTCAGGATGGACCGGGGAACACCAGCAATTAAGAGGTGGCGCCACACTCTTCAAAACCTGACTGTTGAACAGTTTATCGTCTTACCCAGGACGCGGATGCAGATTGTCATACTGAAGACTGTAGTATGAATAGAATATGTATTTGTAAGAAATCAGTTTGTAGATCAGGTTTCATTGACATTTTTATAAATTATATCTTTTCCGCTGTTTTCAGAAGTGTCGTCCATTTGCTTTCCCGAAGGGATTTGTTTGTCAATGACAATATTCAAGAAATACTATTTATTGCAGATCAAAATTGACATTTCAACAACCGTACTGAAAAAAAAAAAAAAAAAAAAAAAAAAAAAGAAAAAAAAAGTAACTTAAAGTTTAAGAACCCAAGGCAGCAGCCTATAGGACAACCAGACCCTGACTATTACAGTGGTTAAGGGTTGTATGATAGTCACTCTACTTTAGTCCCAGGATCTACAAGCCAATCGAAGAATATGGTAACTGAAATGAAATGCTTTCGCAACAAGGGTTACGGCTGAAACCATAGATTTGGGTGGGGGATGTTTTGACTGGCCATTGTTAACGGCCTGGGCAGGTTAAAAGGGACTGGATTCAAAACTGACGATGTCGACTGCAATCATTTAAGGACTGTAGCGTCTCGGAAAGTGAAAGAAACAATTGTCATACTCCAAGCTTCACTAACTAGTAACTAATGAGAGTTAAACGAACCTCAACAGCGCAGAAATGAGCAGACGAGTTTAGGAGGTGGAGGGAGATTTTATTTTGAGGCATAGAACGTATAGCCGGCAACACCATTCTCTTAAAAAAAAAAAAAAAGAAAGTTTGCCATACGACATTATGGAATACGGGAGATATGAAATTCCACGCCTGCACTTGATAACTTAGAGTAGAACGGACTAAAGAGGGGGTGATGGAAATTCAGATTCCATCTGAATCTGACGTAACGTTTATGTAACGTAACGTTGAATTCAGTCGACTTGAGGAATTCAAGTTCAGGTCGTATCGGGATAACGTACAAAGCAAGAATCAAAATTAAACTATGCTGAACGAAGTGTGGGGTGGGGGTTACGGTATATCAACCTCAACGGATTATTTAATGCAGACAAGATTTATTGCTGGTAATATTTTTACCCAGAAATGATTTCCGGTAATATCTTTCCCAATAATGTATTGCTAGTAATAATTTTCTCGACAATGTATTGCTAGTATTTGATTTTTTTTTTTACTACACGTTTTGACCCCAGTTAAGTATTTGCCCATAGCTGGGACCCTAACAGGTGCTACCATCCCAAGTCAGGGTGGACTTGGGAACACCAGCAATTAAGAGGTGGTTCCACGCTTCTCAAAACGTGATCAGAGGCCTTACTGTTGGATGTAGTTTATCGTCCTACCCAGGACGCTCAAAATTTAAGGAATTATGCTGAACGAATACACTTGTATACGAAAGTTAGCAAGCTAATCTTGCAAGCCATTGCTAGTGAGTGATCATTTAAATATATTAGAAAATGGGCAGTTTTAGACTAAAATTAAAATTAGTTGCAAGGCAAAGACAAAGTATACGCCGTTAAGTCAATACCGAGAAAGCATTTTACTAAAAGACTGCAAGAACGTGGTAAATGACGATCTTAGAAATACAGTAACTATTCAAATTAGCCATACACAGATTTGTATAGAATTTTCGAAATTTCAAATTGCAAACTTCAGTAGACCGACGTGGAGGTAGGGGGGGGAGTGAATTAAGTACTTTACTATCGTTGCTAAGAATGAACACACGATCGACTACAGTTGAATGTCAGGCATTTCAGGATTTACGGAACGAAATACGGAACGAATGCAGCATTTGACTTTTGAAGCAGAGTAAACACATCTGTCGAAACATCACGACTTGTTTTGAACTAGTCACGCTAGTATGCCGATCGTTTCTTGGGTCGATTTGATTCGTTTACGGCACATCAACACCTCAATGCCGACAAGATTTTCAGGATATGTTAATACGAATAGAATGTATTCTTTGTAAGAAAGTTTGTAAATAAAGTTTCATTGACGTATTTTTATTTTTGTAAAGAGGGTTTCTGTAGAGTCAAGTGTATTGATGGTATTTTTACTATAAAATCTATTTTTATAGTTTCATGGAGTTATTGGCGCCAGTTTGTTTTTGGGGGGAGGGGAAGACTATTTGCCCATAGCTGGGACCCTAATAGGTCCTACAACCCCAGATCAGAGTGGACCTAGGAACAGCAATTAAGGTGGTTTCACGTCCCTGAAAACCTCCGATCATAGGCCTTGCTGCCGGATGTAGTTTATCGTCATACCCAGGACGACGCTCGTTCTCGATCCATTTGATTTCAACTTAAAGATATGCAGTTGGATACTAATTTTATTTTTAGTCTATGCAAACGTGGATTGCTATACGTTGCCTTCGTGTATTGTTAGGTTGATTTTGGTTAGCGGTTAACCTCTATGGACTATTTAATGCCATGTATGTAGAGAAGTCAGCCATTTGGAGGGGGCAGCATTTTAAGACAGCTACAGTAATGAAGAGGCATGTACTAGTTATGAACTGTTGGGAACGGTGCCATAGCCTGTTCGACTGTCGAACTGCCTCGGCAGAAAGGAACCCGGTTATGCGGGTTCTACGGGAATATTTTTGACCCAGCCTACGGGCTCGGAGAACCCACGGTGAACTCGGTCTTGGGCCACATACATCCCTCGTGTCTGTTAAATAAATATTAAGTTATGAACGGCTTAGAGGGATGGCAAACAAAGCCGTTCCATGCCATGGCTAGAGTGGAGAGGTAGGGACATTTTCACGGTGAAATTATGCTGAAGAGCAGTCAGCACTGTACTTACAAGCTAAATAAGTTACAGCTTAAAGCGACAGTCTCGAGGGTCGTGAGACCCGTTTTATATATTATTAATTTAACACTAGATAAGATTATAATACGCGACAATGTAATTTAGCGAAGGTCTTACCATTTTGTGGAAGGTATTTCTGCAGCACCCTACATACTCAATGTAGAATTTTGGCAGATTTTTTGGTGTTGGGGGGGGGTATTTTTACGGCATATCAACCTCAATGGGTTATTTAATGCCGACAATCTTTATTGCTGGTAAAATGTTTTTCTTCAAAAATGTTTCTGGAATAGCTTTCCTCGAAATCTATAGCTGGTCATCTTTTTCAAAAGAATGTATAGCTGTTTGTATCGTTGTTTTGGGTTTTAAGTATTGATAATTTTCCCTTCAAAAAATTTCTGGTAATAAGTTTTTATTACAAAGTATTACTGGTATTAAAACCTGTTTTTACACAAGTTTGGGTGTTAAATATTTGACCCTAACAGGTGCTACCACCCCGGACCTGCAATTAAGAGATGGTTCGACGCTCCTCAAACCGCCTGATCAGAGGCCTTGCTGCTAGACGTAGTTTATCGTCTTACCCGGGACACTGGGGAGTAGAAGAGATATCAGGTGGAAGTCCAAGAGAAAAAAAGTTCAGTGATGTCAATGCCCCCACGTCGTTACCGAATGTGACAGGGTCGAGGTTTACGAAAAAAAAAAAAAAAAAAAAAAATTTTTTAATGCAGACACGATTTTGAGGATATGTTCGTATGAATAGAATAGGTATTTGTAAGAAATCAGTGTAGATCAGCTTTCATTGAATTTTTTTTCTTCCAAGAGTCAAATGTATTCTTGGCATTTTTACACTTTCATAGGGGATGTAACTACTTGCCCGTAGCTGGGACTAATAGATGCTACCACCACCCCGGGTCAAGGTGGACCTGTGAACAGTAGCAATTAAAGGTGGTTCCACGGCCAAAACCTGGATTAGATGCCTTGGTGATGTAGTTTATCGTCATACCCAAGACATTGTTTAAAGTCGGTTTACCAGCAATTGAAAAATTCCTAAACATTTTCAGTTTTTAACTACTTTCAGGACTGAACTTTCATCTAAAGCCAAGAAGGTATATGAAATTCAAGGAAAAAGTTTAGCAGTTAGACTTTTTAGCGTGGCATGAAAGATTGCGCCTTAGAGGTCTACTTATTGTAGTCCATGTGATACTTTGAAGAGTTGCAAAGGGATGTGGATAAGTTTTTACTAATCTATCGGTGATATTACTACCACCCCAAACGTAAGTTTTTAATTGGTTGGAGGGGGAGTACTATCTCTAATCATATTGAAGTGGAAGAAGAAAGTCAAAGTTCACTTCCATTTTTCTGGCAAAGGTTGGTAACAGTCTTAACAGAAACTAGATAATTTGATACAGTCCGTATGAAGCGCATTATATATTAACCAGAAAAGGCTTAGACAGCAGCGTTTATCTTTTTAAATTTGGATTTTTTAATGTAACTATAAAAACATTTAGATTTCATTTTTGCCTTGAAAAGTCGGAAGACGAAACGCGTCGGCAAAAATCTAAGATTTTTTTTTCAATTGTCATTTTATACCATTATATATATATATATATATATATATATATACACACACTCAACGGGGATTAGATTATTCTCCATTAGTCATTAATTGATCGACATTTCCAAGTTAATGTGATGCGATTTACTAAACGTAGCTTACATGCGGCACAAGGCCGGAGGCATTGAGGACCCAGTGAGAATTGAATTCGCTACTCAGTAACTAATGCATTAGTACGCTCGTCTCGCTAGATCAATATCGGAAAAAGTAATGCAGCGCTTCACGAGTTTGTCATCCTTACGCAGGGGCTCATGGCAATCGTCTGTATCGTTCTAGTTTTAGTATACGTACTTCCGAAATACGTACGTATAGAACTAAATTTGTTAGATTAGTACTCTTGTTAAATGACCGAACAAGTAGGTTTTTACAGAACCTATTTCTTTGCGGACTTCCGGTGGAATTTTAGTTATGGCTGGGCATTTAGTTAAACTGTCCGCAGCTCGAATATGAAGCTGGACAGTTCAATAAGAGGACGAAATGGAAACTTTACAGATTTATAATATTAGCTAGGGGTATAAATACCAGCAAACCAGGTTTTGAAGTAGCTATTATCACGACCGAAGACTAATACAAAAAGTAAACCCGTCAAACATCAACGTTCCGGAAAGATTTCAGTTGTATTTGATAGAGCTAAGTTTATTTAGACTATACTAAAAAACTAAGAATTCAGTTTTCACTAGTGCCTAGATTGGTAATGAATGGAAGTTTGAAGTCTTCAAGCTGTTATCGTAAAGGCCAATAGACGGATCGAAGTATAGAATTATATTTTTAGGAGTCAGCCTAAAAAACAGGTATAGGCGCGAGAAAATATGCCAATCTTTTGGTGGGTGACTTAAGAATGGTTATTGAATTAGTACAATAAGTATGAATGCTAATTAAAGAAGACATCATAAATAAATACGTTTTGTTTTTTTAACGGACGAACTGTACTAGTTCTACTGGCCATCACTCCAAGATGTTCTCTATCTACGGCATTTAACCTCAAATGCGTAAAAGACAATTTGTATTTCGCTTTTATTGAATTGAAAAACATTACATCCGGGAACCTTGTATAATTTTCTGCAAAGCGTTATCGTCATTCCAACAGGGAGAACAAACTTTAGAATTACATCCGGGTGTTCCAATCGAAAAAAAAAAATCAAACACACACTCTCTACAAATTTTGTCAAACCCGGAAAAAAAAAAAAAAAAAAGTGTAAAAAGGATGAATTTTCCCTTGACACTACTATTATTCTAATTACCTTCACTCTTCTCGGCAGCGTTTACGGTTGCAATAATCTGTATTCTCTGGAGGAGGTTTCTTCTTGAACGTCTATTGAGAATGAAGCTCTCTCTACACCTCAAATGGGACTCGTATTATTGCTATGCTAAAAATGCTGGGTTTACCATTTTTCCAGAATCTTTAACAATAATACGAGTTGGTCAGTACCTACATGGGTGACCGCTTGGGAATACCAGATGCTGTAAGCTTGGATGCTCGGATGGTGTAATGGATAATGGCTCAGAATTGATAATCGGAGAGCTAAGTTCAAATTGCAGTTGGGTTCGTTATACTCACTTACGCGCAAATGCCCTTGATAAAACTATGGGTTAATTAGTAATTACATCACTAAATTATTATCTGACCTATCGGGCGGCATTTAAACTAGTTCATGCGGAGGACTTGATTGGGCCTTTAACACAATAGGTAGGGAGGAGTAGATCTGATAGGCAACAATTACAGAAGAACTCAAAATTGATCGCTTTATTTAAGTATTGCATTAATATTTAAGCTTACCCTTTAAAAGTTCAACGATAATTCTTCTGTCGCCACTTGATTTTAAAACAATTGATATAGATAGGTCCTTACTTTCCGTAAAAACAATTATTTTTATTTCATGGGTGACATTAGCAATTAAATTCGATTATTCCCAAATTTATTTCCAAGTTATCAAAATTGTTATCGTACAAAAAAATTTGTCGCAAAAAATCACGTAAAAAAGATCTCTATAAACAATCGCATTAATGAAAACTTTCAGGATTGTGTGTCCAGATCCGGTCCGGAATGTTTTTAATTTGTTCACGGGGTTGGACTGATTCCAAAATGGTATGATATATTGAGCTACTGACATTCGCATATATATATATATATATATATATATATATATATATATATATATATAGAGAGAGAGAGAGAGAGATACACCTAGTGAGCCAGACAAACCTACCTAGGTTTCACCAAAACGGATCGTCAGGGAAAGTACGGTTAACGAGGCAAAGAGAAACGCATATTTATAGGCGATAAAAAATAATCAAAATCAAATCAAAATTCGAGGGTTTTTCGAAACGAGTCTCGTTATATATATTAAGAAATGGACAAAGTCCGACAATTTATTAAAGACATTTTTATGTTTAACGTTCTTTTTATAGATACAAGTATTTAAGTAAATGCTCTGTTTATAATAAACAGTATTAAATAACATTTACCGGCCTGAATGTCCGAGAAATTTTCATAGAAAATATTCGTCCTTTGACAGGATTCGAACCTGCATCCTATACGGAACCGTCATTTAGCTTGACGTGCCTAACCTCTCGGCCACAAAGGATCGTTCGGTTGGCAATAAGCAGTAAATTCGACCCTGCCCACCGAACGATCCTTTGTGGCCGAGAGGTTAGGCACGTCAAGCTAAATGACGGTTAAATCTTACTTATTATAAAACGCAGATTGTGTGTGTGTGTGTGTGTGTGTGTACGTTTATATATTGGATCGGATTTCCTACATTTTTCAACCGATTTCAACAAAATTTCACTGGACTACTTAAAATTACCTTGCGGTGGTTCTGACAGCGCCAAAAATTGGAAAAACACAATTGTTTTTGCATGAAATCAATTTGAAAACACTATTTTTTTTTTTTTTTTTTTTTTTACAGTCATATTCGCCTTATACAAGATCCAGGGGTCACTCGAAGCAGAGGGTTACATTAAGATGCAAGGGGGACAACTCATATCGAGTTATACTTATTAATA
Organism: Acanthosepion lycidas; assembly: GCA_963932145.1. Classification (NCBI taxonomy): domain Eukaryota; kingdom Metazoa; phylum Mollusca; class Cephalopoda; order Sepiida; family Sepiidae; genus Acanthosepion; species Acanthosepion lycidas. The sequence continues at coordinate 9,292,113 of OZ010612.1, read as the reverse complement.
TCGAGTTATACTTATTATAAAACCCAGGTTGGTTGTGGTTGTGTGTTCGTTTATATATGGGATCGGATTTCCTACATTTTTCAATCGATTTCAACAAAACTTCACTTTTTTTTTTTTTTGGCAGGTAGTGTTTCTTATTGTCTTGCACACTTTTTTCTTTATTTTTACATTCAGAATGCTTTAAAAATTTCTATTTACAAGACAATTGTTTATAATAAAATTCTATTCAATCGGTAGACTCCTAACGATTGAAAACAATGTTTTTGTTTGAGTTTGGGTTTGACCAATTCGTAACAAAAACAAAAAAAAAAACTAATTAAGACATGCGTGTCCGTCAACCTTAAACAGTAATCTTTGTCAATTTTATTTTTCAGTCTTTATGATGGTCGATACTTGATCATACTCTTACTGTTACATCCCCGGGCAACGCCGGGCTCTACTGCTAGTTCCTTATATGCATCTTGAATATCATTTGCACTTACGAAATGGGAACAATTCCGGCTTTTAGTAATTTTTTCATTCTGAAGCTTGGAATTGTCACCCGGCAAACTAAAAATATTTTGATTTATAATTTCAAATGAGTGCCAAAAATTGAATATGAAAAACAAACTTTACTTTAAATTTATAATTTCTAGGGCTGAATTAATATTTACGATAAGTAACTTTACATTATTTGGGTGAATTAATAGATATACGATATATATTCCCTCCTATATTTTACGGCCAATAAGTGAAGCACAAACCAATAAATCATACTGAAATCAACAAATACAAAAAAGTTTTTTTTTCTGTACAAACACGCTGTCCTGGTATGACGATAAACTACGTCCAACAGCAATGCCTCTGAGGATCGTGGAACCACCTCTTAATTGCTGGTGTTCCCAGGTCCATCTTGACTCGAGGTGGTAGCACCTGTTAGGGTCCCACGTATGGGCAAATAGTTAGCCTCCAAACTGAGGTTAAAACACTATGAAAATAGGTTTAATAACAAAAATAGTTTGTAAAAAATAATTATCAGCAATAAATTCTTGAAGAAAAATTATTACCAGCAATACATTTTTCAAAAAAAATATTTCCAGCTGTACATAAAAGACAAAAATATTACCAACAATAAACATTGTCAGCATTAAATAATTCATTGTGGTTGATATGCCCTAAAACAAAACAAAACAAAACAAAACAGACAAATGTACAAACACGGCCCTAAATTAAATAAATTGTTTCTGGAACCTGATAGAATAGGACAAGTCTATGTGATGTTCTCTCTACTACGACCTGGAAATAGGTTAGGGTGGGTTACTAGTACATTCCCACGTAAAACTCGGACAGCGATTCGGAGCCGACCCATAGCGATAAAAACGGCTCGTCAGCAATAGGTAGGGACCAGATCTGCAACGAAGGCCAGTCAGCGAAGGACAGTCAACGAACCAGCCTCAATTAAACAGTGAGTTAACACTAACAGTGTAGATACACGTACCATGACAACGCGTATGTCAGCGATGATTTTTTTACATAAAACGCCACGACGAAAGTAATTCTTGTCCCCCTCTCTTGGTTTGCTGAGAATTTGGTTTACTAAAATTACTGCTATCGCACGCAATCAGTAAGCTAAGCAGACGCACACGTATCATTAGCATGTGCTTCACACACACACACACACACACACACACACATTGGCGTACCATACCACTTGATTTGCTCACTTGCAACAAAAAAACTTCGAAACTTTGCAGACTCACTTACGACAAATCACTTTGGGCACTCGAACTATCTCTTCATGGCCACAAAAAAAAAAAAATATTGATCTTTATGTAAACATGTATATGACTGTAGAAATGTTACTGTCATATTTTCTTCGTTTTCTTTCCTTTTTTCTGTGAAGATCATTTTTTCGCGTTGTTTATAATTTTGTTTTTTATTTGTGGACACGACACTCGGATTTTATTTTTCCACATAAAATCCTGGTAAACTGGCCTCTCACAGAAAAGATCCCAGCTTTCTTAGCAATTTAAGTGAACAATTAATTTTTTTTTAGGTTCATTTTCACGTTTATCACATCCAGTTACATAGCAAATTCATTAATTCCAGCTTATCGTGAGAAACGGAATAAAAATAATAAAATACTACATAAAAATGATAATGTTAATTGTTAATCCAGTTAAACAAATCTCTATCTATCTGTCTATCTATCTATCTATCTCTCTCTCTCTCTCTCTCTCTCTATATATATATATATATATATATATATATATATATATATATATAATCATACGCAATTAAATTAGAATTAGATCAAACAATTATAGTGCGAAAACTACAAAAAAAAGACAGAAAGTTTGAAAATTACTTTTTGTTTTTCGTTTGAAAAATTTGTTATATTCTCTACTACTTCATAATGAGATGTTTCAGCTTGTTTTTGTTTTGTTTTTGTTTTTGTTTTCCTTTTATCACTAAAAATGTTACGCCAGCCAACTGCATAACTGCTTTAAAACAATGTGTTTGTCCATTTCATTCGATTACTCATACTGTATTACAACTAAAAGAGCGTCAAATGAAATAGTTGCGCGAAATTTTGTCCAAGGGGAATAACTTTAGCTTGTATTCATATCAGAAAATTGAATTGATTTTTCACGTTTAATTTTTGCTTTCTTTGGCAATTTAACATTCACAACGTAAATATTCTTTTCAATAATAATGAAATAAATTTGATACTTTTCGACAACTGAAGAGGAAATTATTTGATTTTTTTTTTGCCAGCAAGGACGGATTTTAATCTGCTAAAGTTGTCTCCCTTATAAACGTTCTCTAGCGTTTTAATTTTTTTTTTTTTAAATCAATGTTGAATTTTCACTTAAACCTTGTCATATATAAAATGTATTTTTATTTTTTTTATTCGTTTACATCAGTTACATAAATAAAATGAAATTTTATCTCTTTCGGAATATTCTCCATTTTGACCAAGAAGCCACATTACAAAAGAAAACTCAAAAAAACAAGTATCTGTCTATATTTCTGAAATGAAGTTGTAATGTACACTATTTACAATTCGGACTATTGTCCTCGTCTTTGTCGCCATAATTTATTACACCGTTTCAGTCGTTGTATGCTCCGGACTTCTTCAGGTGGTTGGAATGTCGAACTGAATCCTTTATTTCGCTCACTGGGGTAGACTGTTCTAGTTCCACGTGCCATGTCTAATGGATGTCATCATGTCAGTTATCAGTTCTCCTGTTAATTTCCCCCTCCAAGTTCTCCACTGCCTTAACCGGTTATTGAACTCGCGTTCTAAAACGCCTTTATCCACTGTGCCATGTGTCCTTGTATTCCAAAGTTACCATTGAGTGCAACAGACTGGCCCGGAATGTGCATGCCGCTCACAGATTCCTTGCCAGTTCTACTAATAATCTATTGTATATGCTCATGATCCGTACGTATGCTAATGAGTAACATATTTAATATTCTTCTTATTCGTCATTTTACAAATAAGATAATAGGTAATTTATATTCCGCATATTCCTTCCCTCAAACTGACTTCAACCCAAAGCTATAAAGCTTAGTCTACCCATAGCTGAGAGGGGAAGAGATGGAGTCGTGCTGCGTTTATGCGAAAGTAAATGCAACAGACTATACCAGATTTTGGATATAATTATTCAGGGGAGATAAGTCATATACGACTGTGTTTAGCAAGCTAAACTTAAAAGTGGTTGTCTGCCCTTAATTTAATCATAAGTTTAAAAAATGAATAAAAATAAAAAAGTGATTCCATGTTGGTGTTTAATTTCTGTAAAACGCAAAACCATTTTTTTTTTCAGTCATATTCCCCTTATACAAGATCCAGGGGTCACTCGAAGCAGAGGGTTACATTTAAGATGCAGTTTTTATACGGATAGGAGGGAAGATAACAGTTTTTTACTTTTTTGTAAACCCTAGACTTGAACAGGTTGTGTAGTGATCGGGACACATCCTCTTGGAAGTCGGTTCCACATGTCAATCTGCACATTTCATTAAAAACTGACACTGTCTAAACTGAAGTGAAAGAGATAATCAGCCACCTAGAAAAAGAGGTCGTGTTTTGTGTGCGATCTACCGAAGAAAAATTACCAAAAAGTAGTTAGCAAAAAAAATCTACTTTATGGACCAGAATCTATGCTAATGTTCTTCACTACCCTGAATAGCGTGACCAATCAGAAAGATCTCTCGGTGAACAAAAGCCGCTGTTTTTCGCTTATGCGCATTAGATTTTCTGAGCTTGGTAGACAAACAAGCGTTTTTTGATGGTGAGAAGTGAAGGTTGGATATGTGACCCCATTTTGTCGTTTCTACGTTGCCTGTGACGACGGACTACCGTTTGAACTGTGATTTGGCTAGTGTTGCGGTCGAGAGACAGAAGAAATCAATTGCAGACGTTTGTTGCTACTATAAGTCGACAGGTTTTGTTTGTTTTTTTTGTTTTTTTTTTCTTTTTCTTTTCTTTACAACCACATAAACTGAGGATTGAACTCACAATTTCCAGCGAACCAGAATGAGTTTTTTTTTTATCCATTCTATATACCGTGTCTCCTCAGTGACAGTCGGTATCACAAAGTCATCAGAATATTCTGATTTCTCCGCTTTTGTTCATTGAAGCGGATTGAGACAATTGCAGACCCTTCTTTGGATGTTGGCGTGAATCTCACAATATATAGCCTGTGTATCAGACCAGATATGGCAGCAATATTCAATGTCTGGACGAATGGTAGATTTATAAATGTGCAAGAAGGATTCAGACGAGAAGAATTGTCTGGCGCAATACAGTAAACCAACCTTCTTAGCAGCAGACCTTGCATTTGATTCACTACAATCGTGTCATTTTATGTCAGTAGAAAGCTCGAGACCAAGAACGTGTAATGAGTTGCTTTCCTGGAGGTTAGCATAAGCCATACTGATTGTCAAGAAAAAAAGGTTCTTTATGATAATCAAAAGATAATTTCGTTTTGGAGGCATTAAAATTTACAAGCCATTTCTTGCACCAATTAACAACTGATTGGAGGTCATTTTCCAGAGCAGCTGTCAGTTATACTTTGTCTAACCAATCGGACTTACTATTAAGGTAGGAGTAAATATCTGTGTCGTCGGCACAAATGCCTAGTTGGTGACTGATGACATCGGGAAGGTCGTTGATGAAGATAAGAAACAACGTAGGTCCAAGGATAGAGCCCTTGGAGACTCCAGAATTAATCTGAAATTATCCAGAAGTGTGGTCGTTCAACTTTCATTACCTGATTTGTGTAGAATTATTGCATTAAATCAAATATCTGGTCAGAGACACCATAGTACTTGAGTTTGTGGAGAAGGCCAGCATGTCAAACCCTATCATGCTCAAGAAAATTTAGATGATAGGGAACAGTCAAATAAATATCAATACCTGCTCCTCCAGGCCCAAGAGTAACCCCCCCCCCAAATATTTCTGAAGATATCAAAAATAAGAGTATTTCATATTTAATCAGTTATTTCCCATTTAAAGTTTCATTGAAGATATATATATATATATATATATATATATATATATATATATATATATTATATACATACATACACACACTATGAGGTGATTTTGAATTTTATTGTATATTAAATTAATTTCTGCTCTGTAATGATAAATACACTGAGCTCTTTTTGTGGATCAGTTTTAATATTTTATATTACTCGGATCCATTTTGATTATATACCAACGGATTTATTACCTTATATATATATATATATATATATAAGTAATACAAATATACAGTTTATCATTTGGCTGATTGCTGTTACTTTCAGCATCCCAACTCCAGAGTTTTATAGACGGACCTTTTAGCAGTTACTCCGTCCACTCGTCAGTGGGTATCAGCAATTGACTGTTTACATTTCTCTTTTTTTCTTTTATATATACACTTTTCATTGGTTCAAGGTTGTTGTTTTTTTCTTTTCCTAGTGTCTGTGTGTTTCTTCGTCCGTGTGTGCATAACTAAATATAGTGTGTGTAGCCAAGTGGTTGGGACATTTGCCTTCTGACCATGGGAACGATGTTCACATTATCTGGAAGGTGGCTTCAAAATGTCGTTCCCCTGGGAAGTGATCCCAGTGTGGGGCCTCTTGGGAAGGTACCTGAAAATCACACCACGGGTTGACCCAAGCCTTGTGAGTGAAATTGCAGAAAAAAAGACGGCTTCCTGAATACAAACACTATTTCTTTTAATGTCAGTATACTCACCTGCAAACTGAGGATGCGACTGAAAGACGGGATGAGGGAACAGGGCTCACCAAGGTTTGATGTAACGAAGATATCAACCAAATTTTGCGATAGTTTAGAAAGAATGACAACCCGGACCGTGCAGGCGATGATGAAGTTACAACTATGGATAAAGAGGCATGACATTGTCCCAGAGACGGCAAAGGAAGATATCCCAGTCCGAATCGCCAGAAGAAACCGTGGCTTTCTACGGAATCTCTGGAGATTGTTCCCGAGACGGCAAAGGAAGATATCCCAGTTCAAATCGCCAGAAGAAACCGTGGATTTCAGTGGATTCTCTGGAGAGTGTTCTCGAGATAGCCAGAAGAAATCATAGCTGCAAGTGGATCCACTGGAGATTGTTCCCAAGACGGAAAAGGAAGATATCCCAGTCCGAATTGCCAGAAGAAACCGTGGCTTTCTACGGATTCTCTGGAGATTGTTCCCGAGACGGCAAAGGAAGATATCTCAGTTCAAATCGCCAGAAGAAACCGTGGCTTTCTACGGATTCACTGGAGAGTGTTCCCGAGACGGCAAAGGAAGATATCCCCGTCCGAACCGCCAGAAAAAACCGTGGCTTTCTACGGATTCACTGGAGATTGTACTCGAGACGGCAAAGGAAGATACCCCAGTCCGAATCGCCAGAAGAGACCGTGGCTTCCTACGGATTCACTGGAGTTTGCAAACAAACGAAAGCAAAGGGCAACCAGGAAGAGTGGAGTAGGCTGAACAAGGCTTATAATGTAAAGGGGAGTGAGGACATTATTTGAAGGAAAAAGGTACAGTTTCGAATCAATAAGAAGAATTTAAAGGTTTTCCAACTTGTAAAAGTGATAACTGGGGGATGCTCCCCACATACCGACGTCGTCAACGATAATGATAATACTCGGTCGGAAATAGAAGAGATAAAGGCCAGGTTGGCGGAATACTGTGAAGATCTTTACAGGAAGACCGACCTACACCGGTACTACCATAGAGATGACATTGTCATGGAGCCACCACCCCTCCGGGAAGCTATCATCGCTACCCTTCGAAAGATCAGTAATGGGGAGTCGCTGGGAATTGACAAGCTCTGGAAGGTTACTGAATCTTAAAGTTCTGCTGAACGTCGTCAGCTGAAGAATAAAAACAAATTATGTGCGGGAGATCTTGGAAGAACAGGCTGGATTTGTGGGAGAGCAAGAGTCAATGGTCAAAAACAGGATGGTGATAGGGAAGTGTAAGCAGCACAATATTCCACTGGACCTGTGCTGCGTTGACTAAACTAAGTCATTTGATTGTATAAGCTACGCCCAGCTGTGGAAAACGATAGAGAATATGGGGTTTCTACATCACATCTTTACACGTGCTGGGTTAGACGATAAACTACATCCAACAACAAGGTCTCTGATCAGGAGATTTTGAGGATCACCTCTTATTTGCTGGTGTTCCCAGGTCCACTCTGAGTAGTAGCACCTGTTAGGGTCCCAGATATGGGCAAATAATTAGCCCTCAAACTGGGGTTAAAACACTATGAAAATATAAAAATAGGTTTTAATACCAGCAATGAATATTTAAAGAAAAATTATTACCAGCAATACACTTTAGCAGTAATGCATTTTTGGAAAAAAAATTATTACCAGGAATAAAAATCATGTCGGCATTAAATAACCCATTGAGGTTGATATGCCGTAAAACAAACCAAATCATCACATTGTTCGCCTAATCAGTCAGTCAGTTATGTACCATGCGTGATACACGCTTAGGCGATCATGTATCTTTCGATACATGACTGACGAGGCAAATTTTTCCCGCAGTAGGTTGCCATTTCTTTCTGCGATAGAACCAGGTCTGTCCTGCTATTTACCCATAGCTGGAGGAGAGGAGAAGAGTAAGTCAATATAATGGATTCGACTGGAATTCGAACTCGGCTTTCCTCAAACCGAGCCGCTATCTATTACTCCACCGTGCCTCCCCTCGTTATCAGCAGTCTCTATAGAGATCAGTGGTCCGATGTACGAACATTCGTGGGTTTAACAGAGTGGTTTCCAATAGGAAGAGATTTTTGATAAGGCTGCATCCTATCACCGATGTTGTTCAACCCATCTAGCGAGGACATTATGCGGGATGCATTTGAAGGGATTAACATTAGTAGGAAGAACATTCTGCTGGGTCCAGTGGAGAGCAGGTGGCACCACGGACGATCACCTATGACTTCGTTTGGGGATACTAAGAGGTGGACTGGAATGACGGTGGCTGAGGGTGTAAGAGCAGAATCAGACAGAAAGAGATGGGGGGGAGAGCGGTGACTGAATAAATGATGATGATGATGCGCCCATCTTTGCCTCTATCTTATTTGATTCTCTCTCACACACACATTCAATCATCATCATAAAATACAATCCAAGCCTGTCACCAACATATTTTGCCATCTTCTCACAAGAAGGAATTAAAAGACAAAAAACAAGATCAATAATTATTTTACGCCTACTATCAATTGCAGTGTCAAATATCCTTTCTTTTAATCCATATTACCAAATGCCCGGATGTACGACTGGAAGTGAGAACTCGGAGAGCCGAGTTCGAATTCCAGTCACTTACCCACAAATACCTTTGGGAAAGGTAAGAATCCATCTCTTCTCCCCTTCCAAGAAAGTTGAATAACAGGACAGACTGGGTTCTTTATGGCAAACTACCGAGGGAAAAATCTGCCTCGTCAGTCATATATCGAAAGATACATGATCACCCAAGGGTATATTATGTATGGCACTTAACTGACTAACCAAATACCAAGTGAAGTGTAATGTGTGGTGGGTATGGGTATTTTCGTTCATTCAGTATTTTCACCCGTCACTGATCACCGGATGATGTCGTCTTGTGATTTATCATCGTATACTCGCCAGGAGGGAATCATTGAAGAATTCCGCTGTGTATTCTAGGAGACCATGGTTTTCATGATTGGAGACTTTCTCAAAAGGCAAAAGGATTATAGGTAGGAAGAGTAAAAGTTGATGTACAAGTTTTATACCATAAGCCAGTGATTCTCAACCTTTTTTACCCAGTATCTGTCTATATTCCTGATATGAGGTATTATGTACACTATTTACATTATTCGGACTATTGTCCTCATCTTTGTCGCCATATTTATTACAACGTTTCGGCCTTTCAGTATCTGTCTATATTTCTGATATGACATATTGTGTACACTATTTACATTATTCAGACTATTGTCCTCATCTTTATCACCATATTTATTACACAGCCCTGTCGGCTGGGGCTTTAGAATACGCCGGCTGCACCTCTGTAGAGGGGTAACCGCCCCCCCCAATGAGTCGTCCTGGGTATGACGTTAAATTGCATCCAACAGCAAGGCCTCTGATCTGGAGGTTTTGAGGAGCGTGGAACCACCTCTTAATTGCTGGTGTTCCCAGGTCCACCTTGACCCGGGGTGGTAGCACCTGTTAGGGTCCCAGCTATGGGCAAATAGTGAACTCCTAGTTTTCCAGGTTTTGCTCACGTCCTGGGTATGACGGTAAACTACATCCGCGTCCTGGGTATGACGGTAAACTACATCCGCGTCCTGGGTATGGCGATAAACTGCATCCAACAGCAAGGTCTCAGATAATGTTTTCAGAAAAATAATGTTGCCAGCTCTAAGTTTTTGAAACAATAATGTTGCCAGTTTTTTTTTTGTAAAGGAATAATGTTGCCAGCTATACGTTTTTTTTTTAAACAATAATGTTGCCAGCTATACATTTTTTATTCCATACAAAATAGGCATTTAAAATTCATATAAACTGGATTTGGCATTAAATAACCCACAGTGGTTGATATGCCATAAAACCCAAACAAACAAACAAACAAACATATTTATTACGTTTCGGCCGTTGTACGCTCCGGCCTTCTTCAGGTGGTTGGAATGTCGAACTGAACCCTTTATTTCGCTCACTGTGATAGACTGTTCTAGTTCCACGTGCCATGTCTTAATGGATGTCAGTAATCAGTTATCCCCTGCTTAATTTTCTCTCCAAGTTCTCCACCGCCTTAACTAGTTTGGGTCCTGTCACTGAATCTAACTAATGTCTTTATCCACTGTGCCATGTTTCCTTGAGGACATATGTGTATGAATTTCTGGGTATTATAAACCTAGTATCTTCAGCAACAATTTTTACCAGTGCTCATATCGCAATTTTTGCTGTTATTATTTTATGGTTTTTACCAGAGCTCATATTGCAATTTTTGTTGTTATTATCGCTTTTCTCTGGCACTCCTTTTTTACCCAATACCTAAATCAGAATGTCATTTCCCCCACTTTCCGAGACTGTACTACTCAAAATGTGCATTTCAAATAATATGCATATCTTAATGAAAATCTTTATTCTTTTCCATATTATTAGGTTGGTGCAAAAATAATGACGTAATAATGTCGTTTTTTGACGTTAAAAAATACGCCAAAAAACGACATTGTTACGTTATTATTTTTGCACCAACCTAATAGTACATATATATTTACATGGATTATTTTTTAAAGAGTTTTACAAATTTGAAATGTTGATGGATTTTAAAACTTGAATCCATGTACAATAATCTGTTTTAATTCATAACTAATTGTTAAATAAATAAACTGAAGCATACTTCAATAAACAAAAAGTTCAGTAGAATGCCGGGGTATTGGAATTCAATAAACAGAAACTTCAATAAAAGATCATCGTATTTAAATTGATTTTATTCGGATGAAGATTACAGTCGATAAGAAACTCGTGAATGTTTTTTCATCATACCATCTTTTAGCACTCATGATGGGCTCCAAATCCTGTGAAAAAAAAAAAAATAGTAAACAAGAAAAAGTAAAATATCCCACACTGAAATCTACTGAGTGTGGGACAGCTGCTTGAGACCCCTGCCATAGGCTGTCAAAAAGGTTACAATTATCTCAGATGATTTTCTACTAAGATCTTGAAGTTTTGAGAAAGTTAACAACAGGATTAGACGTTTTCCCCTTTGCGCTGGAGATTCTTTCAATTTCAGGAAAGAGAAATAGAAAGGCGGCGTTCTCTATGGATACAATGATCAAGACGCGAACTCACTAAGCGATTGGGAGTTCTGATTTACATAGACATTTAGAATGATATTGATGGATGTTATCTTCCCACAAAGACCCACTTACTGCGAAACCAAATGTCTTTGTTGAAAAGTACCTTCGACCAAATATGACCCTTTCAAAAATGCCTCCAGTCCGATTCTGGGTTTCATTTTGGTAAGAATTAACGTAAATTTAGCTGAATAGCTCACTAAATAACACTTCCCAGACTTGACCAGATTTGCAGAATTTTGGTAAACATCTTGTCACCACAACTTCCTTGGGGATAAGAAGTGGGGGTAGGGAAAATTCAGTCGTACTGAATATAGTAAATTTTAGTAGGTTATTTTGGGTTCAAATCCGACTAATGCCTTTCTCATAAACCTTTTATGGGGCGTCCTGGGTATGACTATAAACTACGTCCAACAGCAAGGCCTCTGATAATACTTTTTTGAAAAAATAATATTACCAGCTATACGTTTTTGAAAGAATAGTGTTGCCGGCTATACGTTTTTGAAAAAATATTACCAGCTATACATTTTTGAGGAAAAAAATATTAACAGAAATAGATTTTTGACAAAACAAAAATATTACCAGGAAAAAAATAAGTTGTCGGCATTAAATGACCCATTGAGGTTGATATGCCGTAAAACAAAGCATACCATACTTTTACGGGTCCTGTTTAATATTTTTAAACTGAACCTTCTTCCATCAGGTTCCAATCTGGTTAACAAATCTTCCATACTTTTCCCACTTAGTATTTTGATTTCTTCCTTTACTCTCAATACTTCATGTCACTCAGTGACCTTTGATGTATTATTATGACATCTTCAGGTGACTGCCCTGTTACAAATGTGTATAAATGTGTATCTGTTGCATTATATGTATATATATGAATAAAAAGAGAAGGAAATCTTTTCTTTACCAAGACGTTTCGTCCTCAGATGGACATTATCAAGGCAAATGTTACATTTAAATCCTTATATTTTACTTGATAAATCCATCAGAGGATGAAACGTGACGTTAATGAATACGTTAGGGGTGGAATTTTTGTTAATATATATTAAATTGTTATTTGGATTTCTTTACTTAGCGCTCTAATTATTGGGTCTTGTGTCAAAGAAAAGTAGACATTGGTATTTGTATATTCCATTATTTTTTGGTTGGATTTTATATCGATTGCGAATTCTAGGTTTTTGAAGCTTTTTATTATTTCTTATTATGTCTGTTGTTACAATTTCTTAGTATGAGTAGTCCACGTCTGTGTATAATTTTTTGTTAATTTGTAATCTATAAGTATTAACTTATAAAAATCCCCATCATAGCAACCCTTTGTTACATCAAAGTTATCGTTTTGGAACTTTTTGGTCAATAGTTTTTGTTATAGTGTAATATAGATTTTTTTTCCAGTGTTTTATTATTTTTATTTCATCATTAGGAATATTTATTTAGCTAAGCTTAGTGCGTTATTTAATGTGCTCTCCTTGATAGTAAAAGTTTGTTATATTCAATTGTGTGGAAGAACAGTTTTCTTTGTGATTAATATTATTAAACAAATTGTTACTTTGGTTTATGTTTAATGTTTGCTTATTTTGCCAATGATGCTTTTTATAGGATTTATTAATCTGCATGTGGGTTTCAACGTGAAATTGCCCTTATGTGTTTGAAGACATATTCTTAGTTTTTTTGTTTTTTGTTGTTGTTGTTGTTTTTTGAGCATTGAAATTAATGTCAAACAACCCAGAGATTGGGAAGCTCTACTAAAGAAAATGTGTCTTCTGATAGGAATTGAACCTGTATTCCCCTTTTCTATCAGAATCCACTTTTAATCCACGTTTACTATATCAATTTGACTATGAGAAATCATTTTCTTGGAACTTTGAATGGACGCATCATCTCTCCTTGAATTCGTAACACCATAAATTATACTAACGTTTGTTTGACAAATTAAGTAACGTGAAACCTGCTTAACCAATGAAAATCAAACACAAAAGTAAAAGTACCAGAATCTTTTACTTCTTTTTCTCCATGTATCATTCTCTGATGAAGCTTTAATAAAAGTGAAACATGTTAGATTTAGAAACGTTTCTTATTTGTTCTTTATCTTTTCATTCGACGTAGGTAAAAAGTTTCGGGAAACCCACTAGAATTCAAATAACCACATAAAAATTGAACGTTTTCCATAATTAATTTTTGAGTTCACATCAGGCCAGGTGGACTTTCTCTCCCTGAGAGATTTCATTATATCTTCAATAATAATAATAATAACCCATTACTACATAAATTTTCCTTAAAATTTTCGCTTTTTATACCTAATCTACCTTGCTGGCTAATGGTAATGTTAGGGTTGGCAAATTTTAAATGTTAGTTACCCTCTCCCTAAAAATGGATTAAATAGTTTCGTAGGTGTTAAATAAACCAAGTAAGGTATGAATTTACTAATTATTAAATTCAGGTGGGTCCAAATATTTTGCCTATAGTGTATGGGTATGGCCTAGTGGTTAGAATGAGACTCCGGTTAAAATCTCATCATGGTTGACTTATCAAGAAGATGATTACCTGATGTTATCTTCCTGAAGAGGCAATCTCAGGGTACGGCACCTTTGGGAAGTGCATGAAGACCATACCACGGGTTAACCTAAGACGTGTGAGTGGGATTGAGTGGACAGAATTGTTTGTCAATGGTTATACATGCAGAAACTGTAACTAAGGTCTGCTCAGCATAGTTGCAGCATAAACCACAGGTGAGCTATACGAGTGTTGAACAAACACAGATGTGTCTGAACAAGTGTCTGCAACAGGGACTGGCTAACCACACTAGCAGAAAGGTATAATGGGATACGAGCAGCCAGCCATTATATATGTATATATATAATGTATTGTGTGTGCTAGCACGAAGTCACAAGTCATCGTGACAGAGGGTTTGAGCGTTCTCACCTGGTTCAGACTGTTGATCATGCTAAATAACACACTTCTCTCTCAGAAACTGTAACTAAGGTCTACTCAGCAAAGTTACAGTATATCAGTTTAGTATTTCATAGTGTGTGACGTCATTTGTTTACGTTAAGATACGCTTCGGGCAGATATGGAGGTTCGAGGGAAATCATGGGAAATTTGTAGTTTAAAAGCAGTAAAATCGACCTTGCTAACTAGACACTTCTTCGTGGATAAACTGGTATAGCACGTCAGGCTATATGACAGTCCGTGAAGAATACAGGTTCGATTCCTGTCGGAGGACGCATATTTTCTATGAAATTTCTCGGACGTTCAAGCTGGTAAATGTTGTTAATACTGTTTATTATAAACAGAGCATTTACTTAAATATTTGTGTATATAAAAATAACGTATAACAAAAACAAAATATATATATATTGTAATATTTTCATGGTAATTGTTCTGATGAGCTTTCTTATTTGGTATCTTGACTTTACAAATTTAATCGCAATATTAGATTGGCAGCTAGGCCTCATCATTTTACAGCTGAATTGGCTAGATGTAACGTCACTTCTATGTTAATAGTTTCTTCTTTCGCACTTCTCGCTTGTGGAAATCTCCTCCGGCTTCTCTCTTTCCAGTCAGCTTTGATTTTCAAAGATTTAAATGCAATGTCAGTCGTTATCTTCTGTCTTAATTCCTGTTCTTTTATTGTTATCTATCCTTAATAATGTTCTTTTTCTTATATTCTTTCACACTCAGTAACAGCTTGCATCTTAGTGGCTTTATTACCTTGCTTGAGATGAAATTATTACGAAATAAATAATATATATAACGTCTATGTAAATATAACAGGATAACATCTTGATGGTGAATATCTTTGTTGTAATGTCCATATAACCCCTCTGATGATGGCTCATGTTAGTCAAAAGCTTAGATCGAGGAACACCATAATAAAAAATATCCAAATGTTGGACAGTTTTGTCTTTATTTTCTCCCGAAACTAAATCCTCTATACGAAGCCAAGAACGGTTCATGATCAAACATAATAGACATTCATTGTCTGTTATATTTAACAATGTATGTTTGAATATATATATATATATATATATATATATATATATATATATATATATATATATATATAATGTAATGGACAAAATCCGACAATTATTTTTTAAGACATTTTTTATGTGTATAC
>OZ010612.1:9256669-9271669 GCA_963932145.1 Acanthosepion lycidas | reverse complement strand
AATTCTCCTTTTTATCTGTGCTCACACATTTCCTTGTTAGTGGTAAATATCAATTATTTCAAACTAAAATTGCTTCAAGCCTAAATAAAAGAAAATTTAGTAATAGGTAGACTGTGCTGCACATGTCTTCCAAATCTGTATATAGTGCCTGCCTTGAAAATCAATAATCAAAATCCCAGCATTTCAATATCATCCCAATCATTGCTGAGATTCATAAATCTCTGCTGACCATTCTTGATTCTGATCATGAGCTGGAAGCAGAGAAAATCCATGACTTAAAAATTTTGAATGATTACTCGAAATTTAACAATACTGGCAATAGACCAGGTGCATCTATGAGGAGAAAATTCTCAGGCTGAACAACATTGCAAAATCAGTATTTCAATGACCGAACAACAGAGTACTAGTTTTGGGAATCGTGTCAGGCTATAAATCACTCAAAATCCCCTTGTAATCCTGGCAATAATAGAAACTAGATACTCCTCTACAATAAGCTCTAAGTATATGTCTACCATATATTCATGGCTAAACAGGGTTTGACTTTGACTAACATATGATTATGGCGTAGGGGTGGTGTGACTTTTATTAAGATGCAGTTATGGCAAGAGGGTTTGATTTGTGTAGATAACTCACAATTTGAATGTAAATCTTAGATTTTCAATGATAAAATTTAAAAATAATTTCTGTTTTGAACAAAGCTTTTAAAAACAACAGATCATTGTTAGAATATTTTTTCTTTAATACTATGCCTTTTTGCTAAAAAAAAGATATGCTTTTTCGTGTCGGAAGAATTTCTTCCAAATTATGTGACATTTTTGTGCCTAATTGCCAACCACAAAATATTTCACATATTAAGTATTATTATTTTTATTTTGTATCATTATTTTATTAACTTCATTTTTTTTATTATTATTTTCATTATTATCTTGATTTTTTTATTGTTTGTTTGTTTAATTATTTTCATTATCTTGACTTTTTTATTGTTTTATTATATCTTTATTTTTAGTATTTTTTTTTAATTATTTAACCTTTATTCTTAGTATTATTAACACCACATTGACTACCAACCACGCTGACTACAAATTATCTCATGCTTGGTATTTTCTGATACATTTTAATCTGTTGGTGCCAACAATGAATTTATTTGCAGTGATACTTTTAGTGGGAAAACGATGTCAAGACTTTGCTTGAAGCTATAAATCAACCCATAAAGAATTTTTATTGCCCATGTTGGCTATTATGAAGTTGGTGTTTAAAGTCAGATTTTGTAATTGACTTTTTGCAATCAACGTGTTAATATTAAATTTCATCCAATACAAGGCTCAAGAGCCACTTAAGATAGATGGTTACTGTTAAAAATGGTAATGACAAGGATAAGGAGGATAGATAATGATTGACCTTTGACCGGAAGAGGTTAAGATTGTAGTGTAGAGGGTTACTGTTAAAATGGTTATGATGAATGAGGTATGTGATAGGAATGAAAGAGGAGGTGGTAGGAAGTGAAGATTATGAGGATAAGGAGGATAGATAACAATAGACCCTTGACTTGAAGAGGTTAAGATTGTAGTGTAGAGGGTTACTGTTAAAATGGTTATGATGAATGAGGTGTGTGATAGGAATGAAAGAGGAGGTGGTAGGAAGTGAAGATTATGAGGATAGATAACGATTGACCCCTCACTTGAAGAGGTTAAGATTGTAGTGTAGAGGGTTACTGTTAAAATGGTTATGATGAATGAGGTGTGTGATAGGAATGAAAGAGGAGGTGGTAGGAAGTGAAGATTATGAGGATAAGGAGGATAGATAATGATAGACCTGAGGAGGATAAGATTGTAGCATTCAGGGAAGCATCCCCATGTAAGAGTCTGTTCCACAAAGTCCCAATTCGTGTGAAAAAAAGCTGTCTGAGTGCAACATTTTTCTTGCATTTGGAACACAGAGGAAATGAGGATGGTTTGATTCTGTGGAAGTAGCATTGCCTGTGTTAGCTGTTAACAGTCTGACCTTGTGGAACTAAAGAATGGATCTCTTGTAAAGATTCATTCATGGAAATAGTGATAGAGTAGAGATAGGCTTGCAACAATGCATCTATGGGGAAAGAGGCTGTAGAATGGGAAATAAATCATCCCTCACAAGAATGTGTAAACAATTTTGAACTCTGTCTAATTTGGAAAAGGAGAACTGAACAGCACCAGCCCAGGGCAGACAACAATACTCCATTTTTAATCTAATCTGACTCTTGTAAAGATAAAATCATTAAAGAAGGAATAAGATATTTTCTGGAGGGATACAAGGAACTGACCATTATTCCTACATCCATTATTGAGAAATTCCTAAATATGGCAGCATTACTCCATTTTTAATCTAATCTGACTCTTGTAAAGATAAATCATTAAAGAAGGAATAAGATATTTTCTGGAGGGATACAAGGAACTGACCATTTTTCCTACATGCATTATTGAGAAACTCCCAAATATGGCAGCAATACTCCATCTTTGGTCTGACTCTTGTAAAGATAAAGTATGGAGTCAGGTACTTTCTGGAGTCATAGAATGAACTGACCTCTTTTTACCAGTATCTTTAACAATCGGTTGTATGTATGAGTTCCTTTCTGAGGTCTGGAGTGAACCTGAGAATGAAAAGAGAGGCCAATGACACTTGAAACACAGAACAAACAATAAGCATTTACAAAGTGAATCAAAAATAAGTTTATGTGGAAGATGAATAGAAAGAAAAAGTGAAGAAATAAACACCTTCAAGTGCAGACATGTCTATATTTTTTTGTATCTTTGTCTATGGAAATGGTTAAGAAACATTCTAAAGTGTAGCAGGAATTGGGAATAGAAAAGTGAAACAGTTGAATAAATGCTTTTTTTTTTTTTTTGCATTGAAGAATCTTTAAGGTGGGAGCAACAAAGAATGAAAACAAATTTTTAAAACTTATCCACAAGTATGTTCCAAAACATTACATAATAAATTACTTATATACATAATGATACATACAGTGTTTAATGGCATCTAAGATTCACTTTTATTTATATTTCATATTAAAATATCATGAATTTAGCCGAGGTACAATTACTGGTAGTCTATGGGATCAGGATAAACGTCAGTCTACCAATACATGTCAACTTTGCATATAAATCGTTTTTATTTATATTTAATGTTCCAGTAATATCGAGTCAAATTCAGTACAAGTATTGGTAGTAATTAAAAAACAGAATAAAAAGAAAAATGTAAAATTGAACAAAATCTGTTATTAAATGTTATTTTATACTGTATTTAAAATCCTACCAACTCAACTTCCATTAAAATATCTTATCTATTAAAAATTTTAAGTAATGTGTGTGCGAATTTTTATTTTTTTAATGACTATATGGAAGGCAGTAATACCACTAAAACGGAAGGGGTTACAGAGTGTAGAAGAATTAAGAACAGAAACATTAATAATGAGCGGAAAGAGTTATCAGGAGGACAGTAGATAGCAATTGACATTGCATTTAAATTTTTGCAGATTAAAGTTGGCTGTAAAGAGTTCGACAAGCAAGAAAAGAAACTGTTAGCATAGAACTTATAGCTACATCTAGTCAGCTCAACTATAAATTGATAAGATCTTGATGCCAGTCTAGGTACTATAGAGAAGAGCTCATCCGAACAATTACCATGAAAGTATTTATAGAAAAGGTAGAGAGAGGCATCTTTGCAGCAGTGGGAAAGTGAGTGAAGCCAAGCCACCAGATCAGGACTGATAATATTGCAGATTCTTTGGATTTTATCAAGTAGCTCAAGGTAAATTATTTACTCATCAAAATCCCATGTTGCTTATTAAAAAAGAAACAAGATTGTTTTTTATTTTTGAAAAGTAGATTTTATTTTGAGATTCTCTACCTGCTCCATACTAGTGGCCTTGTGCCACACCTAAGCTCCACTTAGTAAATAAATGTTAAACAGTATGCGTGTTTGGGGAAGTGAGGAAATAGTAGACATACATTTGATACTATCCATTATTAAGAGTATCCATTGGTATCTTTGGAACATGTTTATTGTATATTTCCATATATAAGGCAACCTACAAATAAGACAAAACTCAAAATCTAGGTAAATTTTTGTTATTTTATCTTATATCTGTGGTATAAGACGACCAACTGGGACCCATATGACGAAACTGTAAATGATGATGATGTTTATGATGAGCTATTTCCATCACATAGTGATGATCATAGTAATTATTGAAGTGTTTTAATTATCTATGTGTGTGTCTTAGATTTTTTATTCTTTAATGAGAAATAAAGATTTTCTGACATCTTAAACGTTTTGTTGCCTAATACCACAAAAAAAAAAAATACTGTATAATTTTATAGAAAAATAAAATCTGCATGTTATACTAAATGTTGTTATTTAACATTGCAATGATGACGAATTTTAATTACAAATACAGGTCATGTGTTATCCAAAATATTGCTATTTAACATTACTATGAGAAATAATGATTGGTGTGAACACAGACACAGCTCTACAAATCAAGAACTAAAGATTTGTTTATGTTACTTATTATTCATATGTGTTGCTCAGCAGAACTTTTGCTAATTGTTGTGTAATGGTCTTTTGAATATTGCATTTTAATGTGAAATCAAGAAGTAAAATTAGTTTTATTCCATTTATAACTATAGTACAGCATTATAATGTGAATTGTTTCAACTAGAAATATTTACATCGGTAGTTACCATTGCGAGGCATTTGCTAGCCGACTGTGATCCATGGTGCAAGCATACTAGCTTACTTACCAGTGTTCGTACACCACAGGATTTAAGGTTAGTGTTTTGTAATTGTATTAGATGATCCCCTATTTTGGGGGATAATTTTTCAGATTTAAAGGCCACCTTATACATGGAAATATATGGTAATAAATCCTACCTGTGATATCATAGGCAAAATTTTGAGGAGGATGAGTTATAATAATTGAATAAAAGAAAACACATGACATGCTGGGAAGAAAAGCCCAAAGCACATTTCTCTTTATTATAAGTAAAACTCATGTCCGAGGTTACCAGACTGAGCTAACCAGTAGCAAATTGGGTTAATTTAGAAAGCCCCATTACTACAAAATTTTGAAATGGCTTTCTTCTCCTTAGTAGCCAAAGATAGCCTAGTTTATTTTAAATAATCTGAAATTTTACAATTTAGTAACATCGTGCTTTACAAAAGTATCTCAGTACAGTCATGTCACATTGAAACACCGGTTCTTGTATGATCATCAAAGTTAAGCAACATCAAGCCAGATCAGTATTTAGATGAGTGACTGCTTGGGAATACTAGGTGCTGTAAGCTTGTGCGTGCAGATGCTGTAATGGTTCGGAATTGTTAATCAAAGCCGAGTTCTAATTCCAGTTGGGTTCGTTATATTCCCTCATGCACATATGCCCTTCAGAAAGGTATGAATTCACTTCTATCAGCTATGGGTTAATTAGTAAGACCTATCAAAAAACATTAAAAAAAAAAAAAATTCTTACACTAAAAATATTTTCTGGCTTTAAATAACCTGCAGTGGGTTGGTAAGCCATAGAAAACAAATCAATTAGGCTAAGAAAAATCTGTGGACATAAAATGAAGGACCAATTCTTCTATTATTATAACCAGTCCTTCACTTCTTGGTCAGTAGATTCTATATGCAAATTCAGAGATGAAAATAACATTAGTATTAAGCTAACAAGTATATATATATATATATATATATATATATATATATGGGTATTAAGTGGGGGACCAATTTTGTATTATAACCAAACTATGGTGGGTAATTGAATGACAAAATGGAAAAAACTATGCAACATGTTTCATCCTTCAAAAGAACTTCATCAGACTAAAATAATATTCATCTTGATATATATATATATATATATATATATAGGGAGAGTGGGTAAAAATATAAACAAAACATCAGTTAAATTTATACATTGAGAAGAAACACTCAAGATGTAGGGATGGTAAACTTTAAATCTAAATTTTAAATTGTTGGCATCTGAAATTTAGCATTTAAATGTCAAACCAGAAATATAAAATTCATGCCCATCTAAACAGAAATTTTTGTGTCTAGCCAAGAATTTAAAATTTAAACATGATTAGCCAGAAATTTAAATGGCAAGTTAGAAATTTGTGTCTAACCAGAAATGTAAAATTTAAACAGGCTCAATCAGAAACTTTTGTGATTAGCCATAAATTTATACATGTCTAGCCATAGATTTAAAATTTAAGTGTCTGGCTAGGAATGTGTCTAGCCATAAATTTAAATGTGCCTAGCCAGAAACTTACATGTCAAGCTATAAATTTGTCTAGACAGGAATTTAAAATTTAAACATACCTAGCCAGAAATTTCAAACTTGAATTTGTCTGGCTAGAAATTTATGTTTAGCCATAAATTTGTGTGTCTAGCCAGAAATATAAAATTTAAACATGTCCAGCTAGAAATTCATACATGTCTAGCCAGGAATTTAAATGTCGAGCTAGAAATTTGTGTCTAGCCAGAAAGATAAAATTTATGCATGTTTAACTAGAAATTTAAAATTTAAACATGCCTAGCCAGAAATTTCTATGTCTAGCCAGGAATTTAAAATTTTAAAATTTGAGCATGTCTGGCTAGAAATTTGTCTTGCAAGAAATTTAAAATGTAAGCATCTAGCCAGAAATTTAAAATTTAAATGTGTCTCGCTAGAAATTTTTCTAGCCAAAAATTTATGTATGTTTAACCAGAAATTTAAAATTTAAACATGCCTAACCAGAAATTTTTGTGTCTAGCCAGGAATTTAAAATTTAAACATGATTAGCCAGAAATTTAAATGTCTCTCACTAGAAATAAATACGTCTAGCAAGAAATTTACATTTAATGTTGCATATTCCTATCTCTTCACCATTTCTTCTTGATGTATAATTGTATAATTATAACCAACATTTTTGTTTTTCTTATTGTCACTTTCCCGTTTATAATTTCATTAATAAGAACATTATTTTACTCTAATAGAGTTCTTTTGAAAAATGAAGCACATTACATAGTTTTATCTATTTTGTCATTCAATTACCCACCATTTGGTCCGATATAGAGTTTATATATCATATTTCTCCCAATCAAATTCTAAAATGATCCCTTATTTCTTCGTCAGTGTACACTATATATGTTTCAGTCATCTTGCAAACAGAAACTGGAAGATAATACTGGCTTGTTATCAAACATTATTCTTAGAGTGCTTTTAAACAAAAAAAGGGACCATTTTACATATGAGATTTTTTAGGATTTTAAATTTTTTAAAAATTTCTTTTGTAATTAGTTAAATTATAACCAATAATAAAATATCCCATTAATTAAAAAGACATACACATTTGTGTATACTTGGGTGTGAGTGTCCAAAATTTGATAGCCCTCCCGCCCCCATTTCTCCATGTTTCAATCAGGTCTAACTCGGCCAAAACCAACTGACTTTCAGCATTCTCAAAAGCTGAAAAGCCATGTTTATTGCATCAAAATACAAGTGGATCAATGTTTACTTACAAGCTAATTAATGATTTCAAACAAAAACCAGGATTATTAACAACATCACCCGACAGAAAATTTCCAGACTACTTTCATCAGGAAAATATACATCATTACAAAAATAATTCCTGAGAGAGAGTTAAGGAACATAGAGTATTTGGTGTAAGGACATTTTGGCTGGCTTTCGTAGGAGGTAAATTTCCCAAAATAAGATTTTCTGCTGTTATTCATCACAATTGCCAAATCAGGGACAGAAAACAATGTAGGAAATACCGATTTCCAACAGAAATTATAAAAAAGAGCCTAAATATTTTTTTAAAAAGCCTGCAGAACAAACTTATGGTGTAATATTTCATTTTTACTGCTAATAATAATAATGATAATACATCAATTCAGTTAAATAGTGAATATATATTTTTAGGGCCCTGACACTTGAATAGATATGGAAGTCCCTTCACAACCAGCAACAATAGAATTGAGGATGCAACTAACAAAATGTAGGCTATGAATAGATTCTGCCAAGCTCAACAAGTCCCAACAGCTGGGGGTACAGTTGAAATTTGATAAAATGGTAAATAAGCATTTCCTTAATTGGTTTACATATTTTTATAATTTAGTAAATTTTTATAAATTTATGAATAAATTTTGCTTTCATATTTATTTATTTCTAAATTGGTAGATGATAAAAATTGCATTGTGTTAGTTGGTTCACATTTTTAGAATATTGTAAATATAAAATTATTCTTGTAAACAATCTAATAAATAAGTAGTATTTAATATTTTTGTTGTAAATTTTCAAATAAAGAAAATGTACAAATTCATTTCATATTTAGGTTTTCTGGGTATTATTAAAATTCTAATCATCACTTTTTAAAATAATAAACATTGCTGAGGAGTGAAGGTAGTTAAAATAATAGCAGTGTCAAGGGAAAAATCTTTTGAACACATTGTTCCCAAAAAAACAAAAAAAAAAACAAAGGTTAAATTTTGCCAAAAAAAGAATGTACAAATAATAGATATATGTTTTCTAGTAATCACAATACATTGACACAGTCATAGGTCGGCCCAGTCGAGATTATAAAGGGATTGTGAACTCTGTGATCTTGTCAATAGCCGTCTATATTTCTGAGATGAGGTATTATGTACACTATTTACATTATTCGGATTATTTTCCTCATCTTTGTCGCCATATTTATTACACAGTGGATAAAGGCATTGGTTAGATCCAGTGACAGGACCCAAAGAGTGTGAGTTCAATACCTGGCTAAAGTAGTGGAGAACTTGGAGAGGGGGATTAACAGGAGATAACTGATAACTGACATCCATTAAAACATGGCACATGGAACTAGAACAGTCTACCCCAGTGAGTGAAATAAAGGGTTCAGTTTGACATTCCAACCACCTGAAGAAGGCCGGAGTGTACAACGGTCAAAATGTTGTAATAAATATGGCGACAAAGATGAGGACAATAGTCCGAATAATGTAAATAGTGTTGTCAATAGCTGCATTATGTTTTGAATTAAGTTGTCATTCTCCTATACTGGTTCCCAACCAGTGGCCCGAGGACCCCCAATCTGTTCTGATATTAAAGCTTAGTTGGTGGGAGAAGAGATAGATTCATACCTTTCCCAAGTGTATTTGCTAAAAAATGAAAGTAACAAGCTCAGCTGGAATTGAACTCAGCATGCCAATTTCTCATTCTGAACTGCTAACCATTATGCCACCTGCATATTCAATTTTTGCTATAAAGACACAAATTCTTAAAATATTTGAAAGCAATCATGATCTTCATGTGGTTATAGAAAAACAATATAAATTTTTTTTTTAAATATTTTAGTAGAATCTGTGAGACTCACACCCAATTTTTCTTATTCAAATTAATATTGAACTGTAACGAACCCTGTAAAAGGGGTTTTGAAAGCTGCTAAAAGCATGTTGTTTTTTTTTGGTGGTTATTTCTCAAAACTGACCCAGGCTTATATTTCTTTTACATAACCACAACAGTTATAAATAGTTGGTAATGAATGAAAGAAACAAAACAAAACATTTGTCTGAAGTTCTTCAATAAGGAATTATCTACAATCAGACTAATGCCTTCATTTTTGTTTTTATCACAATGTTTTGGCCTTTGTGTCCTCCAGTCTTTATCAGGTATCTGTCAATCCAGATAACTTCAAGGAAACTTCAGAATCAACCCTTTATTCAATCTACAAGAGAGATTGTTCTCATTCCTCTGGGTGATCTCATCTTGGTTCAGTTTTTTCTAGTCATTCTCACAATGAGTCTGAGTTCAATTCCTGGGCCAGGTTGTACAGAACCTCAGTGGAAACAGAACTGGCAATAACTAAATTAACTAAGAAAAGATATTCCTAGACATGGATAGTGGAATGAGAACAATCTACTCCAGTAGATTTAATAAAAGGTTCAGTTTGAAATTCCCTGACAGCTAATCAGAATGTCGTGATATTAATGAAAAAGATGAGGACATTAGTCTTACTGTAAATAATTTTAAGCGATTAATGGATTTTTTTTATTTATACTATTTATATTCAGACCATTGTCCTCATCTTTGTTGTTGCTATCAAGTTTCAGCCATTGTGCCCTCCAGCCTTTCTCAGATGCATATCAATCTGGGTGACCAACAGGGAATTCTGAACTGAACTGTTTATTTAATCTATGGGGTAGACTGTTCTCATGCTACTGCTTATGTCTAGGGATATCATCTAGTTTTTTTTTTTTTTTTTTTTTTATATAGTACTGCTCAGTTATTTCCCGCCTGTTTTCGATTGAAGAAAGCCGGAGGGCACAACAGCTGAAACATTGTGATAACAACAAAGATGAGGACAATAGTTCAAATATGGCGTAAATAATGATAATCCGCTCATCTCAAAAATTCAGACAGGGATTTTTTTTTTAATTTGACATTATTTCTTATCACTATAAAAGTTATTTTTAGTAAGTATACATATTTGAGTAGATATCCCTGTCAAGAGGTACATTTTCTTTCATAAAACTAGGCTGATAGATGTTAGCTTCACTGTAAAAAAAACAAAAAACAAATATCTACTCAAATGTATGTACTGACTAGAGATACTAGTTATAGTAATGAGAAATTATAAATAAATGTAAATAAAACCAACATTCCCACAATATGGTATAATTCATGCATTTAACAATTTTTTTTTTGCTGAAATAATTAAAAAAAAATATAAATAAATGAATGAATAACACAATAGCATCTAAAATAAGATATATTTTAATTAAAAGTATTTAGAGAAAGGACCAGTTATTTTTGTACGGAGAGAGATTCTGGTTTGCATGTGAGAAGTTTTGTAAGAAATCAAGACAATTTTATGAATTCTGCTATGTAGACAAAGTTCACATGGATGGTAATGATTCAGTCTTTAAAAAAAAAAAAAAAAATCATAAAGTTAACCATTTTCTACATGGAAAGCGGTATTTCTTTCTTTCGGCATTTGACAGCAGGACTCATTTTTCAACAGCTTAAAGGGCTTATGCAACAATAGAATTGTCCACACCAACGGCACTGATACCTTCGAACCCTTCTGTGGTTAAATCCAACAGTGTATTGAAACGGATTGTCCCAGAGTAGAAACAGATCAAATTTGTAAATATGTGAAGTTGAACAATAATTTTGGAAACAGTAAGAATGGCATTATTGATTAAATAAAATTAATCTGTTTAATGTATAAGATACATTATCAGGAAAAAAAATGTTTCTTTTTAGCAGTTTAGTCACTAAAGGGTCAAAAAGTGAATTCTTGGTGTCCAGAAAAATGTCCAGTGTGCTTGGTACAAACCAAATAAATTGTGTTTGTAAAAGTGGAAAGTTAAACAACCAATATGGGGTAATATTGTGCTCTAATTAAACAGGAACAGTTACTGACAAGTGATGAGGGTGGAGAGAAAGCAGACTGCTCAGTTACAAAATAAAATTTATTTTTCATAATTAATCTTTAATAAAAAAAAAAGAGAGTGAGAGAGAGTGATCACTAAAAAGCTAAAATGAGAAAAAGAGTGATCACTAAATAGGTAAGACAAGAGAGGGAGTGAGAGAGCAATCACTAAAAAGCTATGAGAGAGAGAGATTGATCACTAAAAAGCTAAACAAAAGAGAGAGAGAGAGAGAGAGATCTATCACTAAAATAAAATGATAATAGCAGAGAGTGATCACTGAAAATCTAAAACAAGAGAGAGAGTACTAAAAGCTAAAACGAGAAAGAGTGACCACTAAAATGAGAGAGAGTGAGTGACCACTAAAATGAGAGAGAGTGAGTGACCACTAAAATGAGAGAGAGTGAGTGACCACTAAAATGAGAGAGAGTGAGTGATCACTAAAAAGCTAAAACAAGAGAGAGAGTGATTAATAAAATGAATGAGAGACAGATTGATCCTATTAAAAAGCTAAAATGAGAGAGAATAATCACTAAAAACCTAAAACAAGAGTGAGAGAGATTGATCCTACTAAAAAGCTAAAACAAGAGAGAGATAGAGATAGTGTAAAAGAGAGAGTGATTATTAAAATGTTGAAAGAGAGAGAGTGAGATTGATCATTAAAAAGTTAAAACAAGTAAGAGGGATAGAGGAAGAGTGAAAGAGAGATTGATCACCAAAATCTAAAGAGTAAATGAGAGAGATAGAGAGAGGAGAAACAACAGCTCATTCAATTAGAAAACTGACATGTCACCTTTGAACAAAGTAACAAGATCCCCACTTTAGTGACATTTTCAAACACTAGGATTCATTAAGAAAAAAAACAAAAAAACAAAAAACAAATCAAAGGCAAGCTTGAGAAAGCATGACCAGAAAAATAGCATCTGACACTTTAGGTGCTTTTAAAACTATTCAGTTACAAGAACAACCACAAGAAGAGTGTGTGCAGGACCACAGAGTTCAAAGAAACTATCAACAATAATCTAGTATTAAAAAAAATATAAATAAAAACCAAAAAATTGCTTGCTTACTACAAGTTGAGTCACAGACACATCTGTAGATCTTGGTATCTGCTACAATACAGAGCTAATGGTTCAACTATCGGTTGGGAGGAATATATTCAACTACTGGTAAATATTTGACTATGCAAAAGCTCTTATACAGTGGTAAGAATGTCTTGATACACTTGGAAGTCTACATGAAATGGCCTAGAGTAAGAAATTGAAGACAAACATTTTGACGTTCACATAAACACGAGAAAAAGAGGCAAGGGGAGACAACTTTTCGTTGTTTTTTTTTTTTAAAGTTATCAAAAAAAAAATTCTTGAAAAAAAAGAAGAAAAAAAAAAGAGAAAGAAACAAAGGATATTATTGGCTTTGCAATATAAGCATTGTTTGTGAGTTTCAAGACAGAGACATGGAATCTATTTGAAAAATACAAAATATACAGTTGGAGAATTCCAGTTAATAAACTGTAATCAAAACCAGACATTGACGATGTTGAGCATTTTTACATATAGCTTTTTTCTTGTTAATATGTATATATCATATTGGTAATATGTTATATATTTTATACTACATGTGTATTATCTCTAAAGAGAGAGAGAAATCAAATCATTTTTTCTTAAAAAAAAAAAAAAAAAAAAAAAAAAATACCAATAAACTTATTGAACAAGCCCACATATGCACAATTTGTTTTTTTTTTTTAATTTATGCTTTTTTTTTTTTTTTTTTTTTTTACTTATGTTTTTTTTGTTTCCATCTTTCAAAACTTAAAACTTATCTTCAAACCTTTTTTGTGAGGGGGCGAGAAAGCAGAGGTGGGTGGGGGAGGGGGCTAAGTGACATTGTTGGACAAGCTGGATAACAGCCCAAAGAAATTTGATGCGACTTTCTGGAGATGATTGATGCTACCAACAGATGATCATTTTATTTCTTGGCAGTGGTACAGAGGAAAAAAAAGTAAATAAAAATTGACAATTCCCTTTTGCTTATAAATTTTGTCTTTTTATATTATGCCCCACCACCTTTTGATGGCTATAATTCACCCTCACCCACTCAAAAAAAAAAAAAAAAAAAAATTTTATCTTGAAATTTTTTTCCTTCATCTTTAGAAAAATCTGATGTGAATTAAAAAATTCTTGAATAAATCTTTAGAAGACAAATGAAAAAATAATAAATGGATATTTTTAACTGGATTTTTCAAAAATTTTAATTAGTTTTATAACTGATTTTTAGAGTCAATTAAAAAAAATCATTTCCAAAGTAAAACATTTATCATTTTCTTGCAGATTAAAATCTTTTTTTATTTAACTAAATTTTTTAAATTTAATAAAAATTTTAAAAAGGTAATTAAAAGATGAATGTAAAGAAAAATTAATTTAAATTTTAAAATTAATAATTATATTTTAGTATTCCTCATAATTTTAAGACACCTTTTGGTATCTACAGATTTTTAAAAATATTTCATTGTCTAAAGTTTTTTTTTTTGACAGGTCTGTATCGAAAGATTTTTTTAAAGACACCTCGGTATCTAAAGATTTAAGATATCTTAGTATTTTCTAGATACCTCAGTATCTAAGGAGGCTTTTAAGACACCTTGGTATCTAAAGAGGCTTTTAAGACACCTCGGTATCTAAAGAGGCTTTTAAGACACCTCGGTAGCTAAAGAGGCTTTTAAGACACCTCGGTAGCTAAAGAGGCTTTTAAGACACCTCGGTATCTAAAGAGGCTTTTAAGACACCTCGGTATATCTATAGAGGCTTTTAAGACACCACGGTATCTAAAGAGGCTTTTAAGACACTTTGGTATCTAAAGAGGCTTTTAAGACACCTCGGTATGTATAGAAGCTTTTAAGACACCTCGGTATCTATAGAGGCTCTTAAGACACCTCAATATGTAAAGATTGTAAGACACCACAGTATCTGAAGATGTTTTAAGATACATCAGTATCTCATTATGTTTTAAAGACAATCAACAGAAAAAAATTTTCACAAGAAATAAAGTAAAAAATAAATTTTCAAAAAAATCTCCCAAGACCACTTGCCAATGATGAGTTTATCATGAATTTACAAAATACTCAGCTCTTCTTTATAATGTGTCTTCAAGGCAGCTGATGGTAGTCCCTCCTTCACGACTCCTTCTTCAGGACAGATTTTTGCTTTTTAATGTAAGTGTTATAGAAGAAGTGGGCAAAGAGAACAAAATAACTTAAGTACATCAGCGTTGAGTATTTTATATTGTCAAAACTTTGATTGCAAAATTCACCCCTCAATTTGATTTGGTAGGACCACAAATTAATTAAACATCCAACGACCATCTGTAGGATTTGGAGAGATGTTACAGCCATATTAACACACAGTGGTACATATATTTTCATAGCTCTCAAAGCATAATACGTATACATAATGGAATGCACTATGTAATTCATGACCATAAACCAACGTCCAGGTGCTGTATGGTCAGTGTAACTGTACCACACGTATATGAGGGTGGCTATATGGTGGTACCAGTGCAGGAAAATTAAC